>JAJJHQ010006980.1:0-359372 GCA_021223825.1 Drosophila ironensis
AGGTATAGTTATTTAGAATCGGAGCTATATCCGATGAGTAATTAAGCAAGATTTCGCAACTCCGTGGAGATACAGCAATTTAGGATTTTCAATTAATTGATTGCAAGAAGTAGACTTTTCAGAATTTTATTAATGCATACGGTTTATCTTTGCTTTGATAATTATGTAGAAAATGCTTACACCTATGCGGCCGATACATAGAATAATTAACCTACTAGCTATTTAAAAATCACAAATGAACATACAATATTTTTACATTACTATATAGTGTGTGTGGGTGTGTGGTAAATAAGCACATTGTTTTAAACTAATACACATTGCGGATTGAACTAGCCGATCCCTGTGAGCCCTGACGATCCTTGCGTTCCCCTCGAGCGGCTCTCAACTTTAAGTTGACAGCTGGGAGGGGCTGGCGGTGGGTGGGGCAGGGGCAGGTTAATCGGCTGCATCGGCAGTCGGCCTAGTTAAGCTCTTTCGGCCAACAAGTCAACAATCGCTTTGGACTAGCGCATCACTGAGGGCGCCCAGTTGCTCCTCGCTGCCCTTGATCCTGTCGGCCAAGTCGCGTGCATCGGCAATCAGTTTGGCCTTCATGTTGATGAAATAATCGTAGTCGGCGCACAGGTCGGCGCTGAGGTGTTTGCCCAGCAGGCCAGCAATGCTGCTGCCACGGCGGTCAATGTCCGACTTCAGGAGCATCGCGTCCTCCAGCTGCTCCCACAGATGCTCCCGCTTCGCCTCCAGTACTCCCTGTCCAACAAAAATCGCAATAATTAATTGTTTGTTCTTGTTTAGGCTCCAATAGAAAGTCGTTGTACCTTTTCGTGCTGGCGCGCTTCCAGACTGCTCTCCGTTTGGGCCAGGCGCTCGGAAAGGGACAGCAGCAGACTGGTGATTTGACCCACGGCATCGACGTGGGTACGGAACTTGGACGCCTCGCTGGGTCGCACCCTTTCGGCCAGCTTGGCAAACAGGTCCTGGCCCAGCCGGTCGTTTGCCGAGGACTCCTCACTGATGGTTTGCTGCTCGCGCTTCAGGCAGCCTATTTTTTGGTTCAGCTGTTGGATCAGCTCATCCTGGAAGGACCACAATGATTAGGTTAATTTCCGAGTGCAAAGGCCTCCACAGGTCGCCCTATACAGTATAATTCAAGACACTCACCAGCTTCTGCTTGATTAAATTCGTTGCCTCGCCACTGGGCTCCCCGAGCTGCAGCTCCACACTGACCACCCGGGTCTCCGCCGTGCCCGTTATGGACTTCATCCGCATCAGCGTCGAGGTGCCCACATCACGCTTTGCCAGTCGCAGCGGCACATCCGGGTTGTACAGATTGCTCACGTAGTGGGAGGTGGGCTTGCAGCTCTTTGGTGTGAGGATGTCCACGAGCTTGTCTCCCGCCGGCAGCAGCTGCACCAGCTCCCGGCTCATCTGCTCGTAGTCCAGTTCGATGGGTTGGCGCTGTCGCGGCTGCAGCGTGGTTCTGGTCTGCTGCTCCTCCCGCGCCGCCTCCAGGTCCGTGTCCCGATCCTCCAAGTCGTCCGTCTGACAGGCCATCTCCGCAGTACTGGGCTTGGCATTCACCATCAGCACCAGCTCGCTGCGCTGCAGCAGCTGCAGGGATTCGATCTCCGGACTGGCTGGCTGTGCGTCGTCGTCGTCGGAGAGGGTCGGGGGACTGGGCGGACTGGTGGGTGGCAGTGGGGGCGGTGGTGTCAGCATCGGTGGTTCGGCAGCGGTGGGACTGGTGATCCGGGCGCTGCCACTGCCCGTAAAGCTGCCGCCCAGCAGCACAGACCCACCGATGTGGGTCGACATCAGCTGCGACTGCAGTTGCGTGATCTTCTCGATGTTCTCCCTCAGAGATTCCTGTCGGTTCATCGGCGGCTTTGAGGGATTCAGAGTTCCGGTGGTGGTGGTGCTGATCACCTCGGCGCGGAATATGTGCGCCTCGGCTTGGGGAGACATGGGAATCGGGTTGATGGTGCACTCCAGCGAGCTGTGGCTCAGACTGCAGTCCGAGTGCGAGGAGGCCGGCGAGAGGCGCGGCGAAGTGGGCGTGGCGGTGGGCGTGGGCGTGGCCGGCAGGGGCATTGGCAGTAGCACCTCCTCCAGCGTCGTCTCCAGCTCGCGGGCCACCTGCTTGAGATCCACGTGGGACTGGGACATCGGCGGCGGACTGTTCACCAAGTTCAGGTTCGTCTGCTTCACATCGTACGACTGAGATCGCGCATATTGCTGGGGATGCATCTGCTTGACGCCCGGCTTGCCGTAGCCCTGCCCCAGAACCGGCGTCGAGTAGCGCTGTCCTCCTCCGTAGTAGGGGGGCGTGGCACTGGTGGGCGAGTTGCCGGAGAGATTGTTGTTGGAGCCGTAGCGCAGGGTCACGTTGGCATCGCCGTTCGGCGATCCTGGCTGCGCCTTCGGCTGCTGCTGCAGCTTAACGCCCAGCGGCAGGACATCCGGCAGGTTGCTGGGCAACTTTCCGGTGACCCCATAGCTGGGCTTCGTGGGGGCCACCAGGTCCTCGTTGGAGGTCAGGGTGAGCTTGTAAATGCCATGGTCCGGATCGGTGTTGTTCAGCTTCTCGAGACTCTGGCGCGGCAGATACGAGGCCTTGGAGTTAGATCTGCAAAACACAGAAAATATAGGTTTAACATTAGTTAACGGAGCCCCGCGCGAGTTCTTAACCTAAGCTTGTTCTTCAAGTGTGTAATCATGGCAACTGCCGGTTATCAACTGAACAGATTTTCGATATTGTCAGCAACATTGTTTCCCCCAAACATGCTGTCAGCAACGGCAAATTATCACAGGTGTTTTGCGGAATAGTTTGCTAATGCCAACTGATTTCCAGCCACACATTCTTCAATCTTGAATCAAGTTTCACTTTATTCGCCGATTTTCGCTAATTTTTATTTACTTTGCCAACAAGTGTTTCGGCCAAGCATTACAGGCAAAGTTTAATGTTATTGCAGCCGTTGATCAATGTTAGTTTTCCAAATTTCTGTAACCGATATGCTACTGAATTTAATTTAAAGATTGTTTTGGTGGCCAGTTACAGGGGAGTTCATTTCAGAACCCTCTTAAACTTGCTGGGGACTGCAAGGGTGTGGCTTTGATTTGAACAAAAATAAAAAGAAACCACTGGCCTGGGTAGGGCCTGTTTTTCTCGGCAAAAATGTCAGCTGCCAAGGGTCATCCGTGGGGGTCATCAGCCGTGGCAGTTACCACGATTTGGCTACTGCGAATAAACAGAGCCGGGCTCACGCCTCATTAATGCAAATGCCCGGCCATAATCTGGACGGACAGATGCTAATTGAATCCTCGGGCCTCCGATGCAATCTTTATCTCCTTTTCTCCCTTAAGGCCTTTAAAGCTTTAACCCACCCACATGTATAGTACTTAGCATTTTTAAAACGATGGCGAAAGCGATGAGACGGCCGATGAAAAAATTATTCTGTGCACGACCCGCGGAGACGACAGTTTTGTGTGTTAAGCTAAGCTGATTTCCAAGACAGGCAGAAAGAGCCGGAATAAAAACGAAAGTGAAATGTTTACAGTGCAATTATAAAGAGTTTTATGTTTCACATGGAGCCGGAGGGCCCATTTTAGTGTGCAAAGCGTATGACGGCCACGTCCGCTTCCCCCCGAACAACTTTCAAAAGTGCTAAACTAATTTGTTATGTTTTTGTGTACATATCATCTTTAAAAATATAAAAGCTTTTGTGTGGATTTTCGCGCTGTTTCTGTTTCGGTTTCTGTTCGGCTTGGCCACCCCCAGTTCACAGTGTTGCCAAAATCTTTATTGTTTCTGCATTACGAATGCCTTTTAGGGCATGTGGGGACGGGGACTGGGACGGGGACGGGGACTCGCATGTGTCTAATGGGTTTTGCATCTGAAGAAAGCCGTCGAAGAAATGTTGTCGCATTTGCATAAATTAAGAGCAGCCAACGATGGGAGTGGGGCGGGGGAAAGCATTATCTTTTTCTTTTTGGCCTGGCTTACATCACAGCTGCGATAGAGCTACACAAAACAGCTGTTGCTGCCAGCAAGTATCTGTATCTGTATCTGTATCTAAGCGGTGCAGATGCTGCCGCCGCTGCTGCTGCTGCTGGCTGGTTAGCATTTGCATAAGCAAGCCTTTTGTCTAGTTTTTTAGCCCCCCCGCAATCCCCCGAATTACATTTCTTCTTCACTTTCTTTGGCCCGCGCGAGAGATACCACTTTTTCGCCTTTCTTAATCACTTCCGTTCGCCTGTTGAGTAAGATGAAGCAAGTCTCTTGCCAATTTGGCCAGCACAAAGGCCTGAAACGGTTGCATTTGCATAGCCCATCTGCATATCTGCATATCTGATGCCAATGACATCACAAGAGTCAATTAAACTCAGATCTAGCGCCTAGAACATACAATTTGGGGCGCAAACACGGGAGATACCACCGCATATCTCATGGTTGCTACGATCTTGTAATCTTGTTGAACCAACAACCAACATGGATGGGGACCTTGGGCCAGTACAGCCCCGTGTAATCTCCCAGAATTCCTGCCCGACATAAGCCTATTACGCACACAACACGCCCTCGACAGCGAATGTAACAGCTTTATTATTGTGATTCACAGATCAAAAATACCTGCGTTTTTTGCAGAGACCGCTAATATTGTATAATTCCCAATAATACGCGACGGCCCGAAAAGACAATGACACAAAAAAAAAAAAAAAATGACAGAAAAACAGTCGGGGCCGAAAGAAAGAAAGGGTCAAAAGAAATGCCCGGACACTGGCTAAATACATTTCCATACAATTAACGCATATTTTATTTATTTATTTCCCCTCTGTGTTTGGCATTATTAAGCCGAGCGGGGCGTTCCATTTGGTTATGTGATGCAAATTATGAATAGCAGCGATCATAGGAAAAAATTTGATAAATTGCCGTTTGTTGCATAAGTGGCAGTGGCAGTGGCAATGTCCAAAATAAACCGTTAAAAATAGACGGATTTTGGCCCAACAACTCCCACAAGATATGGCACCTTCTTCGGCTTGCAAATCCTCATGGCAAATCTTGGCTTGAATCTGCCACACTTTGGAGTGGGTTCAGTGCCACCGTTAGTGGTTTTGGGCGGCGCTTGGTCAGTGCCCCTGCGTGGCGCATTGCGTATGCCAGTGCCGGTGCAACTGCAACTGCAACTGCAACATCCACGGCAGGCTGCGACTATTAACTGCCAACTGCTGGCGCCGCTGTTGCACTATAATTTTTGATCGGCAATATAACGAGCTGTTTGTGGTTGTTGCTGCCGCTGTTCGCTGATCGCTGTTTGCTGTTCGCTGCTGGCTGACTAGTTTTCGATGATAGTAAAAGTATTTTATTTAAATATGCCGACAACGACAACGACAACGCTGGCGACGCATGGAAATCACGTTTTTAACATCTCGTCTTAACATTGAGCCCGAAAAAAAGGCCAACAAATGTTGGGTTGCCGCCGCCGCTGCTGTTGCTGCTTCTGCTGCTGCGGCTGCGGCTGCGGCTGCTGCTGCTGCGACTGCTGCTGCTTATGTTGCTGCTGTTGCCGCTTGTTGTTGAAAACATAAACATCTCACAAGCTCTGCCGAAACCAAAAACCTGAAAACGGGTTTGTCGGCACCGCATCGCACACATTTTCACTTGCCGCAAAATGACGTCAAGTCAACATACAACAAAAAATCGACAAAAAAAAAAACAACAAAAAGAAGAAAAAAGTAAAATAAAAACAAAAGCAGACAAAAATCCACAGATGGCCGTCAGCGCAGTTAGCTTTCTTTGATCTGCAGAGGAAAAGGGGTACGTACGTTCGTACTATATGTACGTACGACTTTCCAGCGAGGTCACCGCCAGAACAAATCGCTCGCCGGCTCCGCTGCAACTTCGCACCAGGCGCTGCACGCCGACTTTTTTCCAATGGCATTTAGGCAGAGATCGTCCATCAAACTATGCCATAAATTTCTCTCGGAAAACCCAAGCGGCAACAGTTACAAAAAGAAAAGAAAAGTTCTCTCAAAGTGGCCGGTTGGTCGCATCTCGCATCTCGCGATATGGATCTGAGGGGGGCTATAAAAAAATTACTTCTAACCTGAGATTTTCCCTGGGATTTTCCCCTCGCTGGCCCCAGCGCAACCTAAATTCGAATCGAAAACTTTTCCTCTCGAGTAATTCCACAGCATCTGCCTCGTGATTGGACTTCAATTGTCTGCTTTCAGTTGGAGGTTTCTTGTTTTCTTTTCTAATGCGGCTGCTGCAGCAGTAGCTGCTGCTCTTTCAATGCTGCCACATCGGTAGCAATGTTGCTACTGGGTGCTGCTGGGTACTGGGCACTGCGCCTGATTGCTGCCTGCCTGCGAGCTCCTCAGTAATAATTATGATCCATTAATTCTGGCAGCAGCCTCCAACAATGATGGCTTGTGCAATATTTTTAATGTAAAATCGATTTAATGGCGCTTTTCGCTCGCGGCCCTCGGAGCACCAAAAATAGATGGCTTGGGAAATGCAACAGCAACATCTGCAGCATCAGTAGCAGCAGTAGCAGCAACAGATGCCCGGCCCCATTGAAAGTGTCGAAAGTGGCCGGCCTGTCCCATTGAATGGGATGGAAACTGGGTAATTAACTTGTGAGCTAAACGGCCGCAGCTCATCATAATTACAGCTAAAAAGATGCCTGCAACCACGGGGGCAGAACATACTTTGCCGCAGCACAGCCTGCAGCAGCATTTTAGCACAAGTTGCAACCGAAAACATGTGTGCGCACTGGACTGCGACGACAGCCACAGCAACATCAACATCAACATCAACAGCAACAAGCTTGTAAATAATTCCAGCACAGTTCGGGGCTGGTCCCGCACTTTAAATAGTAACTTTTGATATTCGCCAAGTTGCGTTTGCATAAACAAATTATTCAGTCAAGTGCGGGCCTTTTGTCTGTGAGGATGTTGCTCTTGATAGGGGATGGCAGAGGAAGTGGAGGGCGTTTCAGTGGGGCACAGCGAGAAAAGGGCAGCTACAAATTGTAATAAATATTTAAGGTGGAAAACAACAATCCTATAAAACTTAGTTCCCTATTATCTACACAATTTGGTTGTGAAGATATATGACACTTGCGCGGGCGGAAGAGGGTCTAACCGGCGGATTTTCTCAACCCAAATGGATATTGTCTTAGTGGTAAAGCCTATAAAAATGTAGTGTTAAGATTGTAGATGCCACAGAATTTCGTTGATGCTGATCAAGAATATAAATATTTTAGGGGGTCGGAAAAACTTCCCTCTCCCTGTTACATACGCATTCAAAACCATTCGTACGCATTCAATACACCCTTGTTATTTTTAAGAACCGGGTACGAAAAGTTCTTATAGAACTAGTCAGAGCCAAAAAAGGGACCAATAGGTACTAATTCAGCAACCTGGTGGTCTGGTGACCACCCATTAAAACTTTAAGTCTTGCCTGACTCAAGTTAGAAAACTTGACTCACGGAAACACCTGCGAAATGCGTGACAAATGGCTGATGGATTTTTTTCGCAGTGCTTTGGAGGGGGCCGGCATCCACTGCTAATATCCGCGACACATCTGCCAATGACATTTTCACTCTCAGCCCACTTGGCATATAAATTGTACACACACTCCTCAGAGCGAGCAGCCGAGCAACTTGGGTTTTGTATTTTGTATGTTGTGCCCTCGGGCGCATGCGCAACACGTCCGCCATGGCCGGATCAGCGGCATGTTGGGGGATTTTGTGGGGGTCGGAGGCTATTGGGAAGAGATAGCTGCAAGCTACAAGACTTTGGGCCATTTGCGCTTTTTTTCCGACGCTTTGGGTTTTTGCCCCTACCCTATGTTTTAGATATTACACAAAAGCCGCTGTTCGGCGTCGCCGGCTGTCGAATGCCAAAGTGTTGCGGCCATTGAAGGAACTGCCCTGAATACGGATTTCTCATTGTTTTTAGCCAACTAATTTCAGCCGCCGTCGAAAGAGAGCGCGCGATAATGGGCAAAAGAGTGAAGAGCCGCACGGCCCGCCGTGTGTTGGCCAAGATCCGGGGGCCAAAAGAAAAGAAAAGCATGCGAAGCGGCTCTTAATTTCTTAATAACACAAATTTCTCAACAAAAACAGACGCCAAGAGAGAGTGAGAAGGAATTCGGAAAATGTCTAATGACAAAACGCTAAAAGGCCGTTTTGCTGGCCGGAGAACTTCCTTGGTTACACCATTAAGACGTTAGTGGGATCTGGTCATGCAACTTCATTAGCTGTTAATTGCCAAAGGCTTCTATGAAAATGCATTTTCAGCCAGACAATAGGCCACTAGCCAGTGATGTCACCGATGCAGAACTGCAGATTGTGATTCGGAAGTGTGCGGTGGTGAGATCACCTCCGTTTCGGGCTGAAAAACTACAAAAACTCGGTACTTTCAAGTACGTTTTTTGCCCGTTTTGGCAACGAAAGTGAGAGATTGATGAATGGTCTGGCGCTTATGTTTCGGTCCATTTAATTGCCACGAGAGCGAGTGTGACCTTTAGCATACACATACTGCACATAAATATTATCCATAAGCTTTAATGATCGGCGGTCTTGGGAGAATAAACAATGATCATCGCTGTCGTAAGGCAGAACAAAGGGTACGCCAAAAGGCAGACACAATCCGAGCCGATTGGATCAAGGCTGATCAAGGCCCCCGAAACGTACTTTAATTAATGCGCAACACTAAACTGAAAATCGCATCGATATCGCTTCGGTTTGGTTTGGTTTGATTTGGGGGAGCATAGTGAATTTGCATCAATCAGCAATTATTTATGCAAATTCTCTTTTTGTCTGCGAGAAGTTGGGGCGAAAAGTTCAGATATTCTCACGCTGCTGCCTTCGATTGATCGATTTCTGATGGCAATCTACAAGTGTACGATATGTATGTGCCTGCCCCTGCACTTCGATCGTGTTCTTGGTGTCACGCGCTTGTGGGACCAGAAATTGATGTAGAGGAGCTAGAACTCTGACGTCACAAGGTTGCGACTTCAGAAGTCAGTGCCCAACTTGACGAATGAGTGCAGAAAAACAATGACTTGGGCCAAGAATTTAACCGTATTGCCACAAGGTCACCTCCCCTGTGAATGCAAAGCCCAAACAAACACAAAGTCCGGCAAAACCTTGCCAACTCATCTAAGAGTTCTTGGGTTGGGCTCTGCGAGCCCTTTGTCTTTGGAGAGATCTTCAGTGTTTTACTTGCCAAAAGTGTTCTTTGTTATTCTTGGCCATTTGCGTCGCAATTGGCTGCCCAAACTTGAGGATTTGTGGAGCGGAACACCCAATTCACAGGCCCCAATTCAATTTCCATTCCAATTCCAAAACCCAATCCGAATCCGAGCCCGATCCCAGAGCCGCAGAGCCGCAAAGACCCGGGTCGACCCAACCCACGCCCACACGCTCGCCAGTTGCCAGTTGCCGGGTTATTTACAAAACCTTGGACGTGGCGATCTCGAGCATTGCCCCATGGGTCTCTCTCGCTGGATTAATGTACTGCGGAAAATGTTATTGTTATTGATGCAATTAAAAGATACATAAGTACTATTTGCTTAATAAATTTGCACATGGCTAAGCCCAGCCACTGGGATCGCATTACAAAGCTAACAATGAGAACTAACCAAGCTCTAGGGATCATATCACAATATCATCGTGAAATGCCGAAGAATTGCATGGGTTATACTCAAAACAAGCAACTAATTTGAATCAGAACATGTAGAGTTGTACACCCAAAACACATGTAATCTTTCCCATGACTTCCTCTATATTTTTATGCACAATATTCACTAGATTTTCTCTGAGTGTGGGGACCTCTGAGTCGCTGAGTTGGTCGGATACTGGATGAGTGGCACTCCTAGCTTTTGTGCCCGGCCGGGGATAAGACAAAGCAAAATAAAATAAAATACAGAAACACATCCGCGTATTGTTTGCCCGCAACTGCAGTTAGGCGCTTTGATAATTAACGGTTTATTGATAAAAGATACACAGCCGCAAAAGATACATCTCTTGGCCAAAATCCCCGAGCCAAGTTGATGATGATGATGGTGATGATAATGGCAACGCTGATGGTCTCGTGTGGATTTGATGGGCGTCTCTCGACTCCGGATCGTCATAAACATAAACATAATTCTCCGCTGACGCTTTTGGCAAGAGCAGCAACAAAAAGCGAAGCGTGAAATTGACATTCGCCCCTTGGCCGGCTGGCCTGCCATCCAGCCGCCCCCTGGGAAATGTTCAACGAACTCTGAATAATAATAATAATCGAGGAAAAATCCGCCACTTGTTGCAACAGACACGAGTTGCATTACGGCTCTTTGGGATGCCGCAGGACAGGAAGCATCCCCCGTTGCTGTCGGTTTTGTTTTATTTTTGGGCCGGGCCCCAAAATTGGTTAAGAGGAAAGCCCCCAACACACACACACTCGCACACACACACATCATTTGTGGTATTCATTTGGCGTCGCCGTCGATCGCGTGCAACAAAACCCAAAAAAAAGAGTGAAAAATTCCAAAGCAACTGCCAACTTCGCTCGCTCGGGCCAACTGTGAATGCCAAGAGCAAATGAAAAACGCAATTATATGGCAAAAATAACGAAAAACGAGATCAAGATTTGACGGCGGCCGGGATTGCGTTTTCAAGGTTGTTATGGGATCGGATCGGATCGCGACGCGACGGGATGGGGCAGGCAGTTGCCCAAAGTTGGTGCTGCAATTAAAACGCATATATGGCGAAGGAAACGAGGAACGCAAATCTTTTCACGCATTCCACCGTCTGCTATAGCCAATGACGTCAGAGATTTTCCCCCCCATTTCGTTGATTTTCTGCATAATGGGATTTTGTCTAGACAAAACCGAAATTATTGCCGTTTTTTTACCGAAAGTTGAGCCATTGAAACCACTGAGCCATTGTCCGCAAAATCGTCGTTGCCGGGGAGTTCAGGAACCCAAGATCAAAACAATCGAAGCACGCACTGTACTATACAATATTGTATCTCCTCGTATCGTTTGGGGCACGAACAAATCGCCCGGCTAAATAAATCAAATAAACGGCCGAAAATAAAACAGCGACAATGCGATTCATTGAACAAAACAAAACTGAAGGCGCACTGGCAAAAAGTACGAAAATTCACATACGTTTATCGTGAAAAGCTGGCTGGCTGGCAGGCAGAGCGTTGGGGAGAGCGCCGCCGCCTATGACATAAAGTGATATGTGCCATCATCAAATTGAAAATAAACGCGAAATAAATGTGCACAGAGCCGGCGAGAATTTAGAGGCCTTTGGGGAACATTAAATACCCTTTTTGGGGCCACGAATGAGACATAAAACTGCCGTCAAGTTGGGGAAAAAAGCTCCACTGCGAATAATCTTGACATTATTATTTACAGAGCCATTTAGTTTATATAAAACCAGATCGATAACTTTATTCAACACTTTGATAAAACTATCAACTTCTAGCTGCGATTGACAGGGTATATTTCGCTATCGATTTGATAAGGAAAGCCCTCTTTTTATCGTGAATCACTAGGAAAATTCGCATTGGCCTTATAACACCGCGAACCTCGTTACAAAACATTCTAGAACACAAGAAAATTTCACCCAGAGTGGCGGAAGGAAAATGAGCACAGCAACGGGAGACAGGGCCTAAAAATAAATGGCATAATTTAAGCCAAACAATTTATTTGGCAACTATCTGGAATGGGACGAAGTGGGATGGATGGATGGCTGTTCCTATGCTTGGACACAAATGGGATATAGACGACATGCGGCGGCGGCGGGTTGACATCGGTGTGTGGCGCCGTTCCATTTACACAGATTTCAGAGTTTTGAATGGAAATGGAAACTGCTGCAGCTGATTAGCCAACAAATTAGAGACGCCATCGTGACATATTGGCTCTTATTTAATGCGGCTGCTGCCGCGTTGCTGTCTTGTTATTCTGCGGCCGCTGCTGCTCTGATTTATGCACTGCGGCTGACCCGAAAATGTTCCCAGCTCCCCACTGCACAGAAGAATATATCTTTGTTTATATGGCTATGGAATGCAGATTGTCTTTGGGGGGCGTTTGCTTTTGGCTTTTTGCTTTTCCTTATTTATATTTATGATGCGCCTTTGTGTGCGAGGAATTGAAATTTGTTCGGCCGGCTTTGCATTTCATTTGGTTAAATTGCAAATTGCTGCTCGGCCGCAGAGCCAGAGTCAGAGCCGAGGGACTTTGCCAGCCAGCCTTGCAAGTTCGCCGAGCTGGCTGATTGAAAATTGTTTACCATCTTTGCTTGCCCACAATCATCATCTTCTTCGGTTTTCCCTGAAGAACGAAGGCCGCAAAAGGCCGCCAAGTGGCTCAGGATCAGCGGATCGATGCATATTTGTGGTCTTTGTTGTCTTTGTGGCCGCTGCTGCATTCGTCATGCGATCGAGAACAACAGCAGGCCGCGCAGGGCCGGGCTTAGTTAACGCTTTTGTAATCCGTCCGTCGAGAGGAGTTGACTTGGCCGCAATGACAGACTCTCCTCCTCTTGGCCTTGAGGCCTTGAGGCGGCTAAAACGCGCAGCCACGTACGAAAGCAAAATCCCCAACTTGCACGCATAATAATGGCCATGGCCTGCTGGCAATTTTCAGCCCAGAGAATAGGGAATTTATACTCGTACAACCATCCCTGATTGCATTTCATTTGCCGCTGCTGCTGCCGCTGCTGCTGCTGCTCATTTGCATTTGTGGGAATCAATCACGAAGTTGGCCAGCGCCTCAGACTTTGTCTAGACTGGCGGATTTGCGAGTTATTAAAGCTCAAGCACAGGGGCAGAAATAGCCATGATCCCACCAACTTTGCTGTAATAACAGGCACTAAAACAAGGGCTTTGAAAGTTGTTTCCTACAAAGACAACTTGGAAATCTTCCTATGTGCAATATTTTTCTAGGCAAACTAAATTTTTGGAAAACCGGTACCTCAAATATCTGGCTGATATCTGCATGATTTTGATCACTGTGCAGCGATTGGCAATGCAATCGACGACTCGCACATGTGATCATTTGAGTTATAAAACATGCAACTAGCCGTAATGATTGAGCACAAGGCGGACTGCGAATTGATGCATCAGACTGGTTGACAATCAGTCAACGAACAGCTGACCATGGCCAGATAGTCGTGGAAATAAATAGATATAGAAATAGCCAAATACTCGTAGCTGTAGCTGCATCTGGCGCGTCTTGCATTTCAATTGTGGCCCAGAGATTTAGCCGTGGCTTTCACGCCATTTGCCGGCCGACTGATCGAGTGAGATACTGACCAAAACCTTTGAAAAGCATTCATTGCCAAAAATCCCAGTGAAACACTTTGATCTCGTTGGGAGCGAAGCAAAATCGAAAGTGAAAGCATTTAACATGCATAATGCACACGCATTTCTACCCATTTCTCTCGCCCCCCACCGAAAAATCTTCCAAAACAATTTCCATCCATTTCGGTTTATTTGAGCCGATTTGATTTTTATGGAGGCAAGTGCGAGGCGCACATTTTAATTTTGATTTGAAAGCTTTTCCCGCGAGATTCCCGAGCAGCGGCAAGTGGAGCGATGTTGGGGTGTCACTTTGAGTTCTATCATAAAACGAAATGGCTTTTTAAGTTTCTGGCAGTGATCGTTATGATCTCCGAAGTCTTGAGAATCCACTGAGAGTGCCCTGCCATTTGCTGTGGGTGTCGCTAATTGAATTTCAACTCAGATTCGTTAACGGCACTTGACTGCCACGCAGAACAACTGTCGCAAACGCTCCACACGTAGTCGCATAAAAATCTTTCTCCCCCTCGAATAAAAATCATAAAAAAACCAGAAACACCAATTTAAATACCAAGCGAGCGAGTTCTCATTGCGCAACACAGATGTTCGGGCATTTATGCAGATTTACTTCAGTTTTGGTGGCCTCTTCCTGGGCCTCCCAAAGCCCCGAAAATAAAAAAAAGCAGAGAGATACCAACCAGAATAATTGCAGGCACGTAATTTAGCCGGCAAGTTCATTGACAGCGGCAAACAGTCATCGCCGCAAAAGCTGACACGCCCGATTGCGTTGCGCTTGCGGTTATCGACTTGGCCATTAGCTTTGGCAATAGCCAAGTTAATTCTGAAGGCGCTGGTGAAAACAAAGGGCAGGGGCGGAGAAAACTTCTCATGGCCGGGCAACGTGGTGGCAGCCAAAGGCGCAATAAGTCAAGCAAATGCACTCGCCGAGCGGTTAATACTATAATTTCACAAAACCTTTATATAAGGAAGCATATACGAGTGTGTGCTGGGCATTTTTCATCCATTGTTTGCAAATCACCGAGAATATTCATCACCTCAACTGTCAAAACAACAAGGAAGCGTCTTCCAATATTTGTCAAAGCAGCGTTATTGTTTGGTTTCGACTTTTCTCATTGCCAAATCCAACTGCTGGAAACTTCAACTGATTTTCCCCGAGCATTATCAGTAGCAATACAATTTGGTTTTATAACAGCAATTAAACCGCGCAAATCCCCATAAAAATCTGTCTTAATCTTTGTCCAAAAGATTTCCACTGATGTTTTATTACCAACTCCAAATACGCGCCAGCAAATGCCTCAAATTGCATATTTCATGAGCGTTTCATTGGCCAAAACCGAAATAAAAAACCTTCCCAGACCTTTTGAGAAATTGTTGCGTTTAAGGCTGCATAAACACAAGCGTATACAAATGTAAAAAATGTTAATTGCATTACATTTTAACCGGCGCATGGGGGATAAAAAAAAGAGCAGCAGGAAAAAACCAAATTAGGCAAACCATTTGAGCATGCGCTTCGAGCCGGGAAACCCAGGCCAAGTACTGCTCCGATTTTAATTTGGCTTTTTGTCCAGTGCTCTCGTTACAGCTCTGTGTTTCTTTTTGTTTTGGTTTGGTTTGCTTTTGGTTTTTTGGTTTTTTGGGTTTTGTTTTTGCGCATGTTTTGATTTTTATCATCTGGGTGGGTTGCCTGGTAGTTGGCAGTTGGTAGTTGGTAGCGCTTGTCTGCCCCGCCGACCGACGTCCAGTGGTTTTCATTTGCTCATGACGCGCGTGACCCACTAAATATAAAAAAGGTTGCTTTTTGCCTTTTTTGTTTTTGTGTCAAAGCAATTTTCGTGCACGGCACAAGACCAAAAAATCGAAAAAATAAAAAAACTCGAAGGCAAAAAATCAAAGTACCCCAAAAGCCCTACAGAGAGGAGTCGTCGTCGCAGATGCAATCTTTTGGGCCGCCACAGAAGCCGAGCAGGAAGCCAAACTTATTTACCTTTTGGGCAATTTTCGGCTCATAATTATTAATTTTTTGTCCATATTTATGATATGCTGGGCCGCATCGCCGACTCGGTCCGGTCGGTCGGCCTGGCGTCGAGAAATTTTCGTGTTATAAAGTTAATTTGTGAAATTTTCAGTTGTTTCTTAATGATTTGCGTGGCCAGGGCTGGTTATTTTTTTTTTTTACCGCCGGCCACGAAATCAAAAGGAAGTTGCTCGCAGCCGGAGGTTACTGGAGCGTTTAGCCGCCGTCTTTAGCTCTTTTAATACATTAATTTTGTGGCTAATTGAATTTGCTGTGGCTTCATTCGGACCCCACCGACCTTGTGCTGCTCACAGGTGAGATATTTACGTATAAGCATACCTGTATATCATATGCTTATATGCTGGAGCCGCAAGCACATCCGTTGACCCGAAACCCGAGAATGTATGCCAAATATTCTTAACTCCCTGCCCCGATCGGGCAACCTATTTGCTGTGGGTACGAGTAGATATCTTCTGGATTGTATATGTATCTTCTCGCCACATTTGTTTGACTTTTGCGGTACTTTGTCTGCCCGCTCGACTTGAACTTGTTGCCTCTGCCGCTCGGAGGAACCCGCAACTTTATCTGCCCCCGTGCGCCCGGTGGAGTGGGAACCGTTCCAGTAATTATACTCTATCCCCATGTTGAACTTGGGGCATGATAGTGCAGATACGGGCGGGATCTTGACATTTACAAAACCTACAATCCATAATTAGAATTTACACCACTTCTTTGGACCCTGGACCTGCGTACGTTTTGCAGCTTTCAAGCGCCAACCTTTGTCTTAATAACCTCTCAACATTGCCTATCTTTGGAGCACATTATTCTTTGGCAATCTCCATTAAAATCGCGGCTTTCTTTCAGCCTGCTCCCAGACATTTCACTTGTCACTTCCTATATATTTTAGTAGAGCATCGCCAGGTCGCCTTTGTCACTCGAGGAACTCCCCTCCACTTGGCTTTTGTCACTCTGCACTCATTTAGCTTCATTTGGCTTTTTGTTCTACATACAATATAGTATGTACAGATACGATACAAAAATGTGTGTATATATGGGAGGTATCTGTTTAAATAGGCTCTGTATGCCCAGGGCTTTCATATGGTGCTTGATGGTTCGCTGAGCCAGACTTTTGTGTATGTTCTGTGCCGCGTTCTGTGGCGATGAGTAACGATCCCGGGGCCCGTTCACTTTCAGATAACTCGGGAAAGTAACTACTCATATACCTACCCATACTCCTCTGTGTATGTAGAACAATAATTACAATTGCAATCGTGTTTAGTCCGTGGGCTGCTTTTGTTTTACGCTTTTACCTCCCAACGGCGGCAAAGTTCCCGGGAATTTCGGACCCGGCCCACCTGCCGGTTACAATTTCGGAGGGGTTTGCCCTTTTTGAGCTCCAGAATGAAGCCAGAACCGGGGTGATAATGAAGAGCTTTTCACGTGTCGATTGTGGCACTCCATTTGCATATCGTGGGCGACCCAGAAGCCCGTCCCGTCGCCCATTACTTAAAAGCCAGTACACGTCGCAGACGTAATCATTGATTGCGTTTCGGGGCAGAGTCATTAGTGGCGAACGCAGCACAAACCGATTTGTTTTGGTTTTATGGGAGCATCTAATTATCGTAAACACAGAACAGCCCAGCGGGTTGATTGATAGTCTATTTGGGCCTCAATCTGTGAACTCTTCTGATCAACTGATCGACCGATCGACTGGGAACCTAACCGCACCGATTTCCGTAACATCTTTCTTAAATCGAGCTTCCGTAAAAGGTTCTCCTTCGTGGCGGTTATTTTCGCGGCGATCTCAGCGGCTGTTTTGTTATTCAAATTGTCAATTTGTCAGCGTTGATTAAAAAATGGCATTTTTATACATTTTTATTAAGACTGAAATACGGCCGCGTGTACTCGTTTCGGTTTTGTTGTTTCAATTGAGAAAGCATGTTAATTTTTATACGTACGATCGCA
Organism: Drosophila ironensis; assembly: GCA_021223825.1. NCBI lineage: Eukaryota > Metazoa > Arthropoda > Insecta > Diptera > Drosophilidae > Drosophila > Drosophila ironensis. The sequence continues at coordinate 17,300 of JAJJHQ010006980.1, forward strand.
TATATTTGCCCAAGTGTCTCGCCTGCCGATCGTTAAGCCATAAAAATAGTCGCAAATGCGAAAAATTCCCAAAAAAAATTCACAAAATTCTCAATGCTGTGCCCCGCCGACCTGAATACGAGAGTTTATGGTAGAACGGATTCGAAAATTTATAGCGAAAGTCCCCAGAAACTAATCAAGAACAATGGCAAGATGCTGCTAATTGAAAACTCTTGACGTTTGTCTCCCGGCCCGGTAATTAGCATTGAGCGATCGCATCGAAGATCCGAGGCTTTCGTAATAGAAACCACAAATAAATCAAGGCAGAAAACCAGAGCGGAGAACCGACTTTTGATTGGTATTACAAGTTTTCCACATCGAATCGATTGGCAATGAAAACGAACGCCTGCCCGCCTAGCCGCCCGCCCGGCCCGCCAGCAATAAACATTTATTGTTGGATGTTTGTTTTGTGATTTGTGTTGAATAGGCCGTCGCAATAACAATAAACATTTAGCCCTGCAAATGGCACACACCAAAATCTAAGTTGGCCCGAAGGTCGGGCCAATTTCATGCATCTAGCCCGCGATCGCTGTGATTGAACATTCTTGTCTCCTCCGGCTACGGCTCCGGCTCCGGCAACGCGCTCTTTGATATTGTAAAAATGTTTATTGATTATTTCTGATTTTCGTGTTTATGCAGCGAAAGTAATTGCTGAGCCCACGAATTCCTTGGCCGGTCGTTTATTTCGAAATTCGTGCAAAGCCTCCATAAAAACCAAACAAAAGGGCAGCCAAGAAACAGAACCAACCCCGCACGGCAGTGCTGAATATTATTTTATTCCGCTGTTTTATTTTATGCTAATACTTTATGCCCTTAGCAAATCGGGGTATATTAGCTGGGGGTTTACGACGAAGCTGTACTAAAGTTTTAAGGTCAAACTAGAGTCTTTTGAATACCCAAGGAAAACTACAAACTTGAATACTCTTATGAAAGGATTTTGGCTCCCCTGACACATCCACCCGCCTGCTTAGTTTCCCTTGCTCCTGGCGATACTCGTATCCTTGTTTGAGGGCCGCTCCCTTGGGGTTGTTGGCCTCAAACTGCGCGTAACAGTTGCCCGGGACACCACTCCTAGGGGTGACCAATGAACCAATAAACCAACCAACCCAGCCAGCCAGCCAACCAACCAATCAACCACCAGCTGTTCTTTGGCCAAAACGAAACCGGTTTTCCCCGCTTTTTGCCAAACGAGCCGTCCACAAAGGTCCTCATTGTTCGACGAAATAAAAATCGATAAGATCTTTGCACTGATAGCCAGCCGGGCCGCACATATACGGCCTGAATGTCAATAGATCTCGTTATGACTTCTAACTTATGGCAAGTGATTTGCCACACTGACGCGTGTCGCACAGCCTCGGGCCGCAGATACAAGTAAACACAGATGCAGATACAGCCAAAGATACAGCTACAGATACAGATACTGATAAATAAATATACACAGAGACGATCGCCGACAATTTGCCAGGGCAGGTAAATGGAGTGAAGGAAACGTGCCGCAGTTTTGCACCTGCCGCCTACGTGGCTGTTGAAAGGGGATCCCCCCTCGCGTAAGCCAACAGCTGGGAACATTTATCAGTTGCAGCAGCAGCAGCACCAGCAGCAACAGCAGCAACAGCAGCAGCAGATGCAGGGATACAGTGGCAGAAAGGGAACAGCATCTCTTTGGCCACCTTTCCACTTCACATGTGTTTCACCAGCGATTTTGTTCCCCGTGCAGCCACAACTGTCGTCATTAGCAGAGACGTTAGGCATTGAGCATGCTAAATATGGCTTCACTGAAGTTAGCCGACAGCGTCGCTCCACAAACTAGTACAGCGCCGAACGTGCGACTTGATCTCAAGTTGATCTCAAGCCCAGACAGACTGCAGCTAACAAACGACTCGTATCTTGGGAAAAAACTAAACGGAAAAAAACGCCATTGACTGAGGCGCCGTTCTTATTAGAAGTCAAGTTTTCATTTTCACAAGGCAAGCCCCTCTAAGCACCGAGAGGATCGAACCAGTGCAAGCGCAAGCGCACTTGGAAATACATCTCTAGTATTTACAGAATTCCGCNTATGGCTTCACTGAAGTTAGCCGACAGCGTCGCTCCACAAACTAGTACAGCGCCGAACGTGCGACTTGATCTCAAGTTGATCTCAAGCCCAGACAGACTGCAGCTAACAAACGACTCGTATCTTGGGAAAAAACTAAACGGAAAAAAACGCCATTGACTGAGGCGCCGTTCTTATTAGAAGTCAAGTTTTCATTTTCACAAGGCAAGCCCCTCTAAGCACCGAGAGGATCGAACCAGTGCAAGCGCAAGCGCAAGCGCACTTGGAAATACATCTCTAGTATTTACAGAATTCCGCGGGTTGTGGATGAGCGGGGGAAGGTAGCGGATTTTAAAAACAAACTAGTGCTGAACTGGTATCCCCAGAATCAGAATATGCTATTATTTTTTGTCTACCTATTGTAATCTCCAAGATCTAGGCGGACAAACGGACAGACAGACATGACTGTGGATGTTACGTACTTATTATGTTGCCAGGCCCCTCTGCCTATCTCCATCAGCTACCAATATTCACGCCCTGCTACCAATAAAGTTAACAGAATTTCCCGGCAAGCTGCTGACTAATGGCCACCGTTAATAGCCCGCTTATCAGCTGAGATCATAATAACTGACCAATCGATTCGGCCGCAAATTGAGTGTGTGCGAAATGGTTTGTTGTTCGTTTACCTTCTGATGCGAAACTTGCCGCCGAACACCATTTTCATGTGGTAGACGGTATCCAGTATTGTGAAATCCAATTTGGCCGGAGAAGAGTCGCCGCGCACTCACAGAGATCCAACGGATGGATACAAAGATACAAATACAAAGCACGCGGACACCGAATTGACAATCGAATAAGCCACCGGGACTTGCGTGATATCTTTCTCTGGCTTTGTTGGTTTGTCTTCCCGGTTGTGTGTAGGTTTTTTGGCTGGCAAATGCTATGCAGTTTGTTGGCCTAACATTTGAACTCGCGCCACTGAACTTCCTTGTGGGGTGGCGGGCCCAACTTTGCAGGTAACTTCTCTCTCTTGTTTCTTATACGATTTTATTTATTTTGGGCAGCAGGAAGTGGTTGCCGCGAAACGAAATTGATACAGCACTCGGGAGTTTTGCATTTTTAATTGCCGGCCGCTTGCAATTGATTTATTTTCACACGCGCCTCCGTGTATTCGAGCTTCGGGCATGAGAAAGGCTGCGCGCACGTCCGAACGCGTCAGCGGTTTTCACTCGTTTGAAGTTGAAACCGAAAACACAAAGCCATCGCCACAGAGCGGCCAGAGCAGCAGATACAAAACCAAAATAAAAGATACTCCAGAGCCGGTTCGCTCTCTCGAGAGAGATGGCCACAAAAACTCGGTAAGGTGGTGAAATATTCTTGATTATATTTACTTGATTACCTTTTTTTTTTAATATTTTCTAAGCCTTTTTATTAAACAGCCAATTAGAGCCCAGAAATCTTAAGAGAGCCATAAGATTTTAGGGCTTAAAGGTGGCTTGTGGGCAAAACAGAGTCACTTGCCAGGAATTTTCTCAGGCAAATAAAAAGCCCCTAAGTTTACTATCGAGTTCTAGGGTTTCGTTTGGTTTATGGCCAGCTGTAATTTATGGCCCAATTTATTGAAATTTCGCCAAGATTGCTATCATCTGGATTTTATTGTTGCTCTCTTAGCCCAAAGGGATCTCTTAGGCCCAAAGAGACTACACGCTCTCTTTTTGTTTATAAACAAAAAGCAAAGCATACCATTTGGCTCATTCCGCTGAGCCCCAAGATAGGCAATGCTTTTGTGGCACTCGCAAGACAAAAGGAACCTTGCTCGAACCATAAAAGGTTTTATATACATTCCTGTTCTGCGGCATATCAAGATTTGCGCTGCGAAACTTTATTACGGTTACAACTGACACAACTGCAACAACGGCAACCACTGCAAGCACTGCATCTGTCAGTGCCAATCCCACAAATCCATTAAATTCAATCACCTTTTGTTGCGCGCCCGTTCTGGGCTCTCATCGCCAAATCTGTGTGCTGCATCGTCATCGAGCAAAGTTCAATCGATCATTGGGGTTGTATATTGCACTCGGCGTTGTGCGCCGTCGATATTTAGCCGGCGATAGCGAGCAGGAATTATGGCAAACACTTTGTTAAATGTGGCCAACACAGGCCGGCACGATGCCCGGCCAACAGGCTGGCAATCTGGCTTGAAATGCTGGCGACGTCGTCGCCTAATCATGGCAACTGCATCGACAAAGTCGCGACGTTGCAGCCGGATAAATTGAATTGTCTAGCATGGCGTTTTCCATTATGTTTTGTTCCTCTGATTCTTTTTTTTTTCCTTTTGCCTTGCCTGCACCGCGGCCAACCTGGCGAATGAGTGATTTATAGCGCGCATACGACGCGTGGTCTGAGGTGGTCGCCCGCTCAAAGTTTGTCAGTTAATTCGAAAATAACACAGCCACACTGGAGTGTTGCCAAATTGCCAAACTGCGAATTAATTCGGCAAATGCCTGCCTGCACTTTACCCGACTCCAGCTTAGCCTTCGTTTGGCTTTTGTCTCTTGCCCAGCGGCTGTGCGAGGCGATAATTAGAGGCTGTCAGGGGAACACATGGCACACCTTTTGGGGGCAGCTTTTTTGGTGGCTAGTCTCCGATTTAGTTGCTCTAATTGAAGTCAACAGCCGTTGCCGTTGCCGCTGCCGTTGCCGCAAAAGTGTCTGCAGGTGAGCGTCCCCGAGTGATCCGATCCCCCGCTCGGGAAATGCCCTTTGCTCCATTTTCCGCACGCCAAACTTTCAAAATGCAAATTAGGCACGTTCGGTGAACGGCATTTGAACCCCGGTGATCAAATGGGGGGAGAAAAATAGAAATAAATGCGGCAAACGACAACGAAGCTCTCTGACAAGCCCATTTACAAGTTGCCAGCTAAATTGCAAGTCCCCAAGCGGCGGCGAAAAGCGATGCTGGAGTCGCAAAACTTTGCCACAAATTGTGTCAATATTTGTCTCGTGCTGGATGCTGCTGCTGCAACAAATCGTGCCGCAAAGGTCTCTCCCGGTGTCAACCGAGCCACCAAGCCACCAAGCAAACAAAAACGTTTGAACCGAACAAAACCAAAGCGGGCAAAATAGTGTGGCGGGGGAAAAAACATGACAGGCCATAGAAATTATTGAACATGCACCCGGCACAGTGGATGGAAAATTCACTCAAATATACTCGTAGGTACCTATAAATTGCAGCCAAGACATCTCTCAACAAAGCCCAACAATCCTTGGGCTTTGCATTTCCCTAAACCCCCAACCACTGTGCAGAACCAGCATGATCCGAATGTGTGGATTTGAGTTATCTAATGCCCCGAAAATTGGGTGCGATGCCATACGGTGACTGCAAAAAGCATGCCCTCGGTGCGCTAATGAACCGCCCAGCGTTCATCTATCAATGTCAGCCTTAGCCGCCAAGAATGGACCTTTTGTACCGCTCGCCGGATAAATTTCGATTTTCAATTTGATTGGCTTTTACCAGCACAATCAGAACAAAGAACTGCACCACACAGCCACACAGTGGTGGTGTTTCATTTTTTTAGGTTTTGGGGGGAGTGGCAGCTGCCCACACGCCACAACCACAAGGAGCCGAAAAACATAAATCGTTATTTGGTTGACACATTTTTTGTGCGCTGCTTGCGCTGTGTGTGCTGTGTGTGCTGTGCCGTGTTTTTCCTTTTGGCCGCTTGAATTGGCTCAGGTGGCGTTTAGCTTTGGCTCTGGCGATTGGCAATTGGAACCGATCGGTCGGGTTTAGTGGGTCGAAAGCGAAAGTCGGGCATTCGAGTATTTCATAATCCAATTAAGCATTAGGCGACAGCTGATTGACGGCCAGGCCGTCGGGCAAGGAAGCGGCTCATTAGCCGAGATCTTGGCTACCGTGCCACGCACTCCATTCAGAGTTAATTGGATTCGATAAGGTCAAGAACAATGCGCTGCCCGGGCCAGGGAGTGGTCGAAAGTGGGCGATTTAAGCCGCAGTGATGCTGCCAAGCTGCCAAGCTGCCACACTGCCTTGCTGATCACTGAATACATTAAGGCCTGATGGCATTTAATGGCCTTCTCGGCCTCGTGAAAATAAGGAAACTAAAACAAAGGCCGGGCAAAAAGATTGCCATAAAATTGCAGGCTTAAAGCTAACCAATTTTGGGGCCCTAAGATCTAGAGCTAGCACTCACCGCTTCTGCTGGTTACTCTCCAGATTGCTGGCGATGACATGGTCATGGGCGTTGTTACGGGCGCGCGGCAGGAGCGGAGGCGGTGGCGCCACGTTCGCATTGCCTGCCACCACATTTTCGAGGATGGGCTGCGATGGCGTATGGTGCGGCCTCTTGCGACTGTTGGCGTTCAGGTGGTTGCCACTGCCACTGCTTCCTCCCACTCCCACTCCAACTCCAACTGCAGCTCCAACTCCAACTCCATTGAGATGCTTGTGCTGCGAATGGCAAATAAAATCAGCAATCAAAATGCAATTTCCAGTAGTCTGACTCGGCGAAATAAACCCACCTGCAAGCTCGTTGGCTTCTTGGGCACCAGAGGTGGCACCTTGGCAGCTGGTGCCGCGTAGGCGGTGCGGCGTGTGGACCCGGCTCCGGCGAAGCTGTTCCGCCGATTGGGCGAGGGCGGCGGCCGTTGCTGCAACACTTCCGGCGGCGGTGGCGGCGGCAGCGGCTCATCATACGTGTAGCTGGTGTCCAGCTCCCCGCCCTGCATCGGCGGCGGCGGCAGCTCCGGCGACGGCACCCTCAGATTTGGATGCTTTGGGGGTCGCTCCGGGGGCTGGTGCCGGTGCTGCTGGGGATGGTGCTGCTGGTGGGCCAGGGCGGCGGCCTGTTGCAGCAACAGCTTGTCGCGCATGGGAGCGTATTCCGTGGCCGAGGAGGTTCTCCTTGTGGGCAGCGCCACGCCTCTGGTGCCCCGCGGCGGGGGCGGAGGCGGCGGCATGCCGCAGTCATTGAAGGACATCTTCTCGGCGCTGCCGATGTTGCGGATGCTGGGCGCCTTGCCCGGCCCCGCCTGGTACATCTCCCTGAACTCCGCATAGTCCGAGGCCGAGCTGGAGCGCCGCAGGATGTTCGGCAGCAGGCTCCGGGAACGCGGCGGCGGGGGCGGCGGGGTCGGCGAACTGCAGTCCCTGGAGGACTGAGCGGTCCCCAGGCCGGTGGGCAAGCCCACCATTATGGGACTCAGGTTGTTCGGCAGCGACTTGCGCTCCACCTGCACGGACTGGTAGGGCTGCGATTGGCCGTGCGGATTGCGCAGCAGCTGGTGCTCCTCCTGCTTCTGCTGCTGCTGCTGCTGCCGCTCCACGTACGACTGCACCGCGTTCTTCTGGAACGCCTTCAGGGCCGGATTCGAGAGGCGGTGCGTCTTGCTGGGCTCCAGGTAGGCGAACTTGGCCGGCTCCCCCATTTGGCTGCGCTCGAAGTCGTTGATCCGCTCCGCCACCGAGTGCCAGGTGGGCTGGACAGTGGCTCCCGCCGGCGTTATCACAGGTAGTCTATAAAAACATTGGGATTTTATTAAGCCATTCAACAACAATCGGTTATAAACGTAGGATTTTTGAAGAGGTATTTATAGGCATGGTTTGAGTTGACTGAGTGGATTCTTAAAACGCTAATAAATGGTTTCGAAATTGGGTAATCATTTTGACTCTTTCAAGATTATTAAATCTATAAAATTATGTTAAAACTTCTGCTTTTCAAACTGAGTACAGGACCAGAATACTGAATTACTTACGAGTATATTGTGGAAACAGAAGCTCAACTATTGTAATATGCAAATATTTTATAATTTCTTTATAAAACCAAAAATAGGAATTCATAAGCTATGCAAATATAGAGTTTAGATACCTGAATGAATGACTCTATACTTCTTACTTGGATTTTTCAATTAAATTATTTAAAAATGCGACAGAATATTGTAATGTTGAAATGTTGCTGTAGAAACAGAAGCCTAACTTGTGTTATATCCAAATATTTTGGAAAACAACTACAGTTCAGTGCAAAATCTTTTCAAATCTACCATCTCAGATACCCAAACTATTTGCCTCTGAACTTCTCACTCGACTGTTTCAAGATTTGTATAGGCATAAAATTTATTTACTTTGTTAGAGGGCTAGAATATTAAAATGTTGTAGAAACAGAAGCTCGCTCCACTTGGGTAATATTGAAATAATTTAAAAAGCAAATAAAGTCTAGAATTTGAATGCAAAATCGTTCAAATCTGCCATCTCAGACACCCGAACTCTTGCTTGAAAATACCTTCCCAACTTAATAATCCGACATCCATTACTCACTTGTTGGACTTGTGCAGCCCCGAGCTGAACTGCGGCTTCGGATGTTGCACGTACTGCGAGGTGTTGCTGTGCACCGGCTCCGTGTAGGTGCTCACCGGGAACAGGCGGTGGTTGCTGCGGTAGGAGTCCGTGCTGCTGCCGCTGCTGCTGCTGCCACTGCTGGCGAGGGGCGGACTCTGGTCCCCCACGTTGGGGGCACTGCAGCTGAGGGCGTCCGCCTTGCCCATCGCCGATGCCTGCAGCTTGCTGGGCTTACCGGCCGGCGGTTGGGGGGCAATGGTGACCACGGCTTCGCTGCTGGAAATGGTCACCGAGATGCTCGACTTGTGCTGTCGTCCGCCAAGCTGGTGGTGATGGTGCTGCTGCTGCTGCTGCTGCAGGTCGCCCATCGAGTGGGACTGCCCGAGGTGGGAGCGAGGCTTCTCCGTTGGCGACTCCAACTCTTGCAAGGAACTTTGTGGGCCCAGCTTGGACTGGTAGTGCAGGTTCTGGTGGTCCTGCTGGATGTGGTGCAGGACCATCGAGGTGTGCACGGGCGGATAGCTGGGGCTGTGCCGGTGCTGCACCCGAAGCTGTGGCACTGGCCCCGGGCCACTGCCCTCCTCGGATATCGCCTTTGAAGAGGTTGCGCTGGCGGAGGAGGAGGAGGAGGAGGTGACCTCCGGGCTGGAGCCACTCGGATTCGGGGCAGCTGGCTCGGTGTCGTGCAGGTACAGCACGCTCTCGCTATGATGCCGCTTGGGGGTCAGCACCCGGGAGCTGTGCACAATCAGCTGCGAGGAGGAAACTGCAAGAAGGGAATGGTTTTCGGTTAGGGCGTGTCCTCGATCTCAAAGGCATTCTAAAAAAAAACAAGGAGCAGTCGGTGGCCAATCGGTAAAAGTGGGCCAACAGTGAGCCAAGGTCGTGGGTGAGTGGGCTGGCAGTCGCCAAACAGATTTTTTGGCAGCCTTCTCTTGTTACAGCTGGCCACCCATTCACCCCAAAGCCGAGCAAAACGTTGCGACCTGACTCGGGTTGATTACTAAATTGTTGCACAAAAATGCATATTTACTCTGAATTTACTCGGAAGTCTGCTCTATAATGCATATAATAAGTTTACTCGTGGATGGGGTCAGCCAACCTGCATTTGTTGCAACTCAAGCGATTTAAATTTGCAATTTCCATGCCAAATCTTTGCTTCAAATTTGAGACTAGTTGTGATTTGAATACATCAAATATTGATCTTAATTTTGATTATAGTTTTAAGAACAGAATGCCTATTTACTCGCAAGTTTTCTATATGAAATTATTGCTTTTGAGGTCAGCAAACTTGCTATTAAATTTAAGACAAACATATAACTTTATTCTAAGATCAAAACATACATTTATAAGGGTAAGTTTTAGGTACAGAATACTAGAAAGAATTGAAAAAGAATTCTCCGAAAACTAAAGATTTGTAATAACTAAAGTTTCACTAATATAACAGCTTTGGGAAATACTTGCAGCTGTTTTGGATTTTCAATCTCCCCAAGGGACATCTTTGTGGTCTTACTTTTAGGATCCCTAAGTCGGGAATCCTTTGAAAAAAAATCCAGCAAACACTCACCCGATTCGGCAATGGTGCTGTAGCCCGTGACGTGGCTCGCCTCGGAGATGTCGCTCATGGAGCCCAGCCACTTGAGGGTCTCCGTGGAGGAAGTGCTTTCCGAGCTGTTGTTGTTGGCGGCGCTGTTGGCCGTCCCATTGCCATTGACGTTGCTGTTGGACGCCGAGGAGGCGACCGAGGGGCCGTGGGAGTGCGAGGGGCGAGTGGCCAGGATGGGGATGGGCGAAGGCGCCACGGAGTTGCTGCAAACGGAGGAGAGATCGTTCTCGGACCAATGATGCGACTGCCGCGACAACAGATCGCTCTCCTGACGTAATCTGCAAATAGAACATCAAGTCGGAGCTAAAGTACCACTGGACCACTGGAAATCTTTTTCTTTTTTCTGCTATTTTGGCAAATCATTGCGTGCTACAGAAATTTGTGATTTCTGGTTTCTGGTTTTCGCATGGCCCCGCAATTACTTGAATTTCTGGCTTAGCCTTCGAATGGCAACCGGTGGAATCTCTTCGGCACTTGGGGCAAGTTCACCGACAGACAGACAGACAGACGGATGGACAGACGGAAAGACAGACAGACAGACGGATAGACGGACAGAAAATAGAAATAGAGTTTCAAGCCGAAGCGAAGCGAAGCCGGAGACGGAGCCAAAAGACCTTGAAGCCGAGCTTAAGCTGCTCGTTTTCGGTTTTATTTCTCCATCTCTTGGCCTGTGTCTCCGTGCCTCGTATGCCTCGTATATTTTGCCTTACCAAGAATTTTTTATGGCGTTTTTTAGTGTACAAATAAAATTCATAATTGTCGCTCGGCATTTGATGCCAACGAGTATGTGCCAGGAAAACGTGTTTGCACTGCAGCTACACGGCAAGAAAACTAACACTATCCCGGAGCTAAGCTCATTCAAGTGTAAAAAAGTAAGTAACAAAGACTCTAACTGATAAGACAAAGTCGTGTTTTTCCTAACAAAACAAAGCTTTATTTGATAAAAGCCATTCGTGCTGAAATTGCAAACGTGATTTGTAATTGCACATGAAAATTGAACAAACTTTGTGAGTAAGCACATCGGTTTTTCCCCATTTTCTTTCACTGCACTGCCATAAAAAGCCCCCCTGATCTGCCCCTCCTGCTTTTACAACTTACTTATCCAGAAATGGCGTGGCCGAGTCCGAACTGGACACATAGCTGTGGTATCCCTCGGATTGCGCATAGGAGGCCTGCTTCTGGTGGTGGAAGGCCGTTTGGTCGTAATACGAGGACGATCTAATGTTGTACTCCTCGAGCCCGGCCTGGGTCAGTCCGCACTGATCCAGTATCTTGTGCTGCGGCATCATATAATCCTGCGGAGATGGAACGGGGAGAAATCGGGTTATTGCATAAGTTGCCAAACACTCAAAATGGTTTATAATGATCATAGTTATGTGACCGCCGCTGCTGCCTTTGCTGCCGCTGACCGGAGAGCTCACATTTGCAAATGATCCGTGGCCGTAATTACGGAAGAAAACAAATCCAAAATAATCCCTCGAACGGTTGGCTTTCGGTTATTTTCGGTTGCTTTTTTCGGGACCATTCATTAGATAATTAAGAGAAAATTATTGCAGTGCAGTCGATGCAATTGCCGGGCAAACAAACACATTTGGAGTGCAGCCAAAGCATATATATTAAAGCCATAACCAAGCCATCGGCGGCGGTGGTGGGAGCTTGGGGGAGGGCTATGGAATTGGGGAGCAGCTCAAACAAAAAGAGGCAACAAACAAACAGCCAACAACAGGCAAGCGGAGCGTCCATAATAAGCCGGATTAAGTAATGTTGTGCACAAGGCGAGCGGATCGCAGCGCTAAGATTGGAGATCAGAGATCGGGGATTGGAGCCGAAAACTCGGGGGGATTTGCAGTTGGAGCTTGGAGTGGAAGCCACATGCGCAGGGCTTCAGTGATTCATGCGGCGATGCGGTGATCAAGTTCACTGAATTGGGTGAAAATTTGGTAATATCTACGTGAGCAAACAGAAAACTAGATCGATAACATGATCATAAAAGGGAGTGCAGTCCCAAGAGGTTTTTAAAAAGAGTTAAAAATCATTTAAAAACCTTGCAAACATTAGAAACCTCAGCGATTTACTAATTACCACGCTCATTACCGTTTATTTACGTTTTTCAAAGACCATAAAATTCTATGAAATCATACACGTCGTAATAAGAAACCCCTAGCGCCATAAATAATCTATAAAATCCAACGTTTGCATACAAAGTTGACTCACACTTCCTGCAGCACAATCAGCGATACCTAGCACATAAACTTTTACTTTTTATGGACGAGTAATAGTCGCGGCTCTCGGCCAAAACACAAATGCTAAATTGCTTATTAACAGGCGCAGTTTTCCGCCTCAATATATCACCGAGTGCGGTGATCACTATCTCCTGCAAATGCAAACAACTCATCAGGTAGTCGGTACTACATACGAGTATAATGGGTTTGCCATCCCTCGTGTCGTATGCTCAATTTTATAGGTAAACCAAATCGAATTGTAAATACTCCACAACATATGGAGGGAGACCATTCAAAAACCAAAATAAATAAAACGCAAACGAAAACGAAACGAAACGTTACAAGACCAAGCCTTAAGCCACTTGACTGACTTGGCTTGAAGTCTCGATTGCATTGAGATTGGTGGATTGTGGCAGCTTTTTATACTCGTACATACTTATATATACCAATATTTTATTGGTAGCTATGTGGGCAGCGGCTGCTGATTGTCTTTTGACTTTGGCGCCACAAAAGCAGCAAAAATAAATCAGAAACTCATAAATGCTTAATGGCAAATACATATTATAATAATAGTAATAACGAATCACATGACTGACAATCGCCGATTTGCAGTAGAATTATTTTCTGGGTCAACTGCTTGGGCTTGGAAGTCTGTCGCTTGGGTCTCTTTGTAATTTTTGTGGTGTGCCTAGGGCGCATCGCCAAGAATTTTAATGGTTCCAAGCCACCACTCTCCGAATATTCCCAAGCCGCCAAAGAGTCATTCATTCAGTCCGCCAGTCAGTCGATCGTCGTGCAGTTTCATTTCGTTTGGTTTTTGCTTTTTTGGTTGTGGGTTGTGGGTTGTGGGTTGTTGGTTTGGGGTTTAGGTTTTCTCGGATTTCGGCTGCTCCGGCCAATTGCCGTAATTATTTTGTCTCTCTAACACGAATTTAAATCAGCAACTGTCCCACGGGGCCCTTTGCTATTTTTCTGCCTGCTTTTCTGGCCCATTTTGTGCGCTGGGCCCCCGAGAAGAGAAACCACCTCTCCAGCCCGAAACCCATAATTATCGGCCACAGCTGTGTGCCGTGTGTACTACGAGTATACTATGTGGCCATGTGAAATCGCCCTGGATGAGCTGGAGCAGCTCCGTCTCCGCTCCAGCACAATAAATCAATGGCCAAGACCATTTGGATGCAGCTAGGAGGCCACAAACTGGTGCAGTGGGTCACAGCTGGATCCGCTGGATGCGCTGGGGTTTGGGATTCTTAATGATCCCGTGCCCTGGGCAAACTGCAACTTCCGTCCCGATCCGAGGCCTGGGCGCGTGTTGAATAAATCTCTTGATGAATTGTGCTAAGTGCCGGTCGCTTGGCCAGCGGGAAAAGCCAAACAAATTGCCTGGGAAACTGGCAGCGAAAGGTGAGCGCTGGGCCACAGGGCCACAGGGCGTATGCGTAATACTCGTCAAACCATTAAAATTATATCAATAAAAAAGAAAGAAATGTAAGGCCTCCGGCGATGCCAAAGGGGATAATAGACGTATAATTATAGAAAAATGCTGCCAAAAGCATTTGTTTGTTTCTCCGGTCAATTTTAGTTTCCGCTTTTGTTTAATTGTTTTGTTTTAAGGCAATTTACCTTTTTTGTCTCTGCGACAACTGCTGTGGAGTTTTCTTTTTGTGGGTATTAAGCAATTATCAAAAAATGTTGCAATGAAATGTCGTATCGGTTGTTATACCCAGTTCTTATAAAGAACAAGGGCGTATTGAATTCGTACCATCCCATAAAGCCAAGTCGATCTAGCCAAGTCCGTCTGTCCGTCCGTCCGTCTGTACATATTAACGCCTAGATTTTGGAAACTATATTAGATAGTGAAAAACTAATTGCATATTCAGAATAGTATGATGCCCGTTCAGCACAAGTTTGTTTTCAAAATCGGCTACCTCCCCCCCGCACTACCGCAAATCCCGAAATTCTGTAGCGTCCACAATTTTAACTCTAGAGGTACTAAATTCGGATATTATATTGATAGAGCCAGTATCTATTAGAGTTGCGAAAATCAGCCGACTACGCCCACTTCCGCCCGCGCAAATGACAAAAATGTTTTGCTCCCACAAGCTTCTGTCATCCGCAATGTTTATCCATGTTTTATAAATCAAGGTGAAACTGAGAACCGGGTATTCATAGTAGAGACACTCGACTATAATCGTTCTTACGTGTTACTTGTTTGTTTTACACGGAATCATTGGGAATTTTAAATGTTGTCACTTTGATAACCTCTTCTATGGAAGCCCCCTGCCTGCGCATTAGTCAGCCGCTTTTGGCATGCACCCAAGTAGAGCTTGTTTGGCGAATTCGGCCGGCTATCAGCGCTTGACTCACCGCCCGAAAGAAGGTCACTCTGTCGGTTAGTCAGACTGTCAGACGCGTTGCACAAGCGCGTGATAAGCGGCAGAGAAACCGAGACACAGAGACTCGGAGACCCGGAGCCGCGGAGATTGACAGCCGCCCACATGTCTCGCCAAAGATGCGGAATTCGCAGCGAGAATGCAACGGCGATGGAGATTTTCCCCGACTCCGAACCGACTCAGTTTTCTTTTTCGTGAGGAAACTTTGTAAATTTTCGGGTTTTTCTATTTTGATTTGCGTTTTCCATTGTCGCTGGCTTTAATGGCCAACACGAATTTGACTCTTTGCATCGGAGGAGAATCTCCGTAGCCGTCGCCGTCGCCGTCTTCGTCTTGGCCAAAAAGAAAAGAAATTGCAATCAAAATGCGAGCAAACGTGTCAGTTGCCAACGTGGCCAAGCATCAGCTTCAACCTCTCGGCCGCGGCTTCGGTTTCAACTTCAACTTCAACATCCAGCTCAAACTCAAACTCAAACTCGAACCCAACTCCGGCTCGGTGCGGATCGTGCTGCGATTTGGATTTGAATTTGGCAATTGGCAAGAGCACGAACCGGCCAGCCAGGCCGGGGAAGCCCGCAGGCCACGAGCATTAGAATTGAATTGCAAAAAGAGCCCCAACAAAGCCTGGGTTTCGATTGCAAGTCCTGCTTTTAACGTAACACCCTCGCCTGTCCCAGCCCCAAGTCCCCGAACTTTGCTTGCGTGCTATATTGGCCATTTATCGTCAAATTAAACGCATATCGCTGTCAATCTGCGACCAAATTGGACACAGTCACAAAACGGCAGTCAGGCAGGCCAAAAGTGCCCGCACATTGGGCCAATATTGGGAGTATTTGTTAGCAAAATAAAGGGGGTAAAGGATGGTAATAAGAGCGGTGTGATCATGGTTTTTAAGGGGATATCCTTCCTGGATTCTAGACTCAAGGGAAAGGGAGGAAACACGATCGTTTTTATAAGACTAGGAGGACAACACTCAACTTGAACAGGATTCCACACCCGAATCTTAAAAACCAAACACTTCAAGCACTCAATTTTAAACTAAAATGCAAATGGGTGTCCAGTTAATTCAAAAACTTGCGTTCCTATAAGGATAGCAGGATCACATTTGACTTGAACAGGATTCAACTCCCTCATCTTGCAGCTCAAACCCTCCAAGCACTCAATTTAAATCCGAAATGCAAAGGGGCCTCCAAACTTCTTGGCCCACTTTCGACCACTGTGGCTGGCACAATGGCCGGCAGCTTGAATACTTATTGCGCTCGTTTGCAGCGCCACAGATTGCGTAGCTCTTGGCTTTTGCAAAATAAAATCAAAGTGGCGGCCACGGAGGTCCCGCCGAGCTTCACACTTTCGCAGGAGAAATGAGTGGCAAGCGGCAAGCGGCAGGGAAGGAAAGGCGATGACGACCGGCACTTCGATTCGGTTTCACTCGGAATCGGAATGGGATTCCTTTCGCCAGCTGTCAAGTGGTCGCGGCGGACTCTTTTCGGCGGTGAATCCCTTTAAGTGGGCCACCGATGAAAGTGAATCTGAATCTGAATCTGAGTGCCGCCGCGGTTCATTAGTAATAATTTTTGGCATCTCGCGGCGGGTGAGTCGTCTCATTAGTGCGAATGGGTTTACGCAATGCCGGGGATCAGGATCCGAGCCGATCCGATCCGATCCGATCATCGAATCCAATTGAATCGGTATCGGATTGGGGGCATCCTTGACCCCAATGGACGGTACATAGTAAATAGCGGTGGCGTTAATAACTTTGGCGAAAACTGGCCAGGCGGCGGATAACTGGTAATGGTCATGGCATGGCAACTGGTCCACTGGCCGGCTGTCTCCGATCTCCTCCGCGCTGGCACATTGCATCCACTGCATCCAGCGGTCTGGTATGTCGGCCTGGCCCGGCTCTTGTTGGCATGCGGCTAGATTTATGGCCAGTGATAAGTTTCAGGCGTGCAGCAAATAAGAACGAACATGGCCGGCCAGGGAACGCAACTCAAGCTCAACGAGACGGGCCCGGCCCGGCCCGGCCTGACTTGGCCAAAAAGGAGCCTGCGACAAGAACAAATAAATTGCCCAGCCACACGGAGAAAAAAGTGCTCAAAAACTTGAGTTTGAGGTCCCTAAAAAGGGTAAAATGGGCTGTCCAAGAAGACCCTAACTCCTACAGATTTGGTATTGAGATCCCTGGTTTGGGTTACCAAGTAAATAATTGTCTAGATTTTTATTTTCCGTGCATGGGCACCCCAACAACTGGTTCTCGAGATGCGGGAGAATGCCAGCTCCAGAAGGTCAGAAGAACACGTACACATATCGCAATTTGCCCGTATATATTTGAGTTTATCTATACATAAATGTATATGCATATGCAAACGGCATATAGGAGGCATTGTGTATATCCCGAGACCGGGTTGCTTAAGTTTAATCCAGCCAGCGAAGCGCAACCAAAAACCGTGTGGAAGAAGCCGGCGACTGGGCTCACATTATGCGCTTCTTGGACTCACTTTCACACATGTGCCAATGGAAAATATTTGCCATAATTAGCCCTGCTGCGAGACCCTTAATTAGCCAAGCCCCACTGGCCAAGCCATGGCTGAACAACATCGAAAATCAGGAAAAAGTAATACGAAATGCGGCAAAAAAAAAAAAGTCACCAGAGCTCGGACCCAATTAGAAAGCCGAAAATCTTTCACTCCACTCGGAGAGTCACTTTCTGTTTTTCCAGCCAAGAGGATCTTGGTCAGCCACGATCCTCACGGCTCCATCTCCGTCACCGTCTCAGTCTCCGGCTCCAATGACAATACAGAAAAGTTCGTCCGAAATGGCAAATCATGTTTATTTTGGCCAAATTGCAACTGGATCGAAAGGGCAGCTGTCTCTTGAGTCGACGACCATCTTGACGGGCACAACTCCACTCGACTTGATTCTTCTAAGTTGGCATTAAATTACGAGAAGCGTTTCAGTTCATTTGCGGTTCAGTGCGGTTCGATGGCTAAAGAATTTCAATGGACTTTGGCTGGTTGTTGCTTCTGCCACTTTTGCTGCCACTTTTGGCCAACAGCAACAGCCGCAGCAGCCGCAGCAGCAGCAGCAGCTGAGGCAACAGGCCGGCGGCAGCAGACGAATGGATCCCCGGTAATGGGAACAAGTCTGTTGTGTCTCTCTTGCTGTTGACCTCAAAATTTTTCGTGGCTCGAATGTCGCTTTGTCTGCTGCTGCCGCTGCCGCTGCTGGCGGAGAAACAAAAGTGAAATTTCTTGGTCGTGTGGGTTCAAGAACTAGCCAGGCTTTTGCCATCAAAGTCTCAACGGAAAATGAGAGCCAACGGCACTTGGCCAAAACGAAAAACCCCAGCGACCCAACAGCACAAATGCATTTTCACTTGGCCTGTTAATTAATTAAAGCAGAAGCAGAAGCAGAAGCATCGTAAAGAAATCTTCATGCCTGTTGGCCAGAAGAAGATGTGCATACAATGTAAGCCCGGCCCGGAACAATGGATTCCGCCATGCATAGGTGAAATTTTCCAGTACATTTTTCCGCAGGGGAGTCTTGTGCACCTGTCGCAATTATTTGTTATAATTTTCTGCCGTCTCTTCTGCTGAAAAAATGCAAACCATCGGCAGCGGCAGCGGCACAAACAAGAGGATCACGAGGACGGGGATGTATCTGAAGCTGAAGCTGGAAATAAAAACCCTGTCGGTGCGAGTTCAAAGACAAGCCAAAACAATTTAGCTGGAATCTGGCTAGAATTTAGCGCTGGCAGGCGGCATTGTTGCCGCTTTTTGTTGGCCATGTTGCTGCCCCTGTCTCTGCCTCTGCCTCCGCCTCGGCTTCTTCTGTTGCTGTTGCTGCCACTGGACTGTTGGCATTAATTAATTGCAGAGCTGAAGCCTCCTAGGCGGTGGCAGAGTGTAGTGTGTGGTGTGTGGTGTGGTGTGTGAGAAACGAGTCAAGAGTGCCGGAGTTAAAGAACTAATGAGCGTTAAGAGCTGAGCCGGGCTAAGTCGAACTGAGCTTGAAGCGTTCGACAGGCATTGGAAATGAAAATGAAATACGTATAGAAGACAACAGGCCGGTGAAATGCCAATGCTGGGGGATACTCTTAGGCGTAATTATCATAGAACAAAGAAAAACGTTCGCAGGCTTGCAGGAAAATCAACTAGTCCGGCCTTACTTTGTTATTTCCTCAATTTCGTAGAAACGTGTAAATTGAGAGATACAATTTGAGCCGTAAACGAAAACGTGTCTACTACTAACCATAAATCAAAAGAAGAAATGCTCCGAAAAGTATTAAACTTAAGTACCAAGTACTATACCTTAAGGTACAAATGGTATATTAAGTTTTTGGAAATGTATGTTACAGGGAGAAGGAGACATTCTGGATCAGGATCTACAACTAAGTCGATGTTTGGCCGTCTATACGAATGAACACGTAGATCTCCAAAATGGTTAAAGCAAGAGATATAAATCTTTCTGCTTACAGTTAAAAATTTAAATATCTAGCCAAGTGACAAGTTTTATTAAGATCGGACAATAAATAATGATGATACGGCCTTTGCCAGTTCCATGCCTAGTGAAAATACGTACATGATATCTCGACTATAGCGTTTTTCCTTGTTCACATTCAATTGAATGCGAAAAGGTGGTTATAGGAACATACTATACACCCAATTTTACAAGAAGTATACTTCGACTTCCCCATAAATTCGCATTTAGCTGGCAAACACTTTCTAGACCCACATCCAAAGAGTATTAACCCATTGAGGCGTAGACCGGACCGCTTAGCGCCCCTAATTGCGCAACTGCGACGGACGGGATGGTCGGTTCGGCTTTGCCGAGATCTCTTTTGGCAAAATATGCGATCATTTCCGCACCGAGCTTTCCTTTGGCTGCGGAAATGAAGCGACGATTAAGGTGCCCCACTGCCTTCAACTCGATCAGCTCACGGAATCAGCCCGGGAACACTTGAACTTTTCAAAACGAAAAGATTCCAGTGCAGCGGCGTCAAGTGCTTTGGCTGATTCGACGAAACACCAACAAAAGGGCCAACAAAAAACGAAAACCCAAAAGATCTTTATATCTAAAACCAAAATATTTTTCTTTAGAAATCTGCGCATTCATCTAAAGCCAAGAGAAGAAGCGGCCGAAGAATGGACAGCAACGACCTTCGTCACAGCGCACATCGCCCATCGCCCATCGCGCATCGCGCATTTGGCCATTACCCATTGCCCAGTTGGCCCATTACAGTTGGGTTTTGTGTTGTTTTTTGTCAGAGTTTCAGAGATTCCGGCACTAACGCTGGGGCGTGGCCACAATTAATTCGATTGCAGCTATAAATAGCCGCCCGAAGAGATTGCAACGCCCAGCGGCGCGAGATAGGTGCGTGGAATGTGGCCTAATCGATGCAAAAATATCTGAGCCAGACCCCGAAACTAGTTCTCGGACTCCTAGGCGAGGGGAGGAGAATGTAGGGGGCAATATGGTTTTGAGGCAAACTCGTGTTTGGAGTCCCAAGTTGGCAGCCGCCAGCTGGCGGACTTGTCTAATAACTGGAACTAAAGCGTGCGCCTTGCCAATAATTAGCGTTTTGTGTGGGGAAGAGCTCGCAAAAAATATGAAAAATAAAACGTTACAAATGCCCGAGAATAAAGCGGTTCAATAACCTGCTACCCCCAGTCCATCCATCCGCGAATCGATCCATCCATCCATCCATCCATCTATCGATCGCCGGTGTTGGCCATTCTCTTCTCCGTTGGCCCAAAGGCAGGAAAAAATGTATGCTGGTATCTATACATCGCTTACTATTTTGCAAGCCGCAGAGGAAGGCGCACAGCAGATGATAACAATCGGCATTGGAAGATGGGGCCACAATTAAGAATCGAGATGATTAATCAATGGGTCCCCTGCAGACGTTGAGCTCTCGGTGATAAGGTCAATGCTGTTCCAATTCTCAGACACGTATTTCTCCAATTTTGTCTAGCTATCTGGCCAACACCATCGGCGTGCACAGAGAAAAACCACTATATGAGGTGTAAAATATATGTGCAAAAACATCGCTGTTCGAAGCATCGATATTTCATAACTTAGAATCGAAAAACATCGATGTTGCGTGGAAAAATCGGATTTGATATCGATGTTTTTGCAGTCCGATGTCACAACTTTTGAGGAACCAAGATTTTGGCTTCAATTGTATCTAATTGTTGTGTCAAACTCCTTGTTTCTCACAGTGTAACCCATCTATAAGCAATACTCTTAGCATTCTGCTCTGGTCTCTTATATTCTGTTCTTTTTCTGTTTGTAACCTCTTTCTCCTCTTTGTCGATGCTTTGTGCCACGCTCGGAGGCAACATTTAATTGATCGGATTCACTTTGATTGATCGGATCGTCGCTGTTGATAATGGTACCGTTAATTTGGTAAATTATTTTGCATTTTAGACGCAAAGCAATCCATTTTCCAATGTGTGGCATTCACAGTGGAACATCGCCGATCGCTGTGATTACAAGCCCGCACAACACAACACAACACACACACCGGCCCTGGCTTACAATAATAATTTCAGTTAAAGGTTAATGGGTGACGGGGCAAATCAAACAGAACCACGGATCCATGGAACCATGGAACCTCGTGTGTGCACCTAATGAAGGAATGGGATCATTGGGGGCAGCTCCAAAAAAAAATCATATAGAGAGAAGAAACAAAGTGAAAGATGGCCAAAAAATATTCGGGGAATTTGGAAGCCACAACAGAAACTAATCATTAAACGTAATTATTTTATTATCCGAGGGGCCTCATGTGGGGATAGCAAACAAATAAATACCGGGAAGGCGGGCAGTAAGCCAAAATGATCTCATACGCTCAACATGGTTAACTTTCTATTCTGACAAAGGCGATTTATTTGCAATGTTATTCATTCTAGGAAGCTCTCATGTGGCAAAGGAAGTTTGGCATGGGGGATGTGTTTAAACTAGTCAGACTACTTCCGTGGATTATCTAAAAATATCTTAATAACAATTCTCGCGCTTGCTTATCAGACGTTTTCTGTTCCCATGATGAGCACTTTGAGATTAAATACTGGATGGCAAGAGGAAAAAACGTGTACGAGTAAATATGAAACCAAAACAAGAGGCATTTCATTCATTCGTTTGGCAAACGAGAAAACCACTTCGCACGCAAGTCCACATTCCTACGGCTTCCCATTCACTGCCAGTTGTCCAATTAATAACTCGCATCCTGGAGACACCCCGAGACACCAGAGACACCAGAGACACCCCGAGGTGGCAGGAGGAGTGCCCGATCGATCAGCGGATTCCCCCGGATGATCCACAAAGTGCTTGCTTCGCCCAAAAATAAACAAATCTCTCCGAGTACCGTTTTCGGTTCGCATGCAACTGAGTGACACAGAGTGGATGCTGGCGGGGATTTGGATATCGAAAACGAAACCTACCGAATGGAGGTCAGGCCCATAATTCAATTAGGAACCTGCAGTGGTCCACCGAAAACCAATTCCCATACCCATACCCATACCCATACCCATGCTCACTGTGCGTGGGCTTGAATGCGTTTTTGTTTCATTTCGTTCGTTTCATTTCGTTTGATTTGTTTGTTTTTAGCCTTCACTTTTGTTTCATTTTCAGGCGATCGATCGACGAGTCTGGGAGACTCAGCTTGTGACTCAGCCGGGCGATTGGAATTCTGCGCGCTTTTGAGGATTTATTAACGAGAATAATAAAAGGGGTAAAAATCCAACAAAATAATAAAATAAGAAGCTCGGCCAGAAGGAAGGCAGCGGTGGAAAAGACAAAAAGAAAAGCCCAAACCGGTTGGGAACTTTAAGACTTACCTGTACCGAGCCGGCGACTGATGCGGAACTGAAGCTGGCGTTGCTGTTCAAGTTGCTGCTGCTGTTGCTGTTGCTGTTGCGACTTGCATTGCCATTTCCATTTCCATTTCCATTGCTATCCTTGAGCAGGAGCTTGGACACCACCGAAATCTTATTGTTGTTCTCCGGCTCCATTTTGGCCAGGTTGCCGGCGGCGTTTCCCTCGCTCACATCGGCAGCGCTGTTTCCATTTTCCTTGTGATTCCGCATTTTCAAAAGAGTTTTTCTCTGCTTTTCTCTGGCTTGGCTAGTGTTGTGGGATTTTCATTTCAATTTCATCTTCTTCTCTGAGTCTAATTGTGGCTAAAATGGACATGATTTGATGTTGCAAATTAGCTACGATTCAACACAATTGGGATTTAAATTTGTCGCGAGAGATTGCACTTTTTGGGAGACCGATTTGTATTTCAACTCAGTTTTCTCGGCCACCTCTGAGCGGATTGTTGTGATGCAAGCGAAAATACACGAAATTATATGTGTTAAATTATTTTAATTTGGTCTGGCGACATTTTTGTGGCCGCCCTGACCGCGCTGCCGCGCTGCCGCTTTGCACTTTTATTTCTGTTATCGGGTCCGGTCCGCAACTCGCATCTTTGGAATGCAGTGCAGTAACCAAGCCAAGCCAAGCCAAGCCAAGCCAAACCAGTAAGACGAATCCCATAGACGGCCGCCGACGGCCGGGGGAGAAAAATTGAATCGATTTCTGTTGACTGCGTCCGTAAATATTTGTTGAGTTATTTGGGTTTTTGTGTAATAAGTTGAGCGTATTATGTGTGTGGTAAAAATCGAAGAAACAGAAACAGAAATATATGAACCAGGTTTACATAACATTGACCCACGAGCCGTGCGACACGAGACGCGACAACAACGCCGAGAGGGGTCGGTCTAAGCCAATAAACAAGTTTTTGTTGTGCATTTTCAAATGCGATTTGGCGACTGCATTTCGTTTCGCTTGGACAGCAGACTAAAAAAATGACAAAAACTAAAATAAAATACGCTGCCCGGCCCGGCCCGGTCCGGCCCACGCAGCTTGTGGCTCTTTGAAATGTCATCGTTTTCTGTATGGTTTCCATGCAAATTGATGTCCATTACAGCCGCAGTTGCAGCTGCCACTTCTGGCCCGTAAACTTCAAGTGTTTAATGCATAATTATGAGCTGCTGCTGCTGCTGCGGCTGCGACTGCGGCTGCGGCTGCTGTGGCGCTGCAGCGGCCCAAAGAACTGGAACTGGAATTGGAACTGCAGAGGCTTCGACTGCGACTTCGACTCCTAGAGGAAAAACTGGATTCTGCCAGGCTGTTGACAAACCCAGACGCAAACCGAAGATGGAGGTACATGCAGAAAAATCAGGCACTATATCCCTATAAGCAAGCCACAAATAAAGCAATCTTTGAGGGCTAATTTATAGAAGTTCTCGACAACGAGATACCATGTACCCTTTTTTGTTCCGCCTATCTTCATTATGTATTGTTTGATCTTTGTAAAACTTGGCACATTGCTGGATACTATAATTTTTAGCTCAAAGCAAAAGGATTTATATATCTTTCTTTAACCATTTTCGAGATACAGACAAATAGCTTCTATCATATTGGACATATTGCCAAATATGTGGAAGAAAATGGTCTACAAATTAGGGCTTACTAATGGTAGAAGCCAACCCATATCATGACAATCCCTTTGTGATTTGGCCGAGCTTTTCCCGCAGTGTTTGGGGCAGAAGACCTAGGCCCAAGAAAGAAGCCCCCAAAGAGGAAGCCTGTTTTCGGGATGGGGCAAAGTACGTGGCAGATAAATCTACCGCCTGCGGCAGCAGCTCCGGGAGTGCAATGACATTGCTCCATGCACTTTCATGGCCCCCGGGACACCCTAACTTTCCACTAGGAAGGCACAGCTCACGGCGGCTTTCTAGCCAAGACCGACTGAAAATTTGTTAATTATGGCCTTGGGTTGATATATCAACTTCTCCGCTCATTTGCCTTCGAGTAATTTTCGATTTCGGTCACTTCCACGCCAAAACTCTTGTCGACAGCTTGTGATTGTTGTTGAAGTGACTTTTTCGGTTTTTCGGACTTTTCTGCGCTGAAATTAGACCCCAGACACCTTTGCTGGTCACAGAAATTCCACATCAAAATGCAAAATGACAAAAAATAATGCGGAAAACATGCAAAAATCGCCGAGTGGCGCCATCGAAATGAGCACAAACACACAGCACAGCACAGCACAGGCAGCAGCAGCAGCAACAGCAGCAGCAGCAGCACTCGCAGCAACCCCAAACCCAATTCCAATTCCAATTGCTGGCCCCAACAGCTCCCCGGTTTCCCAGTTTCGATTCCAGTTAGCAGCTCCCAGTTCGGGTCCCGAGAACGGGTTTTATTGCCATCCGATCGACGAGGTCACAAATGGCTAAGCCAGCGAAACATATTGATCTCTATTGGGAGGAATAATTGCTTCAAGAGAAGCCCAAAATATTAAGGAATATTTCTATATTTCTATGCTTAAATGATGTTGGCATGACAATCTAATCTCCTTGACGAAAAGCCTCCGTAAAAAAGGACACTAATGCCCGGGGAGACATTGTTTTGGCAACCTTCAGCGGCTCAGATCTTTCCTTGAACCCCGACCCCTGGGTTTCCACTTCACTCCACCCCGAAATGGTTGAGTTTCAAAAACAAGTGTACTCTGGGTTATCTGCTTAAATGTATCTACAGCAAGGTCCGATTCCCGCTGCGTAGGTGGTCATAGTATCTCGGAAAAAAAGAGTGTTCCGAGGGCCCGGAGATTGAGATGCCCGGATACCTGATAGCGCATGCAAAAAGGGGCCCAAAGGTCGTCGTAAATCCGAGTGGTACTCGCTGTAGTGTCAGCTACTAACAAGCGTAACAAAGCGGCAACAAAGATGAATGGAAGCGGTTACCTGCCGGCCCGGTCATGTGTTATGATTATGTGTACCTGGGCGGAGGTGTTGGCAAGCCGCTGCTGCCACAAGGACACTGGGAAAAAACCAAGGTATCTTCGAATTTGGCAACCAAATGAAAGGGAAAATCTGGAGGGAAACCATCAGGGATATCAGGGAATTCTTGTGCCTCAGTTTCTCCCAGTGCACTCCCTAAGTACACTGCCAACTCATTATAATTTTGTCAATTCTCACACAGGTGGCGGCTGCTGCCAAGGCATTCAAACAAAGGTGAAGATCGCGAGGCATTCACACCGCAGACAAAGTGAAGGAATGCCCTGGAAAATCGAGGGGGCGGCGGCGGCAGGAAGCAGACGCATAAATTTACAATTAAATGTAATTCGTTCGCTGGGTTTCCGCACAAAAAAGGGCCTGGCAACAAAACATGCCCCGCAATTGCAACCTGCGGCAAGTTCAACGCTTTCTTTAGTGCTCTGCCGCGCTTGGCTTGCAGCAACTGCAGCAGAAATGGCAAAAATACAACAAAAAATGGGAAAAATCGGAGAAAAAATAATTCCCAAGCTGCGCTTCTTGGTAGTTGCAAATGCAGCAACACCCACGCTGCAGCGCGCTGTAGAGAAACCAAAAAGTACAAGTAAAAACCACACAGACCCACGGACGCATTTGAAACTCATTCTTCGGGATCTCTAGCGAGCTGCGGCATTTGTTTATGATCCTGTCAACTACCTAAGCTGTGATCCCGGGATCCTGCGAACCCGACAATTGTTCCGCTTTACTTCCGCCATTCATCGCGGCCATCCCGCAGGCCGCATTCAGCATCTCGCATCCCGGATCCCGGGACCCAGATCACAATCTCGCAGCAGGATGCTGGGCCTCTTGTTGGCCGGGGAAATTGTAATTGGTTTGGGTAAACTGCGAAGGTCGTTGGCTTCGGGAACAAGGTCGTTTTGGGCTCGCTTATCAGCGCACTGATGCTGGAAAGTATCTCTTCATTTATACCTTATAGTATGGGGCAAAGATACAGATACAACCTGCGCCGTGTGTCGTACGGGGTACAAATATTTGCTCAGCGAATTCCTAGGCACTTTTTGCTAGGCAAATACAAAATGTAAAAACAGAAAATGTACAGAAAAATCCCCCGTCCCAGAAAAGGTACAGAAAAAAAGGTGCGAAAAGAAAAATTCTATGGAAGTTGGGTCCACAAGCTGTAACAGTTAACCCATTTTTGGTAGCACTAAAGTCGTGTTGGTTGCTTTGGGAGAATGAAAATAAACAGGAGCGTGTATGCTAAATGAAGCCGAAATGTTTTTGCTGAAAACTAATCCCCTGCGGCCTCAAATAGAGCAATCATCTAAAGTAGTTTTCCCAGAAACAACTAATATCCTCTTCATCAGACGGAGATGTATTAAATCAGGGAAATAAGCTCTAAAAATATTTATTACTCCATGCCGCCGCCGCAGTGGTCTGGGCAGAGTCTTAGAAAGTTTTCGCATCCCATCTCAAATAATGATGAAATGGCAATTTCATTGGAAGTAATTCTTGTCGGACTCTGATGATGTTCTATGCAGGAATTCTCCCCTATATCACGGGCCGTGTGTTTGTTTGCCTAGCTGGCCTGACACGACACGAGTCTGAAAACATTCTTTGCGCAATTTGGGAAAATACTCGTACTTTGCATGTTCTTTCCCGAAATTTCAGCTTATGTGTGAGAAATTTACAGCTCCAGGCAGCGGCGGCGAAAATCAGCTGAGGATGAGCCCCGAATTCTGGTACCGCTTCTCGCCTCGCCCCCAGTCCCGCCAATGTTTGTTTGCACTACTTAGTTGTGACAGATAAGATTAAAGTTAGTCTTAGCCCGAGGAGCCGGTAATGGGGGCCCCCGATAAGATAAAACTCTCCTCCTCACAAAACGAGGCAATGAAAAGAAAACACAAACGGGTTGCCAATGAAGTTGACAGCTTGAAAAGGCTGGGAGCGAGAAATCAGATAGGAAAGCCAGCCACGATCAAATATGGCAAGGTCGCTGCTTCACGGCGCATTCCGCGGATGTTTCACTTCCTAATTAAATGGATCACGCTCCACACAGTGTGTCTTCCTATGATTTAATCAATCTTTCAACGACATCCAAATGAGAGAGCCCTCTCCGCGGACAAGGCAAAATTTACGCATTTTGAAATGAGTTCAAAACACCCAAAAGCCAAATGTTCGTCACTGAATGCCGGCGAGTGTATTGAACTCGCTTTGGCTCTACCTCTCCGCCCCCATCGGAGCAACCTACACGGCGAGAAATATCGATAAATACCCCCTAAGCCAGCCACTAGCCAAAGTTGAAGGCCTCTGGGTTCTTTAAATAGATTATCAATCGTTAAAAGCAAAACAAGTCATGAGGTTTTATTTATAAAACTCCAGACATTTTGCAAGTCACAATGGAACACACTTATGGGTAATTGTACGGCAACAATTAGAGTTGTACGTATATGATCCATTTTCCTAGACTTGGAAGCTCCTTTCTTTGCGTGTAGCCACCCCGAAGCCGCCCCAGAAATCGCTGGCAAGTTGAGCAAACAAGTTTGCTTTGAAATTCTTGAGTAGTATTTGATGTGGTGGATGCTATACACTCCGCCCCGCCGGTCCCGCGCATTTTTTATGCCCTGACAGTTGATAAGTCGTCACATGGAAGCGACATGGAAACCCTACGCCTGCTCCGGAGTTCCTTTGCCTCAAAAGCCCCGCCCCATTGACGCCCACTTTCCCCGGACGCTTGCAGTGCAGAAATGTCAACCGAAAAGGGGGATTTGAATTATTCGTTCTGAGTCTGCGACTCTTTATCATCCGTTATCGCGGAGAGTATCTGAATCTGAATCGCGGAATTCTTTGGCACTCGGCACATTTTGTTTTCTGGCTTTGGAGTCTATGCAAATTTTTCCACTGTCTCGGAGGTAATTTGATTATTTTTGCTATTCTTTAGGCCCAAATCGGGATATCTCGGAATTTATATCTTCTTATATCTTTCAAATTTGTATGCATGGGAACTAATAAAATTAAGGCCTAACGATCTGAAATTCATTTGTTTTGAATACAATTTTGGCCAGCTAGTTCTTAGGGTATTTCCTTAAATTATTGGAAAGATACACTAGATTTATTGGCTACCTGCGCAAGTGGTTTGCTTTCTCGAAGTTTTACTATCAAGGCCCCACATTTTCCATGGCTTATCAGAAGTTTTTGAACCTTCTTTGTTCCGGGTTCTTCGGCACACACTCCTTTTATCAAGTATTAGTGGAAAAAGCCCTCAATTAGTTGCAACTTTGTTGTTGCCCCAATCTTTTTCGGGTGCATTGGCTTATGCAACACACTTCTGGCAGTCGCACGAACCAGCTCCGCACGGATTCCAGTTTGAAAGATGAATTTTCTTAATTGTCTCACCGCAAATGTTTGCTGTGGCGCCCGTTGAATTAATCCAAAACACGTACTGCCCGACACCTATTTTTTTTCAAAACATTTTCCCCAGGGGGGATGGCGAGGGAGGAGGTTGCGATTTCTGAGGGAATAGAAACGAGATCGTCTCTGGAAGTGACCCAAGCCACGATTTTGCAGCTGCTCTTGAGCTCCACCTTCTGCCTCTCTTTCCTCTTACTATACTTCTTTGCTGCCATCTCCCTCTATGCTTGCCTCCTCGTGTGGCATGGAGGAGGCAAAAGCCGAAGAAGGGGCAGAAGTTTTGAAGCGCGGAAAATGGCAAGCGCCAAAAACTGGTTGGGAAAAATCGTTGGTGTTTTTGTTGGCGGAAAACTTGTTGTGGCAGCCTCAAAAAAACAACGCGAGAAGAGGCAGCCAAGCTGGCCCAGAAGAAGCCCAAGAAGAATCCGAATCCAAATCAGAATCGGAATCAGAATCAGAAGCTTCTTGCCTGCCACCCGCTCACTCAAAAATCACATAAATTTTTTTACCCACAACCTTTTTTTTCGAGCTTTTTTGTTGGCTCTGAGGCGGAAGAATCTGTCCGTTTGGGGCCCGAAGGTTGGATCTTTGTACGCTTTGAATTTTTGTTTATGTTTGCTGAATTTTGTAATTTTGCAGGCACATTTTTACACGACACTTTATTATGCCGTTTCGTGCTTTTGTCCACTAATTGTTGTTGTTGTTTGGCTTGGTTTTTTACTTGTTTTTACGACTTCTCTCTTGCGCTCACTCTTTGTACTTTTTGTACAATATTTCTTAACGTGAGAGCTGATTAAACTTTTATTCACCGCATTTTCATTGAGCAGAAAATGTATTCTTTTTGTTATTTTTTTTTTATTATTTTATTTTTGTGTTGTGCATTTTGATTGCTTCATTTTTTGGCTGTAACTCACGGGCAGGCACACACTGAGACACGCGCGCGCACAGGTACAGACACGGGCACGGGCGCACAGGCACAGAAACAGACACGAGCCCGATTCGCGGGGCATGCAACGTCGCTCTCAACTTGCCTCGGCTGCGGTCTTGCTGGCGAACTGCTCGGCACGAGAGCCAATCGAAGACTGAGTCGCCGCGCGCGATCAGCAGGCAAAGCTCGCTGCCTCCTCCGCCCAAGCGCCTCCCTCCCCTGCAACACGCGCTCGCAGTGAGATTGCGAAAACGCGGCCGCCGAGGCAGGTACCAGGAAGGTGCAACACGACGTAGCGGTACCCAGTGATCCCGGTGCTCAGTAGGGCTCAGGGTTCAATTGAGAGATTTAATTTTTTATTGTTCATTTTACTGTGATTAATGAACAACTTGTAATAATGGGATATTACAATTTAGCCATGGATCTTTACATATTAACTATATTTAAATATTGTGTTAATTGAGAGAAGGCACTGCAATACTTATTTGTGAATCTTCCCCGTATTTGTGGATTAGACTGCCCCAGCACCAATGAAATGTTTGTTTATTGTCCCAGATTTAAATATAGCAATTATTGATAACATCATATTTTAATAGGTTCTAATTTTTTACGTATTTTTAATTAGTATGTGCTACTACCACTAAGATGGCATTGCATACTGCCACGCGCTCAGGAGACTGCGCCAAAAGATCACTCATCCGCCCGGTGGCATCCCTCAGCTTGATGATACACATTTAAATATGAATATTTAGCATACTATAGTCCATCTTTAGCCCATCATACCCTCGCTATTGCCACGAAAAGTAAGCCACGTTAAGTGTCAGCTGAAAATCAGTCCAGAGAGCCGAAGAAGCAGCCCGAGAGAGCGTCTTGAGCGGTTCTGGTGGTTGTCAGCGCTCTTCGGCAGCTCTACCTGCCGGAGGAGACCCACTAGGAAATGGGCTGCGCAGGGCGAGAGCCCCTTATCAAGCGGGTCGCAAGCAAACAGGTATGTTTGTGTTTCTATTTCGTATTGAAAGTCACTTATCTATCACCCGGAGAGCCCAGGAACCCGGGAACCCGGGAACCCGAGAACGCGAGACTCTCGACTCTAGACCCTCGACTCAGGAGGGTCAGGAGGGTCTGGAGGGTCTGGTCCGGGGAGAGGGAACTCTCGCCGCTACGCACTCTCAGAACCTGTTGGCCTGTCCAGTTCGGGTTCCTCCCTGCCCGCAGAGCGCGAGAGGGAGCGAGCCAAGCCAAGAACCTGTTGCGGCAAAATGGCCTGCAACTTGGCCAAAAAAGAGAAAAGAAAACAAAAAACATAGAAGGTAGGAAACGGAGAAACCAAAGCCGAAAAACAAAGGGAACAAGAACGCGATGTGCGGCAAGAAAAAGCCAAGAAGAGGCCGCAGAGCCAGCCAGAACGGACAAAGGAAAGGAAAACGGCTGATAAGCAAGGCCGTTGCGTCCGAAAAGAGATCTCGGATTCTTCTGCCGCAGCCGCAGCCGCAGTCTCCGTCTCGGTCCCCGTCTCAGGATTCCAAGATTCCCATTCCCATTCGAGTCGGGTCTCCTCCTGCCCTGCCCTGCCCTGCCCGGCCTTCCCCTGTCCGTTCCCATTTCCATTCCGATTCTGAATCACTTCAAAGTTGATTTATGTTCTGTTTGCACTTTTGATTTTCAGCGCAAGTTGATTTTAATTAAGAGTGTGCCCCGCACTCTCCAAGAACAACCTCAGAGATACCCCCAGCCCCGGAGATGGGAAGGCCACCAACGAAGCCGGGTGCCCGAACTCTTGAACCTGCGCTGGGAGTATTTGCCCGATCAATATTTGCATGATTGATCAATTGGAGCAGTTTCCCGTCTTTATTCGATCGAGATGGGGTCACGATCGCGCTTCGTGGCTTGTTGGTTTGACTAAATAATTGTACATAAATACTGGTATATAAATTAATTATTTATTACTATTTGCAAGAGTAATTGACTCAAGGAAATGTTGTTTATTAAAATTTTCCCATGTATTTTATACAAATTTTTTATCCCAAGATCTTTTAGATATTGTTATTCTAAACTAAATATTGATTGCAAAGGAATATGGATTGATATGAAACTAGAAATGTTTTTATGCTAAATAAAATGCTTATAGAAATTTGAAGAAGTATTTAAAGCAACAAATTTTATATTCTGGACTGTGGGAAATGTCTTAAATGAAAATAAAATGTCTTGACATTTTAAATTTAATATTTAATGCCATTTATGCAGAAAGGTTTTGATGAAAAAAATGTTTCTTTTGAAATGTTTGAAGTTTATGCCAGTTTTTTTATTTTCAAAATATTATTATAACAAAAGCCCCATATTTTTCCGGTTGTGGCTATCACTATTGCTTTCAGAAAAGATAATTTTAATCATTTAAAATACAAACAAAATATGTAACCGATCGTATCAAAATCGTATCAAGTATGTTAAATTCTGAACTCGAATTATTAAAATGTAATGTATTTTATGCAATAATGGAATATTTGATTGACTATCAGAATAGACACTTTTGAATCCAACTGCTTCTCTTATTTATAATTATTTAATGTGCATACAAATATGTATACCAAATTATCAATTTAAAAAGCAAACTTTCTCACCCAATCCGAACATTAGAGGCCTAACAATTTTTACTAGATTCCTCTTAAAATTCCCACAGAGCCCCCGGAAGAGTTACCTTAGCAGGCCCTAATGATTTTCAGTTTGAAAAACTGCCTGAACTTGAACCCAACTCCATTTTTTGGCCCAAATCAAATTTGGCTTTCAATCGTTTTATCGGGCATGACCGAACCGTTAAATCGAAAGCTCTCGCATATCGCACGCAAACCAGGTGCTAATGAGGCATTTTGTTTCTGCGTTTTTGCCTAATTTATTGTTTACGGCCTGGCCAAGAGAGCGGCGCAGATTTAACGGTACAGGCGAAAGGTTGGCCCAAACAAGCAAATCTATATAATATCGCAAGAATCCGGCGAACTGTCAGAACAAAGCCTCAATCAATGGGTTTGTTTGCCACAACAAACCCAGACAGATCTTTAATCTTCGTTGATTCTTATACCATGAACCTTAGGGTACAAATGGTATATTAAGTTTGTGCAAATTTATGTATCTGGTAGAAGGAAGCGCTTCCCAACCCCTAAAGGTAGATATAGAAGATAGGTATCCCCCTGTCGAGAAATCTCGACTACTATTCCGATTGTGACTATTTCCGATTGGTTCATTGAACGATTTTAGACGATCCGTTTTTGGCATCTGACCCATCTGCCGAGGCATGCCTGTGCATATAGATTATGTGTATGTACCCCTAAACTATACCTACTCATACGTTTGAATATTACCAACCCGCGGCGGTTCGCACCTCTCCAGTCATTCCCAATTAATCATCGCTTTGGCTTGTTGATCCAATCGCATTTGCTTTGCAAAAGACACACGAGAGTTACAAAGCGGGAAACACTGAACGAGCGGGAGTGAAAACAAGTTTATGGTCGGGGGAGTGCACTGGGAAAAATATCGAATCCATAAACATTTACACACCTTCGTGGGTTGCCCTAAAAGATAACAATTCGTAGGAAGCTAACACCCAAGAACAAAATCGTATTAATCTTATGATATGCTTGCAAACTCATTTGCTATTTCAT
This sequence comes from Drosophila ironensis, assembly GCA_021223825.1. Taxonomy (NCBI): domain Eukaryota; kingdom Metazoa; phylum Arthropoda; class Insecta; order Diptera; family Drosophilidae; genus Drosophila; species Drosophila ironensis. Next base: position 50,753 of record JAJJHQ010006980.1, read on the forward strand.
AAAATCTTGAACAATTCCATGCATAAAATATAGAGTAGAAAACCTTTTTTTGGAAATCCTGGTTATCTTTTGATATTTCAAACCAGTTTTATGGTTAGTACTGTTGATATATTTTATTTTGTTTAAATATTTAAACCATAAAGTAACTATTTTTGACTGACTAAAATTTCTATAAAGTTTTTGGAGCCTCCAAAGTTAACTCTTATATAATTTTTCCTAAATTTCGACCTCTGTTGGGGTTCCATTTTTATATCTTTTAATTAATTTATATTATTTTTTTTGGAGTGGATCCAAAGGGAAGCTTGGAATGTGCCGCGACTATCAATCAATCTGCTTCTGCCCTCCGCCTGCGCCCTCGTTGGCTCGGACCGCCAAATTCGGTCTATTGTCCGGCATTTGTGTTACCAAATCCGTGGACCGGCTTGACTTTCCATAGGAAAAGCCCCGAAATTGCTTGAAGGTTATCGGGTTATCCGGACTCCCAGTCCGTCGCCGGGCCGGGTCTGTTTAAGCATTCAGGTGTGCGGAACGCGTGGACACTCCCAGCCGGGCTGCCCTGATCTCGATCGCAGCGATATCGCGCCGGAGACCCATTTAACGTGGGAAATGGCAATGAGTCCGGGCCCTTTTGCTGGTGCAAAAAAATAAAGCCATATAAAATAGGAGCGGGCTCCCAAATGTGAGTTGCATTTCAATTTTACACAAACTGGGGAGAGAGGAGACTACGTCATCAGCTTTGCTCCATATGGCTGCAAATTTGCATTCAGCCATATGTGGTTGTGTTTTTTTTTTTTTGTATATTTTTTGCTGGTGATCCGTGGAATCCAAGGCAGGGGGGAGTGCATTTTTAATGTCAAGCAACTGGCCGGCATGCCAAAGGTATTATGACATACATTTCAATTCAATTTTTAGATAAAGATGCGGCTGCAGTTCGTTTTTCTTTTCGGTGGCTTTGGGATGTGTATATTTTCTTTCGAAAAAATGCAACAAAAGCGGACAGCGGACGGCGGACGGCGGACGGCGGACAGCGGACAGCGGACAAGAGGGATTTGTTGGGCGCGGGAGGCGGGAGGATGGCCAGCGAACGGCGGACGACGGACGACATTTGTGTGGTTCCGCCATGAGCGATGCGATGATGTAAACATCAAAAACAGATACAGATACAGTCGGGCGAGCGACCCGAATCTATCTATCTTCGAGATACAGTAGGAGGTGGATAGTTGGGCTGCAGAAGAGACACTTCAATGGGGGGTTCCCTTGGGACTCGTAATTTGTTTTTGAGTGGTCTAAAGTCTGTGGAAATGTTTTCACATTGTATTTACTCAAGGCGTTACTCACAGCGCGTTGTTTACTTTGAATAGAAAACTAGCCAAGACTGACGGTTTGGATTATGAAGGATTAAACAACCGCATTTCGCAGCAATTTCCCATTTAGCCAAGGGCTACTGTGGCAGCCGCCGGGCCAAAGATCTCGAGATCGAACCATCGGCGTCCTATAACCTGGCGGCATTTGCTGCGGGCCTTTCGGTTGTTGTTGCTTTGTCAGTTGGCCAGTCAGTCAGTCATTCAGTCAGTCAGTCAGCCAGTCAGTCAGCCAGTTCGTCTAATTGGATTTGCGCGCTTGTGCGTAACTATAAATCACACAGCACAGCACACACTCAAACGCAAAGCCGGAGCACGGAGCACGGAGCAGGGACAACCGGTTTGATTGCCAAGTCACCCGCTCACAGCGAACTGCAGAGCCACGGATACGATACGATCCCATCAAGCTTTTTTCCTCCTCAACTATTTGTAAAGTGACCAAAACGGTAACAACAACAACAACAACAGGTCAGCGAAGAGGCCCACAAAAAGAGCGGCCGTTCTTGTTGCCCCATAAACAATATAAAGAATATAATTATGCTGCAGCATAAAGCCGAAAAAAATGTATCAGCTTACGCAACCAGAAGAGCTGAAGGAGGGCTGTAACATTTACATGACACAAGCCCCGGCCGGCGGTGGTCGTGTGAAAATTATTAATGGAGCCACTGTCTCCAACAAGTTCATGTGTCATGTGTGCGGCTCCGAAGAAAAGTGTCGGGATCCCTTCCCGGAAAATCCATTTCACGAGCTGGCCTGGCCGGTCAGGTTTGATTTATCTGCCCACCGCCCAGGTTGTAAGCGGATGTTGTAAGCCCGCAATTGCAAATCTAAATGGCCAGGTTCTAGCTAAAAACCCAGGAATACAACAGCCCAAAAAACTTACATGGCATTTTTTGTGGGGTCGGTCCCTTGTCAAGCCCCGCATGTGACTTGAACTTGGGCTGAACTTGTAGCTTCCTTCGGCCGCTCGGGTTTCACAAGGAAGGACGTCTGTCGGGGCTATTGAATTACCCGAAAAACAAACTAAAATGAAAATCAATATCGAGCCATATGGCAGAGCTGCGTTCGAAATTGGCGCAAAAATTCATTGCACCATCTGGCAGCTCTGTGCAGGCAGCGATATCGATAACGATTGTTCATTCACAACGCGGGTTTTCGGGCGAAAGTTTCGAAGAATTATTTCATGAAGCATGGGCGATCAGGGAGCACTTAGCTTGGTGAAGACGGTGCTGCGCTCGTTGGTGGTGTCCTCGCCGCACGACATGACCGTGGAGCAGCTGCAGCGGGACTATGAGAAGGAGGAGGGCCGCAGCGTGCCCTATGCCATGTTGGGCTACCGGAGCTTCGAGGCCTTCCTGCTCTCCCTCCCGGACACTTTTCAGGTGAAGGCGAGAGATTTCTGAGAATATCACACACTAATCCCGGTTTTTTCAGGTCTTCGGGCGGGGTCGCCTGGCCAGTGTCGAGGTTGTGGCCACGGAGAAATCGGCGCACATCCAGAGCCTGGTGCGGGATCAGAAGAAGAGGCCGCGTCCGCAATCGCAGGCAAGACGCATGAACTTTATCAACCTGCAGAAGAACATGAACAGCCACTGCCCGGTCAGGCAGCTGCCGCAGCAGCCTCCGGACCAGATTCCCTACCCGAACTTCAGCCGCCTGCAGGCGCAGATTGCACAGGTCGGCCTTTACAATCAGCTCATCAGCTTTCAGAGGGTCCAGGCTGCGAACCTGCAGCTGGCCTACTATCGTTCCTTTCTAGACAGCCTGATACGCATTCACATGACCGCAGCCATTCGGCATTTCTTTCCCCAGGACAATTTCCGCCCACTGGGCTTTCATTACGTGGAGCCGCAGCCGCAAATGACACTGCAACCTCAGTCGCAGGGGGGTCACAGCAAAGCTCCCTGGCAGCGCCACCAAAATGCCATCCGCCAGCCTGCGGGTTGGGCAAAAAATGCACCTCGAGCAGTTCAAGGCATTCCCAAGCCGTCTTGGCAAAAAAAGCCACCTAAGGCAGTTCAGGGCATTCCCAAGCAGTCTTGGCCAGAAAAGCCACCTCAAGAATTTCAGAACATTCTCAAGCCAGCTTGGCCACAAAAGCCACCTCAAGCTACCAAAAAGCCCAAAGATTCACAGCCTAGAGATGGCAATGGAGTGGCTTCTAACCAAAAGAAAGTGCCCCCAAGCGAGGAACCCGTCATGAGTGTGACAAGTGCCTTGCAAAACATAAAACTAGAAGAAATCGATAGCCCCCCGGAGCCTGAAATTGTGCCCGTCAATCCATTCATCTCAGATCAAGAAGAAGTCCCTGCAAAGGGTGCCAATCCTTTCTTAGAAGACAAACCGATGGCTTCCTCGCTTGGGGAAGGCAACATCACCAAAAAGGAACTGGAGGAAGCCTTCTATGACTACATATCCTCCGACGAAGGCGCCTGTGAAGACGCCATACCTTCCTACGCCATGGTAACCACAATTGGAACATCCTATAATATATAATTTATTAATATCCCTTGTCTCTAGGACCGTCGCGTTCTGAATGTGGACTACCCGCCGAATGTGGTGCGCTATGAATTCCAGCTGCCGGAGCGCGATATCACAGCCTATATAGCCGTGAAGGAGCGCATCGAAGTGCTGCTGGTGAACGTGCAGAACCCGCACAACTTCAAGTTCTGGTTGTACAACGACGATATCGAGCAGTACAAGCTCATGAACGAGAACATGCAGTGAGTGAATTAGTTAGTGATCCCCAGGGAATGCCTAACTATTGCTTCCCCTTCATCAGGTTCGTCTACGGCAACGCCAGACCAAACAAGTACGCAATGCCCCTGAGCCTTGTGACCACGGGGCACTTGTGTGTCGTCCATTCCAACAAGTCGGACTGCTGGGAACGGGCCCAGGTGGTGCGCCATCGCCCGGGAAGGGCCAAGTTTGTGGAGGTGGAGCTGATCGACAGCGGCGACATGATGAACGTGTGCCCCAGCGAACTGAAGTTCCTGCTGAAGCAGTTTGCCGTTTTGCCGTCGCAGTACTACTGCGGCAGCCTGGCCTTCTTGACGCCGCGCGAAGGCCTCAACTGGTCCGCTGAGGCCGTTGACTACTTCTTCAAGCTCGTCTCTTTTCGCAGGCTCTATGCCAAGGTCGAATTCATCAGGGTAGGATTATAATGATCTAAAATTTACCATAACTAACTCCCAATGCTTGCTAGGATGGGACTGTCTTCATGGTTTTGGTGGATCCGGACAACTCAGGCCACAGCAAAAACATCAACCGCCTGCTGATTGACTCGGGCTGGGTGCGACGCTGCTGTGCTTAGTACGACGACGATATTCAGATTCAGACAACAGTATTATTAGGATATAATATTAAGATTTATAAAGTTGCCCATTGAGTATTGTTTTGTTAACACTGTGACATCAATGAAACACGCATTTTGTTTTATTTTTAAGGCAAACGCTGTCCTTCTGCTTTTCGTTTTATTAGTTTACGTGTAATAAAATACTAAGTTACATAAATCCCCCCACAAGTCGCTGTCCTTCTTCCTCTGCCTCGATTTATGCTCTCGAAACTAAAACAAAGGATTCAAAACAAGGACTCGCAAAAGAGATCTCGCTCGCAACTGAAATATGCATCCTCGAGGGAAACCCTCGAACTGAATGGAAAATTATGATCTTGCCGGGCGGCAGGCCCGCAATAAATACTTGAAAATGTAACTGAGGCGTTAGTTTTGTTTTTGTTTTCCTTTTGTTAACAATTCCCTATAAAAGACAACATTGTCTATGTTTTGTATATATATGTTGTGTATATAGTTGGTTTCTTGTCTGTTTTTTTTATTTTTTTTTAATTTTTTACTTTTTGGTGACCGTTGAAACGACGGCACCCTGAGGTTGGTTTTTTCTTCGTTTTTTTTGTTAATATATATATACTTTTTTGTTTTTTTGTTGAGGCTTTCTACTACGTTGTGTGTCGAGTGGTGTTGCTTGTTTGTTAGTGAGTGAAAAACTAATAGTTCAACTACTAATGCGCATTTCGTTAAATTTGCTTAAATACTTTTCATTTTTTCTTGTTTCTTGGTTTATCCTTGTTTTTTTTGTATATTGCTGAGTTATGTTCTCCCTTTTGTTTGCAATGCGTATTTAAATATGCTATATAATCGCAATAATACATAATTGTTTGTTGGTTTGTTGTTGGTTGCTCGAGTACATAATAGCTACGCGCATAAATATGTTTTTTGAATGCTTCGCTTCGTTTATATCATAAGTGGATGCATGTCTGAGTGTCCTTTTGAATTTGAGTTGGAGCTTGAATTGTCCTGTTCTGGCTGTTCTGTGTGTGTGTGTGAGTGTGGGTGGCTTGTAGTAGGTCCATAGGACTAACGCCTATGTAGCAATTCAAAAGTCTATTCACTTCGTTATCGTTACAATATCGTGGGCATAAAACTTATCTGTAGATTTACTTTATATGTCAGTATTTTCTTCAAGTGTATGCGTGTGGGAGTGTGAGTGTGTGTGCGTGTGTGGCTCTCTTCTATGGCTGTGGGCTGCATCTGTGTGTGTGAATCCTGATTTCTGATCTGTTCTTTTTTTTGCAGAGTTACTGAGTTCTCGTCTACCCTTCTCGTATAATGTACTCTCTTTTTTCTTCGTTTTTTGTTAATTTTTTGTTTTCGATTCTTATATTAAAGTCATCACAGTTAGCGGAGCTGAAATTATGAATAATTATTGAGGACATTTTGTGTAATTGTTTTCTCTGTTTCTTCTTTTTTTTGTTCGTTTTTTGTAATTTTTTTTTTGTCGATTTTAATACGTTTTCTACTAAATCGCAATTGCATATATAGAGTGTCTACCATAAATTGATTCTTTTCTTTATTAGTGTACTCTTATCGCGTCTTGGGGTTCCATGTTTTTTCTTTTTTAATTTTTTACTATATTATTATATACGCATGTGTGGTGTGTGTGTGTTTCCGAGTGAGTGTTTGGAGTCCTGTGTGTGGGTGTTTCTTCGTGTGTCTGCGGGTGAGTGGAGTGTCTAGCGAACTGCTGGTTCAGTTTCAGTTACAGTTGCTGTTACAGTTTCTGTGCTCAGATGGTTGCCCGGTGAAGGCCCGACATCGCGCCTCAGTGTCATGGAGTGTTGCCCTCGAACAGGGCCCGGAACTCGCCGCTCCTCGGCCGGGGCAGACCCTCGCGTATCGTTTGCACCGGCTCAGCAATGCTCGACTCTGACCCATGCAGTAAATTCTCCTTGAGATCCATGTCACTGCAAAAGCGAATTCAAGCCCATTAGATCCAGGGAAATGTAAAAAATAGAGTTGAGGAAAAGCATGGGTACTACTACATTTAGTAGTACTCCAAACAAATATCAAATCTTGCGGCTTATGCTTTGGGTAGGACAATTATCCATTTGAGACTTGTACTTGTAAGATTTGCATCTTTCAGCCTTTTCTTTGGGTATTACCATTAGAGTAAGATGTGTAGGACTTTTAGTTAAATTTAATGAATAATTTGGCCTGCTTTTATAGGTTTTAATTTGTTTTATCTAAATTAAAATAACCCTGCTCTTTTCAAAACCCATTTGATTTGATTTTTTAATATTTTGAAGTAAACTCCAAGAGATTTCCTCATTCATTTTAAATAACCATAAGTGCAGTTGGATTAAGTTTATTATGAAAGGACAGCTAACTCAAAATATAAATTAAATTTAAAGCCAATCTTTTATCTTTATTCTAAAAAATGTCCCTAAATTAAAACAATCCTCCTCTCGGTAGAAATAAGTTAATTGGTGTTTTCTTAGTCGGAATAACAACAAATTAAAATTTTTATTATTATAGTGTTTTATTTGAGTAACAGAAAATCTTAAAAAATAAATAAACAATAAATAAAAACAAAGAATCTTCCCTAGACAGAAGTTAAATAAAAATTACAAAGAAAAAACCTATATTTTTCTGCCCCATCCTTCGTAGAAAAAGAAAGCAAGAGTATCCTTCGAAATCCTTCAACTACTCACTCATCTTTGCAGTCATCCGCCTCGGCAGCCAGGGCATTCACAACAGCCGTAATGGTGTTCGACTCCGGATTGCTCAGCTGCTCGTCCTTCTGCTGCATTATGTTTGGATTCTTGCCAATCTTGTTCAACCGCTCGGCGGCCACAGTCTCCATGGTCTTGCGCATCAGCGGATACTGGTCCAGGACGCAATTGAAATGATCCACGCTCAACGAGAATAGATTGCAATAGGTTTCGGCTCGCACGCTGGCCACGCGACGCGCATTGGTCAGCAGACAGATCTCACCGAAGTAAGAGCCATCCGAAAGTGAGGTGGCAACCTGAAAAGGGTTGCGTTTTATTCACATCCTTTGGGATGACAAATCATGAATGCTGGCTTACCTCGCCGTTGGCCATGACAATGTCCACCACGCCCTCCTGTATGAAGTACATCTTTGTACCGATCGTACCCTCCTTTATGATAATATCACCTGGAATTCATAGGGATATAAGTATAAGTATACTGAGATTCCCTTGTTTTATGGCTCACCTGGTTGGAAAACTTCGTATTTCAGTTTGGTAACTACGTCGGAAACGAAATTCGAATCGGCATTAGCAAAAAAAGGCACTGACGCCACGAGGGATCTGCGGAAAGAATCAAAACCCCATCAGAACCAATGCATATACAGGGAATACTAACAAATACTAGTCCTACGTAAACCCCTGAAATTAGAGCATAGAAAAATAATACCCTCTGAGTTACCGACCTGCAGTTGTAGTTGATGACATCCTCGCGCAATTTCTCGCTCAACTCGCCAAGTATCAACTCTTCGTCGAAGAATTTACCCTGGTACCGATGCTCGAAGTATTCCGTGATGCGTTGCCGCATATCGCGGGGCAGCTTGCGATAGGCCATATACTCCTCCACCTGTTTGACCTTCTCGCGGTACTGCCGCCGGCTGGAGTCCAAGCTCTGGATGAGATTGGTCGCATGACCCAGGAACAAGGCGTAGCATGTGGCACCGGATATCATCGACAGCATCGTCAGCCACATGTCTGTCAGTGATTGTGGCGGGAATCTACCAAAGGAGTTATAAGTTAATAGAAAGCCCAGATTTAATATTATCCTCGGTAGTGCTCACCTGCCGTAGCCTATGCACAACATGTGCGACATGGCCTTGAACAACGCCCACGAATACTGCTCCAGCCAGTAGGATTCCTGTTTCACAAAAACCAACACAAAACCGAAATCGAAACAGAAACAGAAAAAAACCCTTTTAGTTATCTGATCCTTTAGCGGGGGGTTTACCCGTTTTGTTTGGATTTTAGCGCACCTGCAACTCGTTGATGGAGACCCAGGAGTTGGATGGAAAACCCTGCAACATTGGCACTAAGAACTGCAAGCAACCGCTCCAATGGCCGATCAGGAGCATCATGCAAATTAAATTGAAGATCCTCATGAAAACCGAGGCCATATTGAGGAACTGCAACCAGAGAGGTCAATCAAAAAGAGTGCAAATCAACCAAAGCCCAACACCGCTCGTGTTTGTGTTTTCAGTGTGTGTATTATTGGGTGTATAGGCGTGTTCCACATATATATAGTATAATTGTTTTGTTTTTCTTTTTTTTTTTAACCAAAGGTCTCAAGTAAACGAGAGGGAAAAGAACCCAAACAAGAAAATGAAATTTGGAACTAGGAATTTATACATTTTTTTGATATTCTTAGAACTTGGCGCAATAGGTGACGATTTTTGATAACTTTTAACGTGGCTTTTCCAGCTACCGGTAAGTATAAACAATTATTGCGGTTATGCCAATCATAAAGCAACTAAAACAAACCAAACCACAGCCATTAAACAGAAAAATTATTCAATCAATCGGCGCCTCGACTCCGCAGGCCAACTCTGTCCGAAAAGTATGCAATTTTCAGTACTCCACACCGCAACAGAGTGGCTGGGAGTCGATTTTAAGTAAATACAATATCCGATAAGAATAAATTAATAAAAGATTAAGTCTAGTGTTTAGGCAATACAACAGTGTCCGGTGTACGTTGTTGTGTACAGTGTACAACCTGAGCAATCAATCCAAAACTCAATCAAAGTCAAATTCAAATTCAAACCATTTCTACATTTCGAATAGGTGCAAAATCAGCTGCTAAATTATGGTACAAGTGCTCATCTTTACTTTTTTGTTTGTATATATTTTTTTGTTGTTTTTGTTTGGTAAACATAATTATGGACACTAAGCCGTTCAAACGTTCAAATTATTGAAATCGAAACTCGTATTTTACAATGAAAGCGTTTGTTGTTTGTTTGTTTGTTTCTGACTTTCGCAGTTTTTTGTTAGTAATTGGAACTACGCAATTTCTGTACAAAAGTATTTCGAGTAAACACAAAAATCTCAACGAAAGCAAACGAACCGGAAACGGAAACAAAAACATACAGCAAGAGCAGGAACACATAGAGAGAGAGAGAGAAAGGGAGCGGTTTTGGTTTATTTTTATAAGGAAAAAATCAAAATAAACAAATATTTGCATTCAAAAAAGTCAGTGGCTGTAGCTGCGCATGTGTGTGCGTGTACATGTGACTGTGTGTGTGTGAGTGTCACTCCGAAAAGCGTAATTTTTTTAACGCGCTCCTGCTGAAAATTTTTTACAACAGAAGAGGAGAGAGAACGGAGATTATGAAAGAAAAACCAACAAACTCACCGAAACCAAACCAAACTGGGTAACAATATAAAAAACAACAAGTAACAGTAGCAGTAATAGCAATAGATGTACACAGAGAAAAAATATCATAAAAATATGAAAGTTCAAAAGGTTTCCAATAAAAAATACCATATTTAAGGCTTATTAAAAGGGAGATAAGCTTTTTAAAATGAATGAAGATAAATCTTATCGTACATGACAATTACAAAAACATTAGAAATTCATATAGGCTGCAAATTTTTTCTCTGTGTAGGGAGCAAGAGTCACAGGACGAAAGAGTAAGTAGAGCGTAGAAAGTAGAGAGTGGGAGAGAGCGGAAAGCGCGCAGCACAAAAGCGGAAAGCGTTGAGCAGAGTGTTGATCAAAAGTGAGGTTAAGTTCAGAACGATAGATACGGTATAGCGGTATTTTAGGTTAAGGATAATGTGGAAGCGTTCGGCACTGGCCCACAAATGTATGCTATAGAATACGAGTAGTATGTGGCTAGATATAGTACAGTGTTCGTGTTCGATCCGATTGGTCGTTGGATCTGTTTGGCCTGCCCCAGATCGATATTATACATTTTTGTTTTGTTTTTTTTTTTTATATTTTGTGTGTTTTTGGTGTCTGGATCTAAGACCTAAGACCTAAGCAGCGTAAGCAGCTATCCTCTATATACAATCTATGCAGTGCAGTTGTGTTTTTACATTTCGAGCTGTGCTGCTGCCGGTTCTCCAAAAGCGAAAAGCATTCAAAACACACACGCTAGGGCAATCCGTAACATCTCCTGAGATCTGATTTTCATGCTCTTCGCGGCGATTCTTGCGAAACATCACCCAGCTAGTCTGCGGCGAAGAGATATTAACGAGCAGCAGTACAACAGGATACCCGATCATGCCCACATGCATGGAGTCAAAAGGCTACGATATCTAGCATATGTATTGTATAATATATTACATTATCCTGGCATCTCATCTGGTTCTACGGCATCGTGTGAAGAGCATGAAAATAGCTTCGATATGCGACCGAAGATCGATATGGATTGTGTTATCGTTTGCTGCTTTTTGGGCTAGACTCTCTGCTTTTACATTTGGCGTTTCATTGAGATTATGAGAGATTATGTATGGCAATATCAATCAGTATCAATCAATCAATTAATCAATAAAAAGGCAGTCTCAGAAAATTTACAGAACGTACGAACGAACGAACATTAAAATCAAGCAAACATGATCAACGAACAATCGAACGAACGAACAATCGAACGAAATTATGCACTAAAACTCAATTTTGGCTTCAACATTCCTCAAAAACGTGAGTCATGTTGCACCAATAATACATAATCATAATTTCAATCAATCAATCAAGGCTTTTGGTTTTTTATTTGTTGTTTATCAATATATACTGAATTTGTTGTGTTGTTGATTTAGATATCTTTTTTTTTTGTTTGTTTATTACTTTTTTTTTAGTTTGGATGGTTTACCTTGAGAATTAGGTTGCTTTTTGTCAAGCCATCTTTGTCTTTTCTGTGCATTCTCCCTCTGCGATCAGCACTTTTTTTCTGTAGATTCTGCAGAATCTAAAAACCATATATATACACAGGTATTTTAGGCCCTCAATTCAACTAGGTTTGCTTATTTTATTTTTGTTTTGTTTGTTTTTGTTAGACTAAAACTGATTGTCATAAGCATTATCATAAGTTTGTTAGTTGCATTTGGCAGTTAACTTTTGTTCATCGCTTAAGTTGAGCGTTTCAAAAACAAAATAAACATAAATCATAAGCATTTTACTGTGGTTTCCAATTTTAGGCTGAAGAAACTGTACTTGTACGTATCTCATGGGCTTTTTTGGGGGGTGGCGGGAGGTGGTGTGTCTCGGGGGAAGGTGGGAGGTGGGAGGAGTGGATCAGGATATAGAGTTATAGGGCGTAATAGGTGGCATTCCCCAACCCTTGAGTTGCGGCAATGCCTCGAGAGAAACTTTTCAAAACAGAGTTCTTGTACAAGGTGCATGAAGATTATCGATTTGAGTGCTTCAAAATCGTCAGAAAAATGAATAGGAAATCGTAAATTGATATATATTATAGAATATCAGAACAGAAGCGGTAAATCGAAGACTCAACTGAAGAAATGTGGAAAGAAAGCAAAGGACTCTTCCCGCGGCACAAGTGAATCGAGTTCTCAAGCTTAGCGAGCACTTTAGATGGTTTGGAAAAAATAACCCAAAAAAAAAGATATACTTTTTCGATTCTGAGTTCATTACGAGTATGTATGTTTGAGTTTGATTTTGTGTGTTTCGAGAGGAGAGTGTGTCAGTGTAATGTGTTCTTGCAGTACTTGGCCTGGGGGGATTTTTATTGGTTTTGTTTTTAAGGATATCTGCGGTCGCAAGGACTCGAAGCGCAGCAGGCGCACAACACGAAACATACATCGGGATTATTATTCACACAACTTTGTATAATGTACAAACTGAGTTGGCTTTATGGTACAGCGATTGTCTGGTTTCTATGTTTGATTGACTTTTTTTTTTGTTTTTTGGTTTCAATAAACACACATTGAGGTTGGAGGTTGAGGAGGTATATATATATATATTATATCAACACTTGGAAAACAAAACGATTGGTAATCGAACGCAAGGATTGAAAAACGTTTAAACGGAAATCAAAGACACAGAGGTTCCAGATAACAACTCAAAGAAAATACATAGTTTGAACATTTCTGCGCGCCATCCATTCTGTATTTGTTATGAATTTACTCTTTTTACTGCGACACACATGTACATTGTACACGTACACATGTTACAAAGAAAAGTGAGCACTTTTGTTGGGGGAAGGGAGTATTGTAATAAAAAAACAATATATATTCTCCCCCGACCACTGACCACTGCGCTAGCCTAACTGCAGTTGCCTAGCCATCGTATGTCCTATGTAGATCCTTGAATATGTTTTCATATCATATTATTTTCTGTGGTGTTTAGTGAACGAGTAGAGTAATGCTGATCTTACGGTAGAGAATTTGGAGCAAACAAAAGAGAAATTCGAACATAATGGGGGTATTCGGAAATACAATGACGAAACTGAGATTGCAGGGGAAATCGTAAAGGTCCCTCCATGTGATTCGGTATGGCTCTTTAAAATGTTACCAACAGCCAGATAAAACAAATTTAAGCTGGCGATTTAGGGCATACTTTTGGGATTGCCAAGTAATGAAGAGATTCCAAACTTCATCAAACTGGGGGGAGCCACAACTTTTTCCCCTTGCATACTATATCGTACAGATGTGTCGTAAAAATGAAAACCAGGGCGGGGTAAGTAACACTTGTTATGCAAAACAAAACGAAAAGAAGATAACTGAGGCTCAAACGGATACGGAAACTGAAAAGTTGAACGGAAACAGGTCGAGCGTTGGCAAAATGAGCCGGGTGTACTCACATAGACCTCCTCCCATTGGGACACGTAGCGCACGAGGCGGGAGAGCCGGAGCAGGCGGACCAAGGACAGGAGCTTGGCCAGGCGAAGAATGCGCAGGGCGCGTCCGGCATGCAATATTTGAAAAGAATCAGAGAAATCCTGCAATTTCATAATCTTAATCAAAATGTTGCGTACTGCTGTTCAAATACAGTGACTTACTTGATTGAAAATTAAAAATATATAATCTAGCGGTATCGACGAAATCAAATCGAGAAAAAACCAAGTTCTTAAATAGTGTTTAGCTATAAGCTTTGGATCCAATATTACTTGTTCAGCGTTGTCTTGTTGCATAATTCCTGCAAACAGAATATTGTCGGTGGAAAGATAATGGTTAAGCAGGGGCATGGACCAACGTGGAACCGGTTTGCAAAGGTCAGGGTATCGCTTATCAAATTCACATTATTTTTCAACATTAGTTGGCAATTACCTGTTCTAAAATTGACTACAATATCTATTAAAAAAATAGTATCACTTAGGCAGTTGAAGGCAATCCATCGTGTGCTCAGATCATCGTTGAAGAATGATATTGCGACTGGCAGGATAATAAGATTTGCTACTAATAATAAAAGCATGCAAAGGTCCCAGTAAAACCTGTTAAAAAACAAAGAGTTTTAGGGGTTTTCAAGGAGATATTTCAATGGGTTAGCTCACCTGAATGAACTGCACGGGTGTATGACCCAGTGCCCGGAAGTTTTCTGACGTATGCGCTCCTTGACCAGAGCCTTGCGGCTGCCAAACAGTTTCATGGCCAACCGGTTGTCCGTCGGCTGGAACCATGATTGCAATTGACTTTTTAGGAAATTCGCAGATACTTTTTCCGACACGATCGGTATGTTGGGCATGGGCTCCTCTTTCGGAGTGCCGTACAACGACACGTCATCAAAGTGTACCTGTTCAATTAGCAAGGAATATATCTTTATTAGATTACTTTCGCGGACGATTTGCTTTCTGAAGCGGTCAATGGTCAAGGTCTGGGTCGGTTTGATGGGTTAGGTTTTAAGTGATTGGTCCGCAGTCCCGTGCTTGTGGTACAAATAAAACCTTTGTCCTTGCCATTTCGGTTCCTTGGTCGCATATTAGCAGGGCCTCATCATCGAAAGCGGTGACCAGGGAGTCGGTGCAGGTGTTCTCGAACGAAATCCGCAAATCGTTCTCGTTCACATTCAGCACCGAGCAGTAGGAGCAGCGCACCGATTCCTCACTATCCCCGCTCAGCAAGCTGCAGCGCACCGATTGGCCATCATGGAAAACAACAAAGCATACGATGTCGGAATTGGTAAACAAGGAAGTTTATTATGGCCACATAAAATTTCCGTTACACACTAAATTTATGCCCCAAGGCGGGCGGGCAGGCCGAAAACGAAAGTGAAACTACTATACATTTTAATGGGATGACGGTCAAGGGGTTTCCAGTTCACGCACCGAGTTTTTACACTACAAATACACTCTCTGGGGAATGCTTGAGTCTCTGTAGCTGATGGAATTTGTTAGCAATTTTGTTATGGAAAAGGTGCAACCTTTATACCTATTTTGAAAGTTCTGAGCTATTGTCACTTGTGTTTCTCAGTATTCACAATCTTTCAAAGATCCATAAATTCGCAACCTTAAGATACAAGGCATTACCTTGAGCCCTCAAAGTTGTTGAAAACCGTAAGTTTGATATTCAATTGAAAAATCAACTCATTGGCTTGTGGGTTTTGTTATAGTACGCCTTCAAAAAGGCAATGTCATAAAGTCTTCAATTCGACATTCATAAATAGGTATTACATTTTATATTCAAGCACAATTTGCTAACACATTTAGTCACAATTACACAGCAAATTTGGGGTTTCCCTAATTTGTTTTTCTTGATTGCGACAACACATTATTTTCAAAAGCATTTAAGAAATGGTTTGCCAACTGGCATTATCTAAAAGCCCTTTTAAATGCCTTATTCTGCTTTATTATCGTATTAAGCTAACCACAAATTACTAGTACTTGGAAAATAACTAGATCAATTTACGGAAACCGAATGAATCAAGCGGCGGTGTTAATTAGACATCACTTTTTCAAACTCTTCTGGAACAATTCCCCGATTTTAGAGTATTCCCGCATTCGTTTTCTGAGGGGAAAACCCCTTTGGAGGCATGGGGTTTTGTTTGTTGATAACTTTTAATTGTCGCACACGCACACGCACAATGCACCAGTTGAGCCGCTGCTCTCACCTTGCCCGCCGGCGATTGTCAAGGTTTTCCGGAGCCACAAAACTGGACCGGGCTGCGGCTGATTTTCTTTATTTTTGCATTTATTTTTGGAGCCGCGACCGAGCGACAAATCGCGTGGTGTTGTTAGGGATCCGCTCAGATCGGAGGGAATCTATTGTTACGCTTACGCTATATTTTGCCCAACTTTGTTATATTTATTTATTACTATTTGGCTCGCTTCTGGCGCGTCACAGTTTATTTTTCGTGTATTTGCAATTCTTTATTGTGCGGGGGGTCGCTCTCATTTTACGAGTATTTGGCCTGTTCACACTCAATTGAGTGTGGTGTTTAAATGGGAAAGTTTCGTTTTAATTAAGCCTGATGAAGCTGATTTAATTTAATCTTGACCGCCATTGGCATTAGCCTAATGAATTTATTAGTTATTGTTGCCGGGAGGCGACCGCGTGCCCACCAGCCCGTCAGCCCGCCAGCATCGTGTTCCATTGCAGGGAAATGTATAGCGATAATTTGATCGGAACGTTTCTCGAAATTGTTTCACTTGTTTCTGCCTCTGCGGCGCACTCTGTTGGTGTTTGGTTTCCCGAGCAGCTGTTTTCCACTGATTTGACTCACAGAGAAGAGGAAAAGTATTCACACTCATATGTTTATGGGGTTGCACGAGTACTTGGGGCTTGGAGTGATTACAGCGGCAAACTTTTAGCGACTGGCGGTCGGAAATCGCTTGGATATTGCCGGCAAACACTCCGAAAAACCGAGCACTTCTTCGCCATCGTTGTGCGTTTCGGAATCGCTTCGGGCGATCCTCTTGCCCACTGGGATTGTGGGTGTCGGAAATTTATTTATTTATGTTTTTTAAGGCGAGCAATGTGTGCAACGCTTTTTACCTCGAATATCAATCGATCGATGGGGGAAGCAATTGCCTGCCTGCCTGCCTGCCTGCCGGCTGGCAATTGCCTAATTAAATAATTGAGAGATTGACACTGAGCACTGGTCGCTGCTTTTTGTCCGTCTACTAGCTTTTCTTGTTTGGCTTTTTTTTATGGGATACGGCCGTCGCCGAGATGCTGCGGCGAGCTGATAACCTGTTCTGAACCCCGCGGCCGTTGCACAATAAATAAATAACGAATTTGTGCTGCCTTTTAATTGATTTCGCGACGAGCGGCGACGCAAATTATATCTGCCGCTACCGCTGCTGCTGCCGCTGCTGCTGCTACTGCTGCTGCTGCTGCTGCGGCTGCGACTGCCTGTAATAGGCTGGCCTGTCTTCACGAAAAATTGATGCCAATAAAAGCACAAAAACTGGAAAACTATCCGCACGGAATAACATAAACAAACCCGGCGATTTGCGTCTGGATTTTGTGTATTCAAATGCGCGCTCGCCCCGACGAGATCAGTTCGGATCGGATCCGACTGGTCCACGGGCCAAGTAAAAGGAGGAAGCGCTGTCTAGGTCGCAATTTATGGAACTATTCACCCGGTCGCCCGAAATGGAAATTGCCGTCTTTCCTATCGCAATCAGGCATTGATAATGCTGGCGCTTTTTCCGTGTTACTTTTCCGCTTATCGATTCAATTACGCCCGGCGATTGCACATTGTTGCAGGTCGTCCTCTGTTTCCAGATTGCCTGGCCTTTTGTACCTCTCAGTTTGTATTTCAAGCTGGCACTTCTATCGCACACTGTTTATCTTTTATCCGTCAGCTTTTTGCCGAGGTTCCAGCTTTCGATCCGCTCGATTTTCGGCGGAGTGGAGTTCACTGCTCGACGGGCATTAGAAGCTTATTGCGACTGAAGCGACAGGTCTGTCGGAGTGGGAATCTCGGCTTGACGACGATGGCATTATGCAAATGTCCGGCGATAAGCAGAGCAAAAAAAAAAAAGGGAAATATAACCACACAAAAACCGGTAAGAGTCCGAGTCCGAGAGGCATGGCTTGGCATACGCGCAATTCCCGCATGTAAGACGACGGGTAATGTCTGAATGGATTTTCACTTCGCGGAACAGCGGCTTGAGACACCTGCCCTCGTATCTAGAACGAAAATGGGTTGTAATCTCAAGAAATCCCCGAAGTTCGAGGCTATATTTAGCCCGGTCAATGCAAATTCCAAACTGGTTACACAGCAATCGATGTAAGTTTACTTTAAAATGTATTCCCTGCGGTGGGTTGCACTATTCGGTTTCTGAATGAATTCCGAAGCAGCAAGCTTGTGTTTGTACCGTCTTCTCCGCTTGAAACTCTCACTTAACATTTTAAGCTTTTTTGTAGCTCGTTTGTGATTTAGAACTGTTTCCAGCAACTATATCATATGTTTCTGCAAAGCCATCCAATAAACTTGACAAACCTAACCGGCTGTGTTGCAAAAACTCATGATACAATGTTTATAAACTAACCGAATTATAGGGAATTTCATATTCGCAGATGATCGCTGAATTCCTTGAAAAGCTGACTCTTTAAGCTTACAATTTATTTACCTTACGGAGGGGTACAGTATTGTAAACATTTCTACTCACCGATCGCCGAGCTTGCCTTTGTGGCGCCGGATGTGCCGCCTGTTGAAGCTGTTCGTGCACGAGGTGGAGGTGGGGCGCGAAGGATACGGGTGGTGACCCTGGCCCTGACCTTGGCTGAGGCTGTGCAGCTGGAGGGCCGCCTTGAGATTCGCCGGCGCGGTGGCCGAGGAGTGCGGCTGGAACTGGTGGAGGTTGTGGTGGTGCTGGTGCTGCTGCTGCTGGTGGTGGTTGTGGTGGTGGTGGTGGCTGTACGGATACGGGTACGGATAGGTGACCCCGGCACTGGCTACGGTGATGGTCGACTCGCCGACCGGCTCGCGGCCCGAATGGCCCTCCGGGTCGTGGTCGTGATCCTGATCCTGATCCTGCTGCGACCCGTTGCTCGACGAGTGATGCGTGTAGTCCGTGGGGGCGCTCAGCTGGCGATTGAACTCGGCCTTGCGGCGCGTGATGTCCGTGAGGCAGTACTTGTTCAGGTGCCCGTTGCTGCTGACCGAGCTCTTGGGCGAGGCAGCCGCTGCCGTGTAGTGTCCTTGGCCTGCTCCCGAGCCAGAGGCATGCAGCTTGTGGCATGAGTTGCTGCTGGCGCTGAGCAGGTTGCAGTTCTTTAGGCCACCGCTGCTGCTGCTGCTGCTGGTGATCTTGGCCGCCGCCAGCGAGTGCGGCACTGGTGGATTCTTGCCCGTCGCCGGAATCGTGTGGCTGCTCCCCGCCACCTGGTTGCCGTTTCCGTTGGCACTGCCACTGCCACTGGCTCCGCCGCTGCCGCCGCCGCCGCCGCCGCTGCCACTCTCGCTCCGCACGGACCCCCGATGGCCGGGCAGCGTCTTGGCCTGATTGCTCTTGGACCCCTTCAGGGATCCGTTCAGCAGGAGTTGTTGCTGGCGGGCAGCTACCGCGGACAAGGCCGGCAACTGCTGGGATCTCGACGAACAGGAGGCCGCAGTTGAGCTGGCCGGCGCCGAAGAGGATTGCGGCTGCTGCTGCTGCGATGTGGACGCCGCCTGCGGCTGCAGCGAGTGCTTCTTCTCCACCAGATACAAGTTCAGATACTTGTCGCCCGGATGCAGCGAGTTGTCGGACACTGCGTTCGATTTGCTGATGATCTGACCCTTCTTCTTGGCCGTGCGTGTTTTCAGGGAGAGATTGCGCAGCTTCTTGGACTGCTCCTTGATCTTGTTGGTGCGCAGGAACGACGGACTGTTGGCTATGCACTTGAAGATGTACGTCTCGTTCACCAGCTGCTGCTTGTCGCTGCCACTGAAGTCGTACTCGCTGCTCAGGTTCAAGTTGAGATTGGTCAGATGGCGGCGTTCCCTCTCCCTGTCCCTGTCCCTGTCCCTGTCCCGGTCCCTGTCTCGATCCCTTTCCGGGTCCGGATCCGGGTCCGGCTCTGGCTCCGTTGGCTGGGCCAACTGCTGGTCACTGTAGTGACTCTTGAGCAGGGAACTCGAGGCTGCAGCCGATGATGCACCGGCTCCAGCTCCTCCTCCCTCACTGGCGGCGGCACTCAAGCTGCGCGAGTACTCGTGGCAGGCATCGTAGAGCGCCGACTGGCCACCGGTGCTGCTGACGCTCTGCGTCCCACAGCTCACCGGGCTGTGGCTGCTGTCGAGGATGCGCAGGCCACTGCGACTGTCACTGGAGTTCTGCTTCGAGATGCCACTCGTCGATAGCCGGCTGCTGTTGCTCCGCTGTCGCTGCTGCAGCTGCTGCTGGAGATGCTGTTGCTGCTGCTGCTGCTGCTGCTGCTGCTGTTGGTGATGTTGGTAGTGGCGCTGCTGCAGCTGCTCATCCGCCGGGCCGGGCGCCTGCTGTCCGTTGGAGAGGCTCACCAGGGACTGGCGCACCAGGTGCTGGTGCGAGTGCGAGTGCCTCTGGTGCTGGTCGCGGCTGTCCGGGCACAAGTTGTCACGGCTGGCACTGGACCCATCCAGATGGTGTGGCAGAAACGGAAAAGAGGAGACACCAATGTGAGTATGACTCTGGCATGTGCTGTCGGGGCTACAAGTAACCAGACTGGCTGGCGAACAATCGAATTTATCTAATATTTTATTTGGAATTGGCAAGCAAGCAATCGGAGGTTCAGAGGGTGCCACGCTAAAGTGAGCAGGAAACATGGAATAGAATTGGAACTAGAAATGGAACGGTTACGGGCACGGTTACGGGCACGGATACAGATACTATACAAAGAGTGTGTGTGGAAAACCGCGAGACAAACAAAGAAAATTCTTAATTATAAATATTGATTGTGCAACAACGGGAGCGGTGGTGCGGTGCTGGAGAGGCTCGGGAGTATCGTGTTCCCGGCGTGTATGTGAGTTCATCGGTACAGTGGGCACTCGCTAAGGTTAACAGCTAAAGCTAGGATCAGTCTCAAGTGTCTTGGTGTCTGAGAAATGCAAAAAAGGGCTGTGATTTACATTTACAATCTAGATACATATATGAAAAAGTTTGAAGCAAATGTAATGTTGATAAATTTTGTTTGCCAATTTGAAATACTATAATTAGATATATTTTCTAATTTATTAAAGGTTATTTATAATTGGTATTCCCATAATAGAATATGCAATAACTTTTTTTTATCTATCTATACCTTGTGGAGTCGCAGGCCATTCGCTATCCCTGTTCTATACTTTCCTTTTAGAACCGGATATACAAAACACGATTTCAATTCGGAAAACGGTAGAATTTTCCATGGAAATGTATTTCATAAATGTAAGAGTTCGATCCCCAATAGGTCCCTAAACATATCCGCTTAGCGAGTGCCCCCTGTAACCACAATGTGTGATACAATTTGTAGAGACATCTATATACAATGGTTGACATGCTCATCTGGTTTCTGATCGCGCGAAAAATTCAACTAAATTAATGTACGACAGCACGCAGGCCAGGCACTGATAGAGCCGCAGATACAGATGCAGATACAGATACAATTACAGATACCGATTCGGATACAGATACAGATACAGATAGGGCAACAAAGCGCCAAGAGCCTGAGCCAGTATACTGTATGAGGAGGCGCTATGGCAACGCGTGCCGGAATAGAACTGAACAATCCATTCGGCACCGTGGGCGGCGGAAGTGCCCTAAATCAAATTGGCCAAATGGGCAAATGGCCGAGATAAGATAAGGCTGCGACAGATGGGCCCGCACACTCCGGCTGATAACTTTGTGGAGAGCAAATAGAGGCGCCAAGAAAAGCGGAAGCTGCACGGGCTTTGCCATGGAAATATTTACAAATGCCAAGTGACTGACTGGGGCGCAAATGAAGGGCAATTTGTGTGCGATTTGATCCACTGTGAGCCGGGGCAATCAATGCGTTCAAACGTGAGGCAAACTATTGTTGACACAGTCCAATCCCAGCCCCACCAGCCCCACCAACCCCCAAGCCCCCGCCGTCCCTTCCGGCAGTATCTGAGAGTATCTGTCGGAACACAAAAGGGAAAACAATTGGTAGCCCTATTCTGTTCGGTGTGCGTGCATTGAGCTTTTCCGATTCTAGTTGAGTGCGAAAATTGGGGGGAAAAATGATGATGATGATGATGATGATGATGGTGATGATGATGTGGATGGCGGTTGTGCTACTGCTGAGCAAACAGAGCATTTCCCAAGCCGGAATCGGAATCGGAATCGGATTTAGATTCCGAATCGACTCAAATCAATTTCGGTCAATTAGGCTGCTCTCGCTCACGCCAGGGGCGCAATTATCCGAATTTCGCATTCAAATTTGAATGAGAATGGGATTGGAATTGGAAATGGAATTGGAAATGGAAATGGTAGCTGGATTTGTGCAAATATAAGTAAATATGTCAAATATTTGCACGCTAATGCTCCAGCCGATGAGTGTGCACTTCACAGATACAAATCCGGACTCGGTCCTCTCCCCAAACGAGATACAATCGCACATCCGCCGTCGCCAAGTGACGGCCTTTGGGCCAATCTCGGACCTAATCTGGCCCAAAGTCAATTTTCGTGGAGGCAAATCAAAGCGAAAGCGGCAAGTGCCCCGAGGGGGGAACCCCACTTCATGGGATTCCACTATCTGATGGCTTTTTTTTCATCTCGGTCTCGGGCTCGAGCTCGGGCCGGGGCTCGAGTGTTTGCCACCTGTCAAGTGCTGCAGTCAAAAGTTGCCCTTGCCTCGCAGCTACACGATAAGAAATCAGGTTGAAGAACCTCATAAAAATTGTAGACAAATCAGCTATAGAAATTGAGGAATTTGTATAAATCCCCTCCGGATTACGAATTCAAATTGGCAGTAATTAAATCAATGAATCGGTTATTTGAAACGGAATCAGTTGTAGTTCTCATGCTACTATTTTCATGGGAAATATGAGTTATTATATTGAATTATCTAATTACTTGAATTATTTAATAAATCTGGGTACCCGCTAGGTTAAATATCTCGGGAAATATTGGAATTTTCTTGAAATTAAACCTGTTTACTGGTGTAAATTTTGACGAGTAGGAATATCTAGGCTATAATTAATTTCAGCCGCCAATTTAGTTGTTTAACCTTTCGCTTCATTCATTATCTATAATTTCCATAACAAAATCAATAAAAAAATGTCTGGCATATCTTTTTGGAGTGCCTTCGGAGTGCCATTTCTCGCCGTGCCTTCGGCAAGTCTTTTGGACCTGTCCAATGTCAACTTTGGCGCACTGGAGTGACTCTCAGGCCTGCGGATTAGCACTGGAGCATGTGCTGCCCATCCCCGAGAGATTTGGGGCCGCCAAACGGGTCTCGTGGAGCAGGTTTCCGCCATCGAAAAATCGAAAATCAGCCTCGAAACAAGGCAGCCTCCGGAGCAGGCACAATATGCCTCAATTAATAATTCAAAAGCCAATTGAAGGCATTAAGCGTAAATTCGTAAGGCGTACGTAATTGAGTCGCTGCCTGCCTGCCTGCCAGCCTGCATTCCACTTTGTACATCGAAATCAAATCAAGTGCAGTCCAGAGCTGAAAGCCTCCAGGCGGGGATTCCACAGCCCCCCAGGCCCCTAGGTATATATTTTTATATCCAAATTAAATGACTTAATGGAGATGTAAATACGCCACTCAAATGGCTTTGCTCTAGTTTCGTGCACCCCCTCGCGGGCGAACTTGAACTTTGGATACACAGTCAATCAGAATGGCTGAACTATTTTTAAATGCATTTTAGCAAATATTTCGGAAAATGTTCAATATGCATTTAATTGCCCATGAACCGAAAGCTCCTGCCAGCAAAAATCAAACAAAATTGAAAGCAAATTGCCAAACATGCCACTCTCCCAATACATTTTGCCGTAAACAAATTACGAAAATTTCCATTTTTAGTGCACAATTGTTTACAATTGCTTGAATCTACAAAAGGTGGCTCGGCCGGGGGGGAGTTGCTTCAACAAATACAAAATAAATATATATATTTATGTCTTGTGTGTAAATTGTGATTCGGAAAACAGGGAGGGCTGTATAAATTACAAAAAAGTAATTACGACATCCTCGAAATTCACTTTGAAGGTTTTCTGGGGAAGATTTTCCCCATTGCAATTGATGTGTTCTCACAATTTATTGTTTTGTATTTGGTAATTACAAAATTAATCTCCAAAAAACTTGATTTTCGGGTAACTTAATACCCCCATATATTGTGGAATTTTTACAGATCAAAATATATCTCCTACAAATACAAAAACAGGCCCCGCAATGACCTTGCCAATGTTAAGTTCATTGCAATAATATTTCGGGATTTCGGGCAGGTCACATGATGTCGTTTTTATGGAAATGTATTTATACAATGCACGCGGATAGTTGTTATTAAATTGCGGCTTCAAAAGATTTCCGGCTCACAGAACTTGAATGTGTAGGCAAACAACACGATTTTCGGCTAACCAGAATTCAGCCAAAAATTAACCATTAATTATAGCGACAGCAGAGCAATTAATAAATCAGGCTTTGGGGTCGGACGGCAAACAAAGAAATGCTACATCATATCCACTTGGCATGCCAATTGTAAATACACATTTTGATGCGGCTTTTGTGTGAGAAGATATATACGAGTACGAGTATTGTAAGACTAGGTTGCGGGAGATCTTAAGCAGGCAAAGTCATTTAAGCGATGCATTCGAAACGCTCAGGGAATTGCTTTTATTTCAGTGTTTGCTCAGGGGGTTGTTGGGTTGTTGGGTTGCTGGGTTGGGGGTTCGGGGTTGGCAAAGTGCATTAAAGTTAATGAATTTACTTTCGTTTGCAATCAGAGATTGTGAAGCTCAAAATGCTGAAAGGTTGCTGGAGGTAGGTTGGGGGGTTCAAACTAGCAGCAAAGTTTAAATAGCGTTTAAGAAAAAAACAGTGTGTTCTTCTTAGTTCAGTGTAGCGGTTTAGCAGTTTAAAGTTGTAGTTTAGTACTCTAGTTAGCGATTATTTAGTAGTAGAAAAGTACCATACAGAGACTACAATCTATATGTTATATAGAACGATATTATTCAGAGACACTGATAAAAGAGAGAGGGAGAGAGAGATAGAGAGAGAGAGAGAGAAAGATTTTATGGGGGAAATATATTCCAAAAATTTGTTGGTCGTCGGTACCTTTACTCCAAAAAATCGCTGCTCCAACAGCAAATTTGAGTGGCTAAAATTTCGGTTTGGTTGTGGTTTTATTTGGTTTTGGTTTGGTTTGGTTTTGGCTTTCTGTTTGTCAAACTTTTTGTACTTTTAAGCAAAGTTTTTTCTGCAATAAAAAAACAACAAACGACAAGGACACGAAATAAATCCAAGTTATTCAGGTGACAAAATCCAAATCAGAGAAACGAGGAAACCAAAATCAACAAACTTGAAACGAAGGAAAACTGAGGGAAAACAAGTCAGCAAACAAACTTAAGCGAGATTCCGATTTTCCGAGGGGTTTGGGAATAAGAAATTAAATTAACAATGCACTAAGCACACAGACACGAGTGGAGCGGAGTCCTGGCCATAAATGTCCTGTGTACGAGTGTGCATCGGCTTGTTGGCAGAATTGTTGCTGTGGAAATGTGGAACTAGAACTAGCTCAATTGGAAATATCGGGCTTCCTTTTTTGCACAAAAGAAAAGGCCATTGTGTGGGTGGTACAGTGTGTGTGTCCGCGCGTGTGTGTGTGTCTGTGTGAATAAGCTAAGGGTGTGTGAAACTAACACACAAATGCAAGCCAAAAATTCGGTCAGTGGTTTAATCATTGAAGTAAAAGCGAAAGCTTCCGCCCACACTCACTCACACCACTCACACCACTCACACTCTGACTGATGCAATTGCACTCAAAGTACTTTGACACTGTTTTCAAGCCCTTGTATTGGTAGTGCCAGAACTGGCCATTGTTGCTGCCCTGGCTTGACTTTTAATCTAGTTTCGTAATTGCATTGGCTGGAGTGACGGACGGCCCTTCGGCGGGGCGCTGGGTGGTCAGGAAATCAGTTCACAGCAGGACTTTACAGAAAAAAAACAATGGTCGAATGTTTCGACTGTTAATACCCGGTTTCCTGTAACATACATTCACGATACGAAATTTTTCGACAAACAAAAGCTTGAAAATGTATCAATTTTGACCTTTCTAAGCCCAGGCCGTAAAGACTGGATTGTAATTGACCAAGATATGTATGAGAATACTTTAAAACAACATACATCGTCATTCTATATTCCGTTCATGAAATTAACCAGGATATGTATAAGAATACTTTAAAACAAGAGGAAAAGAAATATACAAAACTGAAAAAAAACATACAAGATACGAAATTTTTCGACAAACAAAAGCTTGAAAATGTATCAATTGTGACCTTTCTAAGACCAGTCCGAAAATTCTGGATTGCAATTGACCAAGATGTGTATGAGAATACTTTTAAACGACATACATCGTCATTCTATATTCAGTTCATGAAATGAACCAGGATATGAAATTAACCAAGATGTGTATGAGAATACTTTAAAACGACATACATCGTCATTCTATATTCAGTTCCTGAAATGAACCAGGATATGAAATTAACCAGAATACTTTAAAACAAGAGGAAAAGAAACATACAAAACTGAAGAAACAATACAAGATACGAAATTTTTCGACAAACAAAAGCTTGAAAATGTATCAATTTTGACCTTTCTAAGCCCAGGCCGAAAATTCTGGACAGCAATTGACCAAGATGTGTATGAGAATACTTTAAAACAAGTGGAAAAGAAACATAGGAAACTGAAGAAAACATTTCTTCGACAACAAAAACCCTTGAAAATGCCGTACCGTCAATTTCCAATGCATTTAAATGAACAAGGTTATATATGAAAATTCTTTGTGAATCATCCACACAGATAAATCCAATTGATTTAATTTAAAAACGCAAAAGTAAAAATTAAAAAAAAAAACTATTATGCCACATTGATGCTGTGTAAAACAAATCCCACGAAAAAAAATTATCTTTTCACTCTCTGCCCAGATAGCCTATTAAAAAAAAAAAAGGGAAGTACTCAGCCTTCCGACGTAATGCCAACAACAAGAAAATCAGCAATTTCAGCAGCAGCAACAACATCAACAACAATAAAAATTGAACAAAGAAGCGACAATACGCCACCCAATGAAATGCTACATCAAAACGTAACAATAAAACGTAACAAAAAACAATACATTTTGTTCCCAGGGGGGATTTTGCTTAAAAATTAAATTAAATGTAAAAATAATTTGGTGTATTTTTTAAACTGAATTCGGTACGTCTCAACCAGAAAAACTGTGTGGTATCAATGTTGTCAGAACTGATTGGGAATTATTAGGTGAATTTCAGGTTAGGTTACTCTTATCCCCCTGAAGTATGTGACAAAAATATTGTTTTACTTTTAAAACTTCTTGTTTATTAAACATCTTAAAGATTAGTAATATCAAAATCACCCCGGGAACGAACAAATTTGAATAAACCATAAAAACAGTCATTTTTAAAACCGTATATTGGGCTGCGAGTGATCCCGATCGCAACAAACAAGATCAAAGGATACATCTCGCGGCCCCATGGTACGGGATCCTTCGTGCACAACAACAAAGTACAATGGACAGACAATTAGGGTGGCGGGGGGGGGCAAAGTGAGTGCTTAGAGCTTGGGGCGCATACCGTTGATCGTTGGTAAAGGTTCCGAAGGCTCCAGGACCGCTGACTCGGCGCTGAGTGTGTTTAACGTGCATTTTCTTGGAGCCACGCCTCCGCCGAAGCCTCGCCTGCCTCCGCGTCCGCGTCCACGTCCACGACCACGTCCACGACCACTCCCACGTCCGCTTCCACTGCCTCCGCTATCACGTCACCACCGGCACTTGAATCCGAGTCCAAATCCGAGCCACATCGAACCACACTCGCTGGGGGGCTAACAACGAATCGTATCGGTTGTGTTGGTGGTGTTGCGTTCAAATCGAGGGTTTATTTTTGGTCCCTCGGTTTAGTTGCTATGATGTTTGTGTTGCTATTGCTATTGCTATTGCCGCCTCGGTGGCCCCGCTGCAATTCCCGGCCTTGTCATGTTGCGTCAAAGTGTGTCGGTCGGTTTCCTACGCTTTTTTCTAGGTGTGTTTCAGTTTCAGGTGTTGCAGGAATGCAGGTGTGGGTGCAACTTCCGCTTCGCTTTTTGGCATTAACTAACACAGCTCCAAAAATAAATTGCCGTTCGTTGTGTGTTCCGTTCCTGTCCTGCTTGGTTTTCGGGGCTTTTTCGTAGGGTTTTCGGGGTTAGGTTGGGTTCTCGACTCGGTTTCTGGTGGGCTCTGGTTAGGTGTTGTCTTGTTGAGTAACGTTGTTGGGGGTGTTGTGGTAACTTCTTTCTCTCTAAAAGGTAGCCTCTAAAATAGGTAACAGCACTGCTTGTATTGCTTATGGTTCTTCACTATTCGTTTCGTTTCGTTTCGTTTGTGAGTTTATCTGCTTTATCTGTTTGAGTTGCGTGTATAATAATACCATATGTTACTATTTATAGGTTGGTTTTAGTTGCTCGTATTACTTGTAGTTTACAGCGTTATTTTCCCGTTTTTATTTGTTATTATTCCGTTGTGTTGGGGTTATTCGTTTGTACTCTGGATTATAAATGTCGTTTATCCTCTACGGTATAGTTATTGTAGCTATATTTCGGTGATGGTGGGGCCTGGAGTGGTTGTGGATCTGGAGTTGGAGTTGGAGTTGGAGCTGGAGCTGGAACAGGAGCTGAAGTGGGTGGGCAGGATCGGGATCCGGACTCCGGACTCCGCACTTCGGTCTCCGGATCGTTGAATAATTTATCACAAAAAAACAAGAAACTATCTGGCGTGGGGGGATGATTGCGAAGATGATGACGACAGCCCAGTATCCTTCTCCTCCTGCTGCTATCGTCCTTCCGCTGGCTTGCTTAAGTTAATGTTTGGTCATGAAAGTTTAACGAACGCACCGCGCTTTGGCTTTGCGGTCGCCTTTTTGCTTTATATATCTAGTATATATTTTTGTATATATATATTTTAGGTTTTTTTTCGTTTTTTTGTTCTTGTGGCTTTCGAGGCAAATGGAAGCGACGCGAGTTAAGGCGGAGTTACGTCAAGGGAAACCCAAAGCAGGTAGCACGAATTCGTCCTGTCCCTGTATCCTGTGTCTCTCTCGCACGGCACGTGCCAAAAAGCGGAGACCGGACCCGGATCCTTGGGCCTCCTTCGTCCTTCGTTCGTCACCCAATTAATGCATTAATCGCCCTCGTTACTTATTCAGATGCAATTTGAAAAGGCCTGGGTCGAGGGCAAGCAACCGAGATGAGGGGGCTATCAGGAGTCGTTCGCTCTATCGGCATTATAAAAATAAATCCATACAGGTAGATTTATACAGACTGGCGGTTTAACTATATCGGCTACGGCTACCTTGTATATATCTCGTAGGTGTATATATATATATATTAATAATAATATTTGTTGTATATAGAGAGGCAACTACTTGGTAGTTTTAGTTAGTCGTTAAGTGCGTTATGTTGCGGTTATTTGATTTGCTGTCCTACGGGCGGAGACGCTCGTCTCTCGATCTACAAACTACGAGGTTAGTTCCATTACAATCTATCGCAAACGGGGAGGGGGATTACGCTCTATATCCTTGGGCTGTGTCCTGGTATCGGTTACGGTATCGGTATCGGTATCGGTAACGGTAACGGTATCTCATCCAGCGGCGAACAAACGGCAACGAACTACGGTTTAATTTGTTAGCGGTTATCGGTAGCACTTGGTTTTGGGTTTTTGTATATTTTTAAAAGTAATTCTAGGCTTGGAATTTGTTCGGGTTATGCTTCTAAGATTTGCTCAATTTCATTGTTGCAGGTACTTTGGTTTTGGTTTTATCATAACATTCTATTTTTGGTAATCGCGTGTCCTTTGTGGTTAACTTTTCCCCCCCTTTTTTTCGCCTCTTTCTCGCTTTTTTCGGTTTTTTCGCTTTTTAGGCGTTTCCAGGCCGACTTGCTGACGTTGATTAAATAATTCTGCACTTGGAGTTGTCCTTGTTTCACGTTCCGCTGGTTACGTTATGCATATATATTTTTTCATATTATTTAATTCATTCGCTTTTGTCTCTCTTGTTTGTTTGTTTCTGGTTCAAGTCGTTTCTATTTGATTATGTAATTATGCTTGGTTTCTTATTGGATATTGAACTGTACGTGTGTCCTAGGTTCCTGTTTGTGTCTTGGTATTGGTAATTCTATGTGTGTGTCCGTGTGTCCGTGTGTGTGTGTGTGCGGGTGTTACATGCGATTTTTTTCAGCTGCTGCGGCTGTTTGTGGTGGTTTCGTTGGTTTCGTGGCTTTTTGTGGGTTGTGCGAT
Organism: Drosophila ironensis; assembly: GCA_021223825.1. Classification (NCBI taxonomy): domain Eukaryota; kingdom Metazoa; phylum Arthropoda; class Insecta; order Diptera; family Drosophilidae; genus Drosophila; species Drosophila ironensis. The sequence continues at coordinate 80,753 of JAJJHQ010006980.1, forward strand.
AGACGTAAGTGGTTCGTCATCAGCACTTTCCCTTTTTTTTTCGCACATACATACACAAATTGAGGCGCGACTGTGTATGGGTGGGTCGGTGGGAAATTTATTGAATGAAATGCCAGGAAATTTGACGAATTTTCAACAAATTATTTATAAACGCATCAAGGAAGGGCGACCCACACTTGCGAATATTCAGAGAGCACACGCACACGAATAACGGCACACGACACACACAAGCACATACGCAGCGAACAAGAAGAAGGCGAAGAGGAAGAAAAGGACACGAAGAAGAAGCAGAGGCAGCGCAGGTGGAAGGAGCACACAAAAAGTGGGAGGAAGTGCACACGTTAAATCAATGCTTCTTTTGACCTCTATTACATTTTCGTCCTGCTTCTGCTTCTGCCTCTCGTTCTCTTCCTCGTCCTGGCCCTTGCTTCCTCTTCTTGATTAAACTCCTTTTTTTTTTGTTTTTTTTTTTAACCGAGCCCAGGGCTACCTGGTACTTTTTCCACTGCCCGTGTTACGTTTTTTTTTTTTTTCAACCAGATACACCCTCACTGGGCCTCGGAACTTAATTTCATTACTTTTTCCGTTCGCCCGTTTTCGATTATGGTTTATTTTTCTTTGCGGGTGAGAAGGCGTCGCGCTGGCTCTTTCGTTTCAATTTGTTAATTGCTGTTTAAGTGTTTATCACAATGCTGCATTGGTTAAAAGACTTTCGTGTGTGTGTTTTTTATTTTTTTTGGTTGGGTAGTCGAGAGATTTGGTTTTGGGCAGCGCACTTAAACTTGCTATTGAAGTCTCTTCTTTATGTAACGAAACACACTCGCTGCTGCTACTGCTGTGCTGCTGCTGCTGCTGCTGCTGCGTTGCTGCTGCGACACGAACGAACTCAGCGCGACAAGTGAAACTTCGCTTTCGAATTCGGCTCAGGACTCAGCCTCAGATTCGCATGCCACACTGACGTGCGCCGAAGTGACGGAGCCGAGCCTGCGAGATTCGCTGAAAATCGATAAGGACAGGCAAAGTCGCCTGCCTGGCCAAAAAATGCAAGGAGAATGGGTAACAGGATAATGGCGGGGGGCGCCGAGGCATCCACGGCCGGCGGGGGCGGGGGCGGGCAAAAGGCGAACGGCACAAAAGCACATTCTTTTGCGGCCAAAGTGAAACCGAGAGCGTGTATGTGGGTGGCGCGCCAGTGAAAGTGCACATGTCCTGAGTCTCGAATATCTCCTGAACTGTGCCACAGTGGAGGTCCGGAAGGGTGGCAGGGATTGTCCCCCAATTATTTGGGGTATACGTCAGATACTTGAAGTTACTTTAGGTCTTTCTAAAGCTTATTTGAATCGCTAAAGATGAGTCTGATATAAGATTTTAGAAAACCTTACCATTTATTACTTTAAAGTACATTTTAACATGTAATATGTCCCTCTTCTCCATCTTTTTAGCAAGATATACCATAAATATAAAATATCTTTTATTTCGCATTGTTCTCTTGTTTTTTTTATTTATATAAAAATATATTTAACAATTTTAATAACTCTACTTACTGCAAATTGCATACATTGCGTTGGCATGTTTTGTCTGAATTACGGGTCGTATGAGTGATTTTCTGTCATTCTCATCGTCATAGAATTTACCTATTATCTTTAGACAAATAGATTGTAAATAAAAAATAAAAAAACAAAAAAAATTAAATAAAAAATACACCCCAAATTCGCTAAAATATATATAAAGTGGAATAGCATACTTCTAGGGGCACCTCAAAACCGCAACCATTCCCAATATAACCGCCGCCATTGTCATCCTCGCCAGCCATTTCCGCTGAGAGCGCGAGTGCGCATTTGCCAGGACTCGCTCAACGCCAAGTCCTTTGGCTCTCCAATCTGCAAAAAAAAACAGGAAAATGGAAAAACAAGAAAAGGCAACAAGAAGCCGATGCAGAAGCCGAGGCCCAGGCCGAAGCGGAGAACAGAATGAATCGCCGCCCGAGCCAAAGTTTCGGGCTGTGCAGCCTTTGTGTTTGCGCCCTGAATGAAAGTCCTCCGCCATCGCCATCGCCATCGTCAGCGCCATCAGCTGTCCGGTCGGGATGTTTGGTGGGCCTTTCGAATGGCTGACTCGTCGGGCTCCAACGATTTCTCAATTGCGCTGCCCACGCGAGGCGGCGTTCAAGTAAACAAATGCATGTGCGCACGGCTGTGATAATAGGACGTCGCGCACATGTTCATGTTCAGCTGTAAGGTCAGAGCTCAGCGCTTGTCCTTACAGTGAGCCTTGGCCGCCGTGGCCTGCACAGGCCTGCACAGGCAAAATATTCTTAGCTTTGGTAGCGTGGGCTTACATTTGGCGTTGTTTACATCGACTCGTTTGTTGATGCCTATGTGCCTCGTACATGTTTTGTTCGCCTGAATGCTATTACAATTCTCAACTTGTTCTGGCAATAACGTCATTGGGTAATCAGTGTATTGCATGTATTTTTTTTTTTTACGTTTTGCCAGTTTCTTTAATATTTAAGTGTTTTCTGGGGCTCTTTATATTATATTTTTGCCACCTATTTTTCTGCTTTATATTTTTAAATTTATCAAATTGTAAATTATTGATATACAAACCCTTAGTCTTTCGTTAAAGGGGTACTGGGAGGTGACTTCCCGGTTTAAAAGACAACTCGTCCATTTTTCCCCTTTTTTTCTTTTTTTTTTTTTGATTCATTTAATATATGCTGTGGCATCGTGGTTATTGGAGAACCATTTGTTTTTGACCTTGCCCAAGAAAAGAGCATCGGATCTCTGGCTAGAAGGAAAAAAACCCGTTTCTTGAAATTGTAATAATAAAGCTTATCTGTTCTTTTTTTTTTTTTGATTCATTTAGTATTTGCTCTGGCATCGCGGTTATTTGGGAACTAGTTCTTTTTGCCCTTATCCAAAGAAAAGAGCATTGGATCTCTGGTTAGAAGGAAAAATTGAAGCAGTAATTCGGTCGAATTTTACAATCTCAACTTTTGACTTTTTGTCAGTAAAACAATGCAATTTAATTCAATTTAAGTTTTATTTTACAATCGATTAAAAGAACCCCTAGCTGGGGGAACAGGCACTTTGAGTGCTATTGCAAATATACACAACGGCTTATCATATTTACATAGGTAATATATGGTATTTACAATAATGGGTCGCAGACAAAACGAGTGCTGTGTACAAGAGGCAGTGAGGTATACTACTGGCAGTTGGGGGAGCTGATCCCCGCACCTGGAAGTTGCCGAAAAAAAAGGTGCGAGGCAGCTTCAGCGGAGGCAGGGCCTGGCACTGACCGGCAAACCACTTCCGGGTGTTGCCATCGCTGTCCCGGGACACAATGCAGATCTCTGCACCGCGCAATGCCTCCTCCCCGAGCGCCAGGAGATTGGCAATGGGAATCTGCGCCGTGCGTTGATTGTAGGCATAGTCCGCCTGTTGGAGCACCTCGTTGCTGGTGCTCCGGACATAGACATTGAAGTCGGAGACATCGGCGGAGGCGGAAACGAACCAGCTGAGCGTTAGATTGCCAGACTTGGAACTGCATCAAATAAATATTGGATAACACACAAGAAATATCAAAAATTTATAGGGCGACCTTACGTTTTGACTTCACGGAAGCGGACATCTGTCAGCTGCTCGTAGTCCGTGCCCGCATACATTTCCCGCTCATCCTCGGCGCAATGCAGATACTCGTCCGCCAGCGACAGCAGCTGCTTGTCCTTGATCAAGGCCGGCGTGCCGCAGTGAATGCCCTGCAAGTCCTCGCTGGGCGCTGTCTGCTGCAGCATAAAGTGCTTAAGGGGCCGGGCATTGCAGCCGCAGTGCAGGGGATTACCCGCGAGAAACACTTGACTGCCGTTCCGCATGCTGCCCACCAGCGAGGCCGGCACATCCTCCAAACTGTTGTGGCTCAGGTCCACATAGTCCAGGCTTTTCACCTTGACAATATTGCCAAAGGGCAGGTGGTAAATCTGATTGTGGGAAAGGTCCAGACTGCTCAGATTCTGCGGCAAATCGAAGATGTGCTCCTCCGAGGCCAGGTTGGCCAGCTCGTTGTGGGACATGTCCAACCTTCGCAAGGAGGTGAAATTGGAGAGCACGCCGCGTCGCAAATCGTTGATTTGGTTGTGCGACACGTCCAGCTGGTAGAGCTTCTTGGTGCCGAAGGTGATGTCGTAGGTGAGCACGGGCATTTGGTTGTGACTCAAGTTGAGATTGCGCAGGTTGTACGGGACGTACTGGTACTCGGGGAAGGTCTTTTTGGTCACGAAACTGATGCGATTGTGGCTCAAATCGAGGGACTCCAAGCTGAGCAGGTCATCCAGCACGCCGTGGGTTTTGTTGTCCAACTTGGAGAGCAGGTTGTGCGAGAGGTCAAGGGTGCGCAACGAGGGCAGGCCCAGGAAAATATCGTTTTGCAATTGCTTGAGGCCATTGGAGGAGAGATTCAGTTTCAGAAGCTGCAACAGGCCCTCAAAGGCGCGTTTGCTAAGGGTTTGACATAAACGTAACAACTTTTAAGTGGTAATTGTTTAGTTTATTACCTTATATCCGTAATTTGGTTATCATGCAAGTTGACCTCGAACAAAACTGGCAGCTTGCCAAAGGCACTGCGTTCCAAGGCAGAAATATTGTTGTGCTGGAAACACAAAAGATTTTATTTAAAGTAAATAAATGTCTAGTTTAAAGACCCACCTCCAAATGCAAATACTGCAGCGTTGACATGCCTGCTAGGGCCTCCAAGGGCGGCTGGCTAATTCCATTGTTCTGCAGCTTCAAACGCTGCACCACCAGCAATCCCGTGAAGCTCTGCCCATCCAGACTGTCGCCCAATTGATTGTGACTCAAATCCAGGAAGATCAAAGAGTTCATCACCGGCCAAGTGCCCGCCGGTATCTCAGTCAGTTGATTGTGACTCAGGTACAACTCATTCAGAGAAATGGGCAGCTGGAAGAGCTTCTCCAGTTGGTTGTTGTTCAGATACAACTGCCGCATACTGGTCAACTTGGCCAGGGAGCCGCGCACAATGGAAACCAGTTGGTTGTGGCTCAAATCCATTTCCAACAGAGTGGGTAAAGTGCCAAACGTGGAGGACTTGATCTCGCGCATGCTGTTGTGACTCAAATCAATGGATCGCAGCGAGAAGAGGGTCTGGAAGACTCCATTGAAAATGCTGGAGATGTTATTGTGCGACACATCTATGGTGTGAAGTTCGTAGAGTTTTGGGAAGCAGTTCTTGGGGATTTCTTCGATGTTGTTGTGCGAGGCGTTCAGCACCCGCAGGCCCGTCATGTTCTGTATGGGTATCTAAAGGGAAACCATAAAATATATTAGTTTATTTTAATAAATCTTAGAGCTGACATCCCTCACCTGCGCCAAATTGGTGAGGTTGTTGTAGCTCAGCTGAAAAGTGGAGGCAAAAGTGGTCTCATCGAAGCTGCGACGCGAAAAATTGCTCAAAAGATTGTGAGACAGATCCAAAACTGTGATATTCACGCAGTTCTCAAACGCAGCCGTTTCTATGAGTGACAAGGCATTGTGGGAGACATTGATCACGGCCTGGTAAATGTCCTTAAACGAGTTCTTTTCGATCTTCGTTATATTGTTCTCCGCCAAGTCCAGCAGCTGAAAATTAAGTTGATTTCTGTCACTCTCATCTTGGAGTTATATACTCAACACCCACCTCGACATAATTCATTTGCGTGAACATCTGAAACTCCACCTTTTTCAGTTGATTTCGCGCCAAATCGATGGTTCCAATGCGAGCCACTGAGCCAAAAGTGCCACGTCCTATATCCGTGAGCACATTGTCGCTGAGGAAAAGACGCCGCAGGAAGCGCATTCCCCTGAAACTATTGGCATCCAGTTTCCCGATTTTATTGTGGGACAAATTGAGCACCTTTAGCACCGAATTCCTGGCAAAAGTTCCGCGACTCAGCTCATTGAGGGCGTTATGCGAGGCATTGCACCAACCGAGCTTGGTGAGATCGGCTATGTGCTGGGCCTCCAGTTTATTGATCTTGTTGTGACTGATATCCAGGACCTCCAGCTCCCTGAGGTTCTTGAACTGATTGCGTTTCAGGTTCTCCAACTGATTGCCATGCAGATCGAGGGTCTTGAGTTTCCTCAGCGGCTGAAAGGTCTCCACGGGCAGATCGCTCAGAATTCCATTGGTAATCCTTATAATTCCGAGGCTGTTGGTGATCTCCTGGTTGGCAAAGAGGTCTTTGGGGAGCTGCTCGAAGGCATGGCCGTCGATCACCAGTTGGGTGGCTTTGCCAAGGTTCTATGGGTTTTAAGAATTTATTTATACTTTTGTAGTTTTTCTTGGATCTAAATCTTGCTCACCCCGAATCCCAGTTGTCCCACATGACTTAGATTTGTTTTTAGCAGATTCAACTGCTCCAAAGTGTTGTTCACTCCATAGAACACATGGTCTTCGATGGTTGCTAGAGGGGTCTCTTCGATGGTAAGAAAACGGGCCTTGATGTGGGCAAATATAGGCCCATAAAGACGAACTAAGGGAATAAAAGGTGGAAATTGAATGTTACAAAGTAAAATATGATGCGTAATAAACTAGATTAGGCTTGAAAACACTAGAATAGTGCCTTGTTATAGAGTATATAAGAATTTCTTGGTAAATCCTCACCAAAGTGACCTCTGTAGATGACCAACTCCTCTATGGGCATTTGAAAAGAGGCCAAGTTTTGTAGAGCCACCGAAAGAGTGGCAAGATTTGTGTTCTCACAGCGCACAAAGAGGCCATTATCGGAGCCCTTTAAACATTTACAGGGATACAAGGCAGAGGCTCTAAAATAAATACAAATCTTTGCTTTAAACAGACAAAAAAAAACAGATATTTATAGAGATTACTCACTTCTTGGGGCACTTGAACTTGGGCTCTCCGTAGACGTATTCGGAGCTGACCAGCGCCAAGAGTTGCAGCAAGAAAACGAGACTGCGCAGGCGTAGCTGAATCATGTTTTCTGCTTTTGAGACTTCCGTTTAGGCCATTTCCAAAACACAAATTCCAGTTTGCTGCTTCAGTCTTTCGTGAATGCCAAAGTTCCTGCAAGCATGAAATGATTTCCTCATTAGTTGTTTACCAAAAGTAGGTTTATTTTATTAACTAATAGCCAAGATTATGTGGAGCTGACAAACGTAAATATTTTCATTGTTCCACTCACTTTTACTTTTCTCTCAGCTGGCGCAACAGGTTTTGAGGTGTTTAATCAACGCTACCCTAGGCTTTACCCTCCCATCAGCTGCATATTGCAACTACAAAGTAATAGCCTTGTTAACTCAATCCAAGGTCAGTGCCTGCGTATTTCCTGTTCTTTTGCCAATAAAAACCATAATAATTTACATTGGACGGGCTCTCTTTTCAACATTTAACGCTCTGGTTATCGATAACACAACGGCGCCAAGTTGGCAGGGCAGGGCGGGCGATAGGCCAAGCGCGATAACAGGCGCGCACACAACCCTGAGGTTACAGCTCGCTCGTTGAAAGGGAAAAATTCCAGGCGCAAAATAAATAAAGTAAGCCCAGAGGCCGCCTTCAAAGTTAGCCCGCACATTTGCACCGTCAAAGTGAGTATTATGCAGCTGCCGCAGGTGTAGTAGGCCCAACCAGCCCGGCCGGTTGCACACCTTTTTGGCATTTTGCAATCGAACTGAGTGGGCATTGTTCACGTTTCAATGGGGAGAAATACTGACTTCGCCCGTTTTAGCCGCCATCGCGGCAACGACCAATGAGAGAGCGCGCTACGCACACATGCCAGAAAATCCGTGTACAGACACGTCTGCGCGCCCTCGTATTGGTGGCCGGGGAGAACGCGAGTTACTCGCCGCAACGAAATATGGTCATTTTATTTTTGTTGCGCGGCAAAACCTGCGACGACCTGCGACGTCCATTCCGCCGCACGCCCTTGACTTTCGTTCCCTTGCAGGCCACTTCTCACTCCTCCGTCAACCCGTCAACCCGTGAACGATGAGCTACAACGCTGACGTCCTCAACTCGGCCCACCTGGAGCTGCACGGCGGGGCGGACGCGGAACTGCGGCGTCCCTTCGATCCCACGGCCCACGATCTGGACGGCTCCTTCAGGCTAACCCGGTTCGCCGACCTCAAGGGTCGGGGCTGCAAGGTGCCGCAGGACGTGCTCTCCAAGCTGGTGTCGGCCCTGCAGCAGGATTACTCCGCGCAGGACCAGGAGCCGCAGTTCCTCAACGTCGCCATACCGCGCATCGGCATCGGGCTCGACTGCTCGGTGATCCCGCTGCGCCACGGCGGCCTCTGCCTCGTCCAGACCACCGACTTCTTCTACCCCATCGTCGACGATCCGTACATGATGGGCAAGATCGCCTGCGCCAACGTCCTCAGCGACCTGTACGCGATGGGCGTCACCGATTGCGACAACATGCTCATGCTCCTGGCGGTCAGCACCAAGATGACGGAGAAGGAGCGCGACGTGGTCATACCCCTAATCATGCGCGGCTTCAAGGACTCCGCCCTGGACGCGGGCACAACGGTCACAGGCGGCCAGAGCGTGGTCAATCCGTGGTGCACCATCGGGGGTGTGGCCTCGACGATCTGCCAGCCGAACGAGTACATTGTGCCGGACAATGCCGTTGTGGGCGACGTTCTGGTGCTGACCAAGCCGCTGGGCACGCAGGTGGCGGTGAATGCGCACCAGTGGATCGACCAGCCGGAGCGATGGAACCGCATCAAGCTGGTGGTGTCCGAGGAGGATGTGCGGAAGGCCTACCACAGGGCGATGAACTCGATGTCGCGGCTAAATCGCGTCGCCGCTCGCCTCATGCACAAGTACAATGCCCACGGAGCGACCGACATCACCGGGTTCGGTCTGCTGGGCCACGCCCAGACCCTGGCCGCCCACCAGAAGAAGGACGTCTCCTTTGTCATCCACAACCTGCCGGTGATCGCCAAGATGGCCGCGGTGGCCAAGGCCTGCGGCAACATGTTCCAGCTGCTGCAGGGCCACTCGGCGGAGACGTCCGGCGGCCTGTTGATCTGCCTGCCGCGCGAACAGGCGGCCGCCTACTGCAAGGACATCGAGAAGCAGGAGGGCTACCAGGCCTGGATCATCGGCATCGTCGAGAAGGGCAACAAGACCGCCCGCATCATCGACAAGCCGCGGGTGATCGAGGTGCCCGCCAAGGACTAATTCCCCCCCAGCCCCAAGCACCAGTGGATCGAATGGACCTCGTACGCGATAATTTCTCTCATAAGTAATCGTAAATTAACGTAAAACCACTGCTATTCGCTCAGTTGTAGCCGGCATTTCGCGGTCTTTGTTTTATATAAGTAAAAAGCTTAACTCCTCTGATTCTATGATCATTACAATTATGGACATTGCTATTGCTATACGAATGAATAAAAGGGAAGACACTTGACTCTTTTGTATCGAGTAAATGAACGAGAGCGGCTATTTATTGGGGTTGAGCGCTCGCTTTGACGGAGCGCTCGGTTTTTTACGGAACACATTGCGGGTCTGGGGTTACTGCGCCTTAGCTGAAAGTGTTTCGGGCTATACGTACGAGTAGTGTGTGTGCATGGCTTACACTTTGCTGGCAACTGTACGAGTTGATCGCCATTGCATGGAATGTTTCTATGAAAAATGTACTTGGAACTTGGAAATTTTAGTCGGAAATTTGATGGGGGCTTTCACATACTTTATACAATTTATAGAGTTTAGTTTTGTATATATAGATGTCTGTAATTAGAGATAATTCAACCCAAATAGTACAAAAATAGGTAGGTGTATCAAGAGTAAACTTCATAAGGGATTGGTTTTCAAAGATCGGTCAATTCATTTCATTTATTATTATTAAACAACCCCTGACAATTCATAAACCAAATTTGTAGATTCCAGCACAGAGATTTAATGTTTTAAGAAGTTTAAGGCATAGGATTCAATCATAATCAATTTATACTATATGAAATCCCCAGTTTATTGTGGCTTTCGCCAGTCTGTCTTGTTCCCGCTCTACTGTCTGCCAAATTGCATAGGACACAATCATGTTCCATCAATATATGATTAGGAGATCCCCAGTTTTCTTTGGCATCCCTCGATCTCTTCATGATTTTGGTAGACCCAGCTAACTTTGGCATCCCCCGGAGAGCTGCGGCATAGGATTCCATAATTTCCGAGTATTTAATCATAATATTCAAACATTCCCGTTCAATATTTGTTTGAAGTACCCTCAGTTCTCCCTCTATATTCCATTTATTTGGCCTTAGAGGAGATCTGTGGCGTAGGAATTTAGCATATTCAATCCATATTTCATTAGGCTATTCGACAGTTCGCTTTGGCATCCACCAATCTGACCTGTTGTCCATTTCGTTGACATTACGGAGATTCGAGACATCGGATTCAATCATATTTAATGAATATTTTGTAGTGTTTGTAATGGCATCTCCCGATCTGGCCTGCTCTTAATCTTTTGTCCATTTGGTTGGCTTTGGCAGAGAGCTGTGGCGTAGGGTTCAATTATATTCAATCAATATTTCATTAGGGTATCCCCAGTTTTCTGTGGCATCTCTTGATCTAGACTTCTCCACTTGATTGGCATTAGCGGAGAGCTAATGGCATGGGATTCCATCAATACTTGCTTAGGGTATCCCCAGTTCGTTGTGGCATCCACCGATCGGCCTCTATTGCCGATTGGCATTAGCGGAGAGCTGTGTGTGCCTCCGCGCAGCCGAGCGATGATGCTCTCTGGGGCGGCAGCGAACAGGTCTCCGGAGCAACTGGCGATCCGATCGCTTGGGGATCGCTGGCAAGTGCGGCGCTGGGGCCTCAGTACTGCTCGAACAAGCGACGCGAACGCGCAGCAGCAGCGGCAGAAGCAGAAACAGCGCAAGCAACGAATCCACAAGCGAAACCCTTTTAACACTTTGGACTTAGTGAGCACCACTAAACCGCGCGAACCGTTACCAACTAATCCCCGACCGATACAAAGCGAATTTTCCGAGTTTCCCTTCCGCCTACTACCTACCACCTACCGTCTTGGAGTTTTGAAAAAGTGCACTGTGAGTGAAGTGGCTACAGCCATCGCGCATCCATAAGATACAGATACTGAGATACTGCAAATATTTGAGGAGAAAGAGGCAAGGCAGAGCGTGTGTGGGTTTCTGTGGCTTTTGTCTATTGAACTGGCAGACGAGCTTGCGACAAAATGAGAAAAGAAAAATGCTCGGCACGCAAACGCCAAACGGCAAACGGCAAACGGCAAACAAACGAGTTTTCCCTACGTGTCGATGGATAGCATTGCAGCTTTGTACGTGGAAGTACTCGCTTTTTTCAAGTGAAATTCGAATTTCGAAAACGCATCCTCCTCGGCGCCAAAGATGTATCTTTTGCCCTATATATATGTATACTATCTGTTGGATCTCTTGTTGGCCAGATGATTCATGTACGGTGTACACTCGATTTATTTCCCGAACAACAGACGGCGGCGCAGTATTCAAATTGAAAGACCAGTGGCAGTGAACTATAAATAGAATTATTTGTTTTCATATACCAGAGCGGCCAGCCAGCACGAAAAAGCAAAAAAAAACCCAAAAAAATGGCTCGGCAAAAGTCGAAAAAGTCGAAAAGTGTTCGGAAATTTGCCTGAGCAATGATGTATCTCGCTCTCCGGCTGTGCTGTGTATCTTTGTATCTCTGCATTTGCTTGGAGGGGGCGCACTAAACTTTCGTTTAAATTAGCCAAGTTCAAACGGCGTCCGCGAGGCTTGAACTCGCTGACTTTGGTGAGTGGGTGCCACAAATTGGCAACTCGCAAAGCGCCGAGAGACCCGCCTGGCGAGCCAAAACCCGACTGACTAGAACGCATATACACTATATAACCAGAGATAATGATACACATGCCTGCCTGCCTGCCTGCCTGCCTATATAGTATGTACGTAGGTAAACGTAAAATTTCGCCTACGTTTTCGATTCGATTTTCGGAAATTTTGAACAACAAGAACGTTGTTGCCCGTGCGGATACGAGACGCGGGGCAGCAACACCTTCGCTTTTTTCCATCGCTTTTCGGCCATTTGAAACCCGTTGCGAGCGAGGTATTTGTTTATTTTATGTTTGCTATTGCTATTACCATTGCCTACGTATGCGATCTGGCATTTGGCGATCGGCAATCTGCGATCGGCGATCTCGCTTCCCCCTTTTTTCAGCCCCGCCCACTCCAATTTTAACCCGCGACACTCCGATTTATGTCTCGCAACATTTCGATGGCTTTTAAATTCCAAAATATCCGCCCAAAACCATTTTCCAAAAAGCTCTATAAAGAAAATATTTGATCGCATCATTAAGACATAGAATATGGAATATTTCTGCCTAAACTTTTACAAGATCACAAGAAAAAGTGATCATTTGGAAAGGATTTAAACAAATTGGAAGAACTTTAAATTAAAAGCGCTTTTATAAACACAACCTCCAAGAACAAAGAATAAATTGAGGTATTTTTATTTTATGATCACTTAATTTGAAGCAATAAAGCTTTCAGGTGATTGGGTTTTAAAATATCTAAAGAGTTGAGCTTCAAGCTTAATAAAATGTTTGCTGGTTGTGCCCAAAACGACATCCCAAACCAAAATAAAAATGACTGTTTTATGATGTTGTTTTTATGCGTTAGCCTAGTCTAAATATGTTAAAGGAACCTTAGCCAATGTCGCAATTAACCCATAAACTGGGAAATGAAATTTTATGATTAATTATGTTTTCCGATTTGACTCAACAACATTTTCTTTCGACGAAAAGATCCTCAACCTCAACCTTACAATATATGTAGATCTATTTAACCCCATCATTAATATAAACATCTTTTATGAACCAAGAAAAAACACATACATACATGTGAAAGATTTACAATTTGTGTGACATTTTAATGGTCTCATAAAACCGCCAAATTTTGTTTGAAAACTATTTTAGCAAATTCAAAAAAGTTCCGAAAATAAGTAAAGAGGAAATAAAATTTACCAGAGGTTTGGGCAACACTTTTTTAGGGGGAAAAGCAGCTACCTCAACCTCTTTGAAAAAGCGGTAGAGATACATCTCGTAGATAAAAAAAAGTCATTTACCTAGAAACAAATAGTGGAAGCATTTATGAATGGTATTCACTGATTCATGTTACGCATACGTCATGTGCGCCCACATGGGGTTAAGATCAGCATGTTTCCATGGAGCTGCGATCGCCTTTGAGCACATGAGATCATTTTCTGACCCGCAAAAGCAACAAAACAGTGTCTGCTGTTTGCTAATGCAAATACAAAACGCAGAAAACAAAAATATAGTAAATAAAAGCAAAACACCCGCTTGGCTCTCCGCTCAAGTTTGGGGCTCTCGCGTTTGCTTTCGTCACTAAAATCGAGACCCGGAGCGTTTGCTAAAAACGTGCTAGCATTTGAGGGGGCGGCGACGGGGGAGCTGGTGTAGCCGTCAATTAGATTTGGCCTTTTATTTTATTGTATATTATACTATTTGATGCGTGTGTTTTGCCCGTGCTCGAGGTTTTATTAGCTCTATTCTGTTGACCATATGGCGCGGCATCCCCGGACCCAAGCCCATGCCCATGCCCATAGCCCCATACCCATTCCTCATTTCTCATTCAAAAGGTGATTTATTTTAAGTCGTCTGCCCGCCTTGATTTGATTACTTAAGCCAGTTAGCCGGAGGCATGTTGACGCTTGATGCAGTGGCTGTCAAGCCCAGACTATAGTCGTATATATGGCAATATATTGCATGATATTTTGTGTACCCACATGACATCACCAACGGTCATCCTTGTGCTCGCTTGGCGAATATTTTTGCATCATCTCGAGCTCACTATCTTTGTATCTCTCTCCCCAAGGTTATCGCTAAATCGTCATAAAACCTGCATCAGCTCCAAAACAAAATTTAAACATACATACCTATATGTATGAGTATGTATATTTTCCCCGCTCAAATGCTTTTTTGTTGGCCCAGACAAAAAAGGAGCTTAAGGACACGGCGGCCGAAAGTGAAACCAGTTTGACATTGAAATTTTCGACTTTTTGCCCCCGTCGCGTCGGTGAGGTTTTTGTTTGTGCGTCTGAAAATCAATGCCATTTTTTTTTGTTTTTGAGGCTACCCTGCCAACGAAAGGGCATTTCTAAATTACTCAAAAGCCTGCAGCTATCAGAGATATATTTAAACAAAACAAGAACACAGAAATATTTGTCGTAAATTTCAGGAAACATGTGTGCGCAAGTGTTTACGAAAATGTTCTGGAAACCATTAGAAGAGATCTTGTAAATTACAAAGCTTTGTTCGTTTGAAAATTCCCCAAATTCTGTTCCATAATAGGGAAGGGAAAGTTCAACTTCTCTTGGAATCCATGCAAATTTTATTGCACTGCCTTTTGAAGAACTTTCCAAAGAAGGTAGTTTTTGAAACCACCCGAAAGTGTTTGGCACTTTCCAGAGCATTTCATCTTCGTGCCGACAGCCTCCGCCTTTTCATTGTTATTTTGGCATCCCGCGCCTTTGTGTTGCCTCAAGTGATGCCCACTTCAGATGACTTAAGCTTCCATTAATGCGCCAAAAGTTCTCACTTCAGATTCAGATTTAGATGCCGATTCAGAATCAGAATGTCGAACGCTGCCATTTTGGTTCGAAGCGCGTGCGTGGGTGGGAAAAATGCCTTGAATTCTTGTGAACCGCCTTGAATGAATGGAAACAAAACAATAACACAATTTTCAACCTGCCATTCGGGGACACAATCCGTGATTACGTGTCTCGCAGACACCCACGACTTGCTTGGGTTACTCACACGCAGAATGTGAATAATTTATGAATGATATTCGGTTTCCGTTACAGCAAAATACTAATTGGAAATGCAGTACTCGAGTTCGGAGAATTACTCATCCTCCTCCCTGCGGGACAAGCCCTCCAAGTGGGGCAAGGTAGGCTACGCTAAAACTCATCTTGTTCAATGGTTAATATTGGAAAATCCTTTTTAGAATGACAAAAACTACTCGTACAAGAAGTCATCCTACCAATACTCCAGCTCGGGCGACAACAATGTCTCCTATCAGAGCAAGTCCCCCAATCAGAACATCGATCAACTGGACGCCCTGCTCGAGGATCTGAAGCAAGAGCGCGAGAACACCAGCAGGGATCGGGAGCTGTTGCCCAGCAATGGCACCTCCTACAGGACATTGTGAGTACACAACATGGGTCTCTTAAAAAACAATTGCTAAGTGATATTCCCTAGGGAACGCACGGATCCTTCGGGCACTGTGACGCGGACCACGCGCGTGGTGAAGACCACCAAGCACTCGGGGGGTTCTGGTGGCCAGCAGCCTTTCATTGACGATGTGGAGACCTTCAGTCCCACCGACTACAGCACCCTGCAGTCCACGGCCAAGTACTCGAGCCTCAAGCGGGATGAGTACCAGAGCAGGGACAAGCCCTACGCGTTGGGTAAGACTAAATTGATCTAAGTTATATACATTTAGTAATACCCCAACAATTGCAGCCCACTCGCCGAGCGGCGGTCACTACGAGAGCAAGAAGATCTACGAGAGCAACCGCACTGTGAACAACAACCTGGAGCTGTTGCCGGGAACCACCACCACCACTCAGCGGGTGACCAGTGGAAGCACCATCGACAAGGAGCTGCAGGACATTGCCCTCAGCGACGGCATCTTGCCGGCCCCGGGCACCAAGGTAACCACCACAGTGCGGACGTATACTTATGAGATTCCGGCCACTGGACCGGGCAGCAATACCAGCACCATCAACCGGAGCCACAACCTCAGCAACACGAACACCTTGAGCAGCAGCTACAAGCACCACGAGAGCCACAACTCCACCCAGAACTACTCGCAGCTCTCGCCGATTCCGCCCTCGCACGCGCCCCAGACCGTGGTCTACAACACCGAGAGCTACTCCACTCTGAACAAGAACAACGAACGTCCGGTGGTCAGCAACCAGTCGTACGAGATTCGGGAGCACAAGGAGACCACCACGCGCGGGGTGAGTCCGCAGCCCAGGCAGCTGCCTTTGGGCTCGGGACCGGCGGGCACTCCGCCCGGCAACAGGACGATTGTCTACAACATCCACAAGACGGATCACGTGAACACGATCAACGAGTTGCCGCCCCAGCAGCGCTATCCGGCACCGCACAGTCCCAACTACGGAGGACCCCACAGCCCGCCCCTGCAGCCCGGAGTGAATCGCTATTACTACAAGGAGACGGAGACCTCGAACACCGTGAACAGCATCCACGGACCGCCCAACGGAAACGGAGGTGCTCCCTACGAGCCCCACCCGGCCCCCTTGAAGCTGACGCCCGCCAACGCGTATCCCCCTCAGCAGCCCCCGAACGGAAACGGATATCCCCCGAACACGACCTCGTACAGCTACAAGTACTCCTCGACCACCAACACGAACAATCGCCGCGGTCCGGACTTCGGATCGCCCTCCCCGTTCCCGGTCGACGGGGTTGAGTATCCGGTGAATGCCAATCCGCCGCAGAGGGTGGACGATCTGATGCAGTCCTTCGGAACCGTGAGTATTGCATAGCATATCCTAGAGGCATCTTTCTCAAGCATGATTTCTGCATCAAGATGATGAGTTATAAACCTCCAAACTCCCTGGATTTTAGCTTGTGGTTAATAGTTGTGCTTTAATTTTATGGGTTTGCGATAGGTCGCAAATAATACAAATATCCACCAAACAAGAAAAACTGGTCGCGAGTTTATATTAATTGATCAATTGGATATGTTTTACTGAAAATATATTTCCGGAAACCACCCAAAAACCCGTTAGCTAACCTAATCCAAAAGGTCTAAAAGATCATCAGAGATGTAAACAAAAACATTGCTTTAATTCTAATAGATAATCGAAGATTTATATTGCTTTAAAAATCACAAATCTTGGAAATATTTGATCTCTCGTAGGGATACATATAAAGCTTTGGGGTGCAAAGATGTAAATAAGAATACTACTCCCCTAATTAAAAGTCTAATAGATCATCAGAGATGTAAATGGAAATATTGCTTGAATAATGACAAATTAAATTAGCACACATCGAGTGTGTGAATTGAGACAAACAAAAAGCAAACACAAACTGGGGAGAAGACACTTTTTGACATGTTAATCAGCCAAATTACCGGCTGATAATTGCTCCCCCTGATTTATGGACGCCCCTTCCTTACCTTATCGCCCGTTTCCGATGATTGCAGACCCATGACAACGTGGACCATGTGGAGACGCCCGTCCGCAAGCGGGAGATCGAGACGGCGGTGGCATCGCCTAACCAGCAGC
Source organism: Drosophila ironensis (assembly GCA_021223825.1). Classification (NCBI taxonomy): domain Eukaryota; kingdom Metazoa; phylum Arthropoda; class Insecta; order Diptera; family Drosophilidae; genus Drosophila; species Drosophila ironensis. The sequence goes on from JAJJHQ010006980.1 coordinate 98,078, forward strand.
ATGTGCCATCGGTGAACAAGGCCGGCAAGGAGGTCTACTATCCGCCAGGACACGACACCATCATGATGAAGCGCGAGGAGATGCACGCGGGCTCGGCCTCGGGTGTAAGTATACCTGAAACAGTCCAAAACTTTATACGAATATATACGATAATGGGTTCAATCTTGCAGGGTCGCTGGGCCAAGGGCTCCGGGATGTACGAGTACGAGTCCGGGTCCAAGTCGAAGACGAAAACCAAGTCCGGCGGCGCTGTGGTGCCCGTGTGCCTGCCCCTCTGCTGTGCCATGCCCTGCTCCATTATGTAGACCGCCTCGGAATCGGAATCTTTAATTTGTATATAGGTCTCTAATTATCTAACGCTAAATCCTGCCCTGCTCACCCAAAAACCAACTATATTGCTCTCTACTTGATATCGTCTAACTTCTATGGGGTTTGCTTGTTGTACGCGTAATTTGTTTGCCAAAATTTATTGGATATACTATACTTGTATGTCTATCTATATCTTGTACGTTATTGTCTATGTATATAATTTGTGAATCGATTGTTATACATTATGGATTTGAATTGCCCAAAATTTTTGCTCAAGCATTTACCAACGAAAGCCAGTTATACGATGCCAATAATTATAATTCGCATATACCGCATACCGCATACTATATACCAAACACTAATAAATGAGCCGTGGAATCCTCCGATTTCCCCGAATATTATTCGTTTTTCGCCAGTGCCCCCGAAACAATCCACTAATCACGTAATCCGCAAACGTAACTGCGACTCAAAAGCCATAAATACTATCTCTAATACACGTAGTAACCAGAATATTAATAATAATAATAAAAAAAAAACGATAATCTAACAAACGAAGCGATGATGTGAGTTTATTTGGATGCGTGGTGGGTCAAGCGAAACAGCTCTCTATTCGGTATAGTAAAAGTTTCATTTATTTTGTCGAGTTTTATTTTGGTATAAATCGTTTTGATCGAATAACAATTTGCATATCACAAAAGTAATATCTACATTTTCACCTCAGAGGAGTAGGTGTAGGTGTCTTTTGAATTCTTCATAAAATTTGATCGTAAAAGGTACTAAAAACTAAAACAGGCAAACAGATGAACAGGTAAACAGGAAAACAATAAACAATAAAGATTTAAACCTAAAACGAACAACAAAAACGAGTTGGTGTGTAAAGTATAAGTATTTGTTTGTCACATATCGATTATTGAACGGGACGATCGATTACTGCTACAGAGTTCTTACGAGTTTGGAGTTTCGAGTACGAATTGAAGCTAAAATATGGATTAAAAGTATACTACATAGTAATATATGAGTATAGATATTGGACTGCTACCATATGCACACAATATGTGTCTAATAATAGGTAATAATATATATATATATATATGTATATATATATGGAGCTCATGGGGCCATGAGCGGTCTTTGCTTTGTCATTTTCGAGTTTTCTAATAGAGAGATTCTACGATTCGTGAAAGTAATGTTGTCCTTTGTACATACGAATATTAGATAGTTGAAAAGGTCACGCGCTGTTTCGTAGGCTAACTCTTGCGATCAGAGTTCTTTAGCTCGGCTAAGTACCAAGTGAAGGTCGGGAACTCCTTGATGCTGTAAATGGCATACTTGATCGAGTTGATGCCATCCATTTCGATCTTGCTCATGCCGTTCTGCAGATTTTCATACCTACAACAAGGAGGGAGCTGGCTATAGGAGCTATAATCTTGGGGACTATAATCTTGGCATGTTTACCTCTTGGGATTGGCCTTCTCCTTCTGATGCTTGAGCATCTTGTAGCGGGCGATGTTGACCGGATACCTTGATATGAATAGGTTGGCATGCTTCAGCCGATTGGACATGTCGTCGTCCTCGCCGCCCCAGCCGAAGAACGAGTTGGAAAAGCCGTTCACCGCCTGGAAATGCTCCCGCGTCATGGCCGACACTCCGCCGAAGATTGATCGATAAGGCAACCTAATGGGAAATTAATTAGAAGCCGTCCCAAATTGAGTGTCGCCCCCAAAAATGTCTTATCTGCGAGTGATAATTACTTGAAATTGAGGGTATCTATGGCCACCGACATGTGCCGCGGCTGCCGCGGGCAATTGTACAGGTTGCGATCGTCGAGGGGCAGCAGGTCGACATCGTGGAAGATAAAGCAGTCCCACTGGTACAGCTTGAGGGCCTCCAAGAAGCCGATGTTCATCATGGCCGCCCGATTGAAGGGCTTGCCGTTCGTCTGCTCCACAATGAAAATGCGATAGGCGATGCGCTGCTTCATGAGGAAGGGATGGATGTTGCGGAGGAAAACGGACAGATGGGCGTACCGGTCGCGGAAGGGCACCACAATGGCCACATGGTGCTGGGCCCGGCATTTGTCGGGCTGAAAGGCGCCGCCAGGGCGCAAAAGGGGACCCAACTCGGCCTCAATCACGTCCAGAGATTCGAGGGTGGTGTTGGGGGTGATGGGTCCACCTGGCAACACAAAAGTTGATTGTTATCTGCGGTATTTCGTAGTCCAAGGTCTCACCATCACGGGGATCGGGGTCAGTGCAGTTGGCTTGGAGGGCGGAAGTGGTTTTTTGACCCGTGAACCTGCTCAGCGGGATGCGCGATAAGTCTTGTGGAATGGAAGTAAAGTTTGCAGTCGCAATCACAGTCATTGGCGTGGTGGAGTTCGGCAGCTGTTCCTGCCCCTGCTCCGGCTCCAGACGCTCCTCCTCCTGATCCTTTCGGTCCCCCCGCTCCTTGGACAGGGCCAAGGGAGCTGCGGGCAGTCTGCTTGTATTCCCATAGATATGCGCATATTTGTGCACGCGCCGTATGCTGCAACCACAAAGGATGGGCATGAGGGCAGTCCTGGGAGGGCTATTGGTCACCTGGGGCTTACCTGAGCTTGCTCAGGGACGTGCCACTGGCCCCGTCGGTGCGGAAGCCCAAAAAGTTAACCACCAGCAACAAGCAGATGGCGGCGGCCACAAAGCGGATGAGATTCGCCCTCGTGAATCCGATCATGGTCCCAGGCTTGCATCATACTCCGCACGACTCGTTCGGGGTGCTCCGCAGAAGCATTTTCGGCTCTGAAAAGTCTTCCCCCAATCCGGAGGCGTTGAAAGTTGCAGCTCCAGCAATCAGCTGACCGCTGTGTTTTCTCTGCACTGCCAGGATTGCCAGGCGGCAGTAATGCCAGTAACGATAGCCTGCGGCTATCGGCGGGCCATTCCAAATTCGATAACGATAGTGGAAATTAGAGAATTTTCAACTTTAAAAGTTGCAACTCAACAAAAATCATTGAAAATCGCTGTATTTAGCCTACACTGCAATGAAGTTTCCAAAGGATATTGTCAGTAAATCCAATCAATATCGATAGCAAACACCAATCGGCGCGCCATTTGAATTTCGATAACGACAGAAAAAGCTCTGCAGGTTATATTCCATTCAGTTTTGTATTTTGCAAGCTATTTTATATCTTAAATGTTACACTTAACACTCTGTAATTGCACATTGACGAGGACACAGAAATTCTTAAGGGAATAACAAAATAAAATCTTTTTCGACCCGTATAGAGTCTTCAATAGTTTTCTCACTAGTTTTCGAACTATTTCATTTGTTGTTTATTGCGCGATCGGGATATATCCCGTGGGTAACCCATATAAGGGCATATTACAGAGTGCCGTTGCAAATTGAGGGGGGTATATACTAACAAGCGATATTTGGCCCCATGTCCTGGGAATGGGAATGGGCTTTTTCTATAAAGAATAAAAACAAGTTACAAACACAACTGAAGATTTATACTAATTGCCGGGCAGTGTAGTTAAGTGCAACACGGCGATTGCACACTATCCTGGCAATGGAAGTCGCAGCGCCTCGGTGTCCTTGACGTTGATCACTTGGAACCGATTGTTGTAGGTGTACTCGATGCGCAGGGTCTTCTCATCTCCGATGCTGGGGTCATAAAAGCCGGGCAGGTCGCTCTGTCAACGCAAAAACCACAGGTTATTCAACTGTTAAATGGGCAAATGAAGGGCCAAACAACCTTGGAGGACTCGTAGAGCTGCAGGGTTCCGTCTTTGACGAGGCACTGTATGGGTATGGTCACGTCGAGGGACTGGTCCGGCTTGAACTGATTGCCGCCCTCCGTTGTGCACCCGTAGACGGCCCGCGTCACAATCAGCCCCTTCCGCTTGAGCTCCTCGTTCATGATCCGATTGTAGGTGCCCTGCATCAGATGGACAGCGGCGCTCGCCTCCTGTCGCTTGGCCGACAGCCGCTGCTCGTTCTGCCGCTTCGTCCGCTCCACCTCGATGCTCTTGCGCTCCGCCTCCATGGGCTCCATCACTGTCTTCTTGATGAAGAACCACGCAATCACCGGCGTAACGGAGGCGTAAAAAACGGCAGCAGGAACTATTTCGTCGCTCAGGTGAATGGGAAACACGTACGATTGATTTGAACGAAGTATCCTAAAGCCGAAAGGATTTGACAATTAATTGAAATAGATCGAAATGAAGTGTGGGGAGACGCACTTGAATTTCAATATGACTCCGGAAGGCACGCCAATCGAGACTGTTGCCATCACCGAGCTATACTTCGATACCTTCTTCTCCACCCCGTACTCGCCCATGAAGCCGAAGGTGCCGACCCTGCAACGAGATAAAAGCGCATTAAATCCCTCGTCTCAATGCTTTGATGCCGCCTACTTGGCCGCCAGCTTCATCTTCAGCTCGTTCTCCATCATTTTGCGGGTGTAGGCAAGGCCAAAGTAGACGTGCGGCGTTCCAATCACAAACGACGTGCTCAGCGAGTAGTTCTCCTTGTTGTGATCGACCTGCGTGGACATCGAGGACTGGGGGCCGGCGTTCAGCGTCAGGCTGCCCATCGTGTGCTTGTCCAGCTGCACGGCGAGCGTGGAGAACAGGGCGGGCATCACTCCGTTGTCGCGGAAGTTCAGGTTCGTGCCAGCGTTCAGCGTCAGTTTCTGCGTCAGGGTGCGGCCGCCTAAGAGCAGAGCAATTAGCAACCGATAAGGAGCAACTAGCGCCGTGCAGTGGCCCACCTTTCAGGCCCAGCAGAAAGCCGTTTCCCGCGCCGGCGCACAGCTCAAGCCATCCCTTGTTGAGGAGCCTCCTGCCGGCGACGACGAAGCCGCCGCTGCCGTTGCCGTTGGAGGAGTAGAGGTTGCCGCTCATGATGATCATGTCCTTGCGCGTGATGGGCGCCTCGATCGACTGGGCAATGCTCATCGAGCCGATCTCGACGCGCGGCATTTCCGTGTCATCGTAGGGGGCGAATATTTCCGTGGCATTTACGTTGATGGTGATGTTGCCGCGCGGGTTCGTCCGCTGCTGCAGCCTCCGTTCGGCGGCCGCCTGGGCCAGGCGCTCGTACTCCTCCCGGATCTCCGAGGGCGTCTTCGTCCGATGGACTATCTCCCAGCCCTCGGTGTGCAGGCCCTTGACGCCCATCGAGTCGTAGATGGCCCGCTGGTGGGGATCCGAGAGCACCTCGTACGCCCGCTTCGTGCGGTTGAACATGATCTCGGCCTGCGACTTGCTGTCCGGATCGAGGTGCTTGTCGGGATGGTAAATGCGGCTCTGTTGCCGGTACGCCGTGTTAATCTGCTCCACCGTGGCCTGCGGACGTTAGAGAGGGGTTTGGTTTAGGCAGGCGGCTGGCATGCGATATGCGATGCTCCTGGGAGACTCACATCCCGGGGAAGATTGAGAAATGCATAGTAGTTCTCCTCCAGCTCGGCATCGGAGTCCTCGTGATCCGAAGCCATGGCACCCTAAAATGCGAATCCTAAGGTACGGCGGTAGGGACTGGTGCACAGATCCGGCAGCGCACGAGTCTCACCGGCGTTGTATATGTGATAATTTGGGATTTCAAAATTTTGGGCTACTTTACGCAACGATAGACTGATATAGTACATGTGTGTATTAAAATGTGCCAGACGATAGTTTGGCCGCCGGGTGCGGTCACACTGATAGGTGGCCACGGGTCGCACAATCAAAACAATCATGCCTAGGGATGGCACAACCCGAGACTCCGCCACCGCCTATCGGCTGGGCACTATCGGAAACGATTTGTTGGCGAGAAAAAGCAAATCTAGGCGGCTTTGTTTTAGTAGCTTTTTACGGACCCAGAGCTAGTTTAGAAAAAACATATATATTATATCCCATACACCGTTCGAAGGCACACCACCATCTCGTTATCAGTAACCCACCAGGCCGGTACCTGCAGCGCGGGCAATCGAAGTATCGCAACTCGCACCCATTCGATTGCGATTGCGGTCCCAATTCCGATTGCCACTTTACCTCCAGCCCTTGCAACGGGAAGAAACGTGCTCGTTCGCCGTGCCTCAGTTCTGACGAAATTTCGCCACAATTTTGACAATAGTTCGTTCGGTGTGAGTGTGCAAATTGCAGTTGTAGAACGCAAACGAAAATGCTGCGCGTACCCAAGTTTCTGCCCCGTTTGGCCCGCCAGGCCGCCGCAGCGCCCTCGCACATTGCCGGAGCTTCTGGCATTTTCCGCGTAAGTATCTCGCTATTATGTAAAGTGCGGCATGTGCGCCGCTCCTTCGTTCATGTTTTGCGGGAACTTTCCCTAACCCTTTTCTCCCTTTACCTTGCAGAGTTTGCCAGGCGCCTGCAATGGGCTGTCCTCCCAGCTGCGTTACAAGTAAGTTTCCTTAGCTTTCGTTTTTAATTGAAAAATCCATCCCCCCCTTTTGGTTTTCGTTCAATTTCTTATGTAATTGATTCGCGGCTAGAGTTTTCCAATCTCCAGAGGCAATTTCGGGTTGCTTCACTGTCCCCTAGGAAGTTATCATTCATAGGGAAACTTTCTTTTATAATGGAAAATATCCCGGGAGGGATACGTGGCTCTTATCTCCACTTGTTGCCGGCTGCTTTATCAGCTCTCTGCAGTCTTGGGCATCAGTTTTCACACCCCTTTTTTTATCAATTAGTACCTCGGATGATCAATTGAAAATTTGTACAATTTATTGGATTTTTTGGGGCAAAGATCATTCCCCCAACAGTCGGTCAAGTTCTATAAAATCGTATTCTGAAATTACCAATAATTTGACTATTAGACAACAGACTAAACACGTGAAGAGAACTTCACTGTTGGCCGGCTGCTTTATCAGATCTCTGTAATCGTAGGCATCAGTTTTTCATACCCCGTTTTTGTTATCGATAGGTATCACGGATGATCACTTGTTATAAGAATTTATTGGATTTTTTGGACAAAGATAATATAATCTAACTGATAATCGAGTCACTGGTTAAGAATTAGATATATAGTTTTTTGTTGTAGGCATACATTTTGCAACCACTTTGTTTTTAGTACTGATTTTTTTGACAAAGATTAAGCTTAGCATTAAGCTTCCAATCCTAGAAAAACGTATATTAGCATTACCAAGAATATGACATGCTTAGAATCAAGATCTTAACTTTTTGCCGGCTCCTTTAGGAGTTTTTATTCGGTCATTGCTTACAATCGTTTTATAATCGAATAATACTTCGCATAATCGTTTGATTTTACAAGTATTTATACGATTTCTTTGGACAAAGATCAGTCTTAAAGTGTTGGTAAAATTCTATAAACATTTATATTAGCATTTCCATTTATATCTATCATTAGGTAACACAATATGCATGTGTTTAATATCGCTAATAGTTGAAAAGATTCTCTCTTTTGACCGGCTGCTTTATCAACCCTTTTCAGTCAAATGCATCAGACATTTTAATCGAATAATATCTCAGATAATGAATTGAAAAAATCTAGAACTCCTAATCTCCGTAGCACTTTTTGGTGGCTGCTTTATCAGCTATTTTCACTTAAAATTTTAATCAGTTGAAGCAGTTTTTAACCAAAGAATATCTCTGATGATCCCTTGTTTTTTCTTCCACATTGTCCAACACATGTCTTTATTTACCTATAAAATATCCAAAGCATAAGTTAGCATCAATTTCCATAGAGTTACCTAATAGTAATCTCTGTCCAAACGCAGGTCCGGTGAGGTCAAAGGTGCCGTCATTGGCATCGATCTGGGCACCACCAACTCCTGCTTGGCCGTGATGGAGGGCAAGCAGGCTAAGGTGATTGAGAACGCGGAGGGCGCCCGCACCACCCCCTCGCACGTGGCCTTCACGAAGGACGGGGAGCGTCTGGTGGGCATGCCCGCCAAGCGCCAGGCGGTGACCAACTCGGCCAACACGTTCTACGCCACAAAGCGTTTGATCGGTCGCCGTTTCGACGATCCCGAGGTGAAGAAGGACATCACCAACCTGTCCTACAAGGTGGTGAAGGCCTCCAACGGCGATGCCTGGGTCTCGGCCACCGACGGCAAGGTCTACTCCCCCTCCCAGATCGGCGCGTTCATCCTCATCAAGATGAAGGAGACCGCCGAGGCGTACCTGAACACTCCTGTCAAGAATGCCGTGGTCACTGTGCCCGCCTACTTCAACGACTCGCAGCGTCAGGCCACCAAGGATGCCGGTCAGATTGCCGGACTGAATGTGCTGCGTGTGATCAACGAGCCCACGGCCGCTGCTCTTGCCTATGGCATGGACAAGACCGAGGACAAAATGTGAGTACACTCGATAATTTCCCCTATCTTTATGGCTTCGGGGATTGCACGTGCCCCAGGGCTTATCTTTTGTGTATCGAAAGACAGCGTATGTTGATGCGAAATCATTGTTAAATATTCCAACAAAGGTTGAACTCTGATTTGCGGCTTATCTCTGATTAGTATTCAAACCCCATAATGGGTTTTCTTATCACAATAATTTGCTAATTTGAATAGTTTTCGGTTTCTAATTGAATTTCAAGAGATTGCAAGAGATAACTCCTAACTTTTTGACCCCCCTGCAGCATTGCCGTTTACGATTTGGGCGGCGGCACCTTCGATATCTCGATCCTGGAGATCCAAAAGGGTGTGTTCGAGGTCAAGTCGACCAACGGTGACACCCTCCTCGGAGGCGAGGACTTCGACAACGCCATTGTCAACTTCCTGGTGGCGGAGTTCAAGAAGGACAGCGGCATCGACATCCGCAAGGACAACATTGCCATGCAGCGCCTGAAGGAGGCCGCCGAGAAGGCCAAGTGCGAGCTCTCCTCCTCCCAGCAGACGGACATCAATCTGCCCTATCTGACCATGGACGCCGCCGGACCCCAGCACATGAACCTGAAGATGACGCGCGCCAAGCTCGAGAGCCTGGTGGGCGATCTGATCAAGCGCACCATCCAGCCCTGCCAGAAGGCCCTGTCCGATGCCGAGGTCTCCAAGTCCGAGATCGGAGAGGTGCTGCTCGTCGGAGGCATGACCCGCATGCCCAAGGTCCAGTCCACCGTGCAGGAGCTCTTCGGCCGCCAGCCCTCGCGCTCGGTCAACCCCGATGAGGCGGTGGCGGTCGGCGCTGCCGTCCAGGGAGGCGTGTTGGCCGGAGATGTCACCGATGTGCTCCTGCTCGACGTTACGCCCCTCTCGCTGGGTATCGAGACCCTCGGCGGCGTGTTCACTCGCCTGATTTCGCGCAACACCACGATTCCCACGAAGAAGTCGCAGGTCTTCTCGACCGCCAGCGATGGCCAGACCCAGGTGGAGATCAAGGTGCACCAGGGCGAGCGTGAGATGGCCAACGACAACAAGCTGTTGGGCTCGTTCACACTGGTCGGCATCCCGCCGGCACCGCGCGGTGTGCCCCAGATCGAGGTGGTGTTCGACATCGATGCCAACGGCATTGTGCACGTTTCGGCCAAGGACAAGGGCACCGGCAAGGAGCAACAGATTGTGATCCAGTCGAGCGGCGGTCTGAGCAAGGACGAGATCGAGAACATGATCAAGAAGGCCGAGGAGTACGCCACCGCCGACAAGAAGAAGCGCGAGCTGATCGAAATCGTCAACCAGGGCGAGAGCATAGTCCACGACACGGAGACCAAGATGGAGGAGTTCAAGAGCCAGCTGCCCGCCGAGGAGTGCGAGAAGCTGAAGAAGGAGATCGCCGATCTGCGCGCGTTGCTGGCCAACAAGGAGACCGCCGAGCTGGAGGAGGTCAGGAAGGCCACCTCCCAGCTGCAGCAATCCTCCCTCAAGCTCTTCGAGATGGCCTACAAGAAGGTGCGTTGACAGTAATCCTAAAAGGAATGGTTAATTGCAACTAATTGTTTTAAATTTGTCCCTTAGATGTCCGCTGAGCGCGAGAGCAGCTCCGGATCGGGCCCCACCGACAACAGCAGTTCGAGCGACACTTCTGGCGACGCCAAGAAGGAAGAGAAGAACTAAATTAGGCAACCGTAGTCATAGTTGTTGTTCCCCTATTTAATAATAATCGCTTTTGGATTTCGATTAAGTTCTACGTTAAACACAAAACAACACCGTCATATTCCTTTGCCGCAGAATCATGAACTCAGATAAGCACACATCAGCATTTACCCAACAAAATGTGTAGTAATCAGAATTAGATGCGATCCGATCAAATCAAATCAAATCAGACGATGTGACTTCCAAAGCTTAAAGACAAATTGACCAAACCGCTGGGTGGATGAATGGGGGTGGCTGGCTAATTGTTGAGGCCGACTTAGTTTGTGCATAAAGTTTTTATTGTTTATTATGCCGACTGGATGATGTCTCGGCTCGGCACCACCAAAGCCTTTCATCTGGAGTGCGTTGCGTTGTGCTCCCTGTAAGATTTTGCTTATTTTTACGTATAATTCTAAACTAGTTGTAGATGGTACACTGAACCGAGCGCAGCACAATGGCTCCACGATGATGATGATCAGAGTGATTGGAGGTCCTACTTTAAGCAGAAATTGTACGTTGGTTTCCAGTGGACAACCAATTCGACTGGGTAACATGCAATTAAATTTAAACAACTCGATGTAAACTCAAAACAAAATACAGAAAAATACAAGTATACAAAGAATATCTTTTATTCACTTTCTACTATATATTGAAGCATCGTTTCAAAAATTCATGCATATAAATTCAGCGAGATGTTTTAACATAAATATTGATAAATAACCTTAAACTAAGTAAGCTAGGGTTGTTGTGTGCTTTTGTACAGAAATACTAGACGACCGTGTCCATTGTTCGCAATTCACTAAGCTAGTTCAATTGGCTAGATTTCTAAACTAGATTGATGATGATGATGTGGCGTCATGTCTACATGGCACCGCTCTGCAGTTTGTAGAGCGTGTAGTAGAGTCCGCGGTTCTCGAGGAGCTGCTTGTGGTCGCCCTGCTCGCAGACGACTCCGTTCTCAAACACGAAGATCATATCCGAGTGGACGATGGTGGACAGTCGATGGGCAATACTAATTGTGGTGCGTCCCTCTGAGGCAGCATCGAGGGCGTCTTGGACAACCTAAAAGAGTACAAGTTCGGTTAGGAATTGTTTTATTTGTAGGTTTCTTTCTTGGACTCACCTTTTCACTTTCGGCGTCCAGGGCCGAGGTGGCCTCGTCGAGCAGCATGATCTTGGGGTTACGGATCAGGGCTCGGGCAATGGCAATGCGCTGCTTCTGGCCGCCAGACAACTGGGCACCCTTCTCGCCCATGCGCGTGTCATAGCCCTAAAACAACATCAAAATTTTAGAAGAATACTCCAAAAATGTCTTAAAAGCATGCTTACCAATGGCAAATTAGCGATGAACTCGTGGATGTTGGACTTGCGGCAGGCGGAGATGATCTCCTGATCGGTGACAGACCGGGAATTATCGCCGTAGGAAATGTTCTCCCTGATCGTGCGATCGAACAGGATGGGCTCCTGCGAGACAATGCCCAGCTGGTTGCGCAGATTACTCATCATCACATCGCGCACATCCACCTCGTCTATCAAGGTGGCTCCCGCGTCCACATCATAGAATCGTTGGATTAGCTGAATGCAAGTGGATTTGCCGCAACCGGAAGGACCCACCAAGGCCACTTTCTTGCCCTTGGGAACAGCCAGATCCAGACCCTTGAGCACCTGGATCTCCGACCGCGTGGGATAGCTGAACTCGACACGATCGTAGCGGACATTACCCTCGCAGTGCCAGGGCTCCCGGGACACGCCAGGACGATCCGTAATCAACGGCAGGCGGCGCAGGAACGTGAAGATGGTCTTGGCAGCCGAGACTCCCTTTTGCATGTTGGGTGCGAAGGCCAGCGCGTTGGCAATTGAAGCTGTGCCCATAATCAGAGCTTGGGAAACCCTAAAGGAACATTGCAAAATTAGAATAAATCCTGCAGGATGATTGAATGATTGTTGAACCTACTTGAACACATCGCCGAAGTCGATACCGCGGTTAACCACACACCAGGCTCCATAGTACATGCAGGCGGCGTAGGCGAAGAACATCAGGGAACGGGCCAGACCATAAACCATGCCACGGTAATGGGTGTTCCTCTTGGAGATCTGAAGGGAAACATTAAATATTCGAGTTAATCAAATAATAAAATATTAGAAGATACCTAATTACTATGCACCTCGATTATAAAGTGGTCAATAGATTATCGTTAACAATTTACATAATACCCCACAAGTATTGCCTTCTTTATATAGCTGATAATAAAATCCACCCCTTCGATTAGATAGTTTTCAAGCCACCACTCACTATCGTTCGCATTTCAGTGATGTAAACAATAGGGTAATTAACCAATGACTCAAGATAACCAAAGTTTACGAGTCCACTCAAGACGAAATATCATTGTATAATAGGGAATAGGGAGCTTACCTTAACGGCAGGAATCAGCATGCCAATGTAGTTCGTGTGGAACATGTCCTCGCGACCCAAAGAAGCCACCGTGCGAATATTGGACACCACCTCTACGGCCAGCTTGGTGGAGTTCTCCATGGTCTTGGCAGAACCCATGTTCTCCTTGGCCATCAGGGTGCGCTGCATGTAGAAGCCAATCAGAATGAAGGGAGTGAAGGCCAAGGCCACCAGACCCAGACTCCACTCGTAGTACATGGACAGACCAATACCCAGGGCCAGGGTAGAGATGGACTGGATGATGGTGCCAATGCGCTGACCAGTGGCCTGAAGATACGTTTCAATATAAGTTTATGCTGCTATTAAAACGAGGATCCCTGATTTACTCACCCCCTGGACGGCTGCTGCATCTCCGGAGAGCCTGGCACATAGACTGCCAACGCCGTTAGCCTTGTCATCGAACCAGGCCACCTCCTGGTTGAGCATCGTCTCGAACATGAGACCTCGCAGGCGCTCCGTCAACCGCTCGCCGGCAATGCCAAAGAAGTAGATCTGCATGAAGGTTGCGATGCCCACCACGATACCGGCAATCAGGAAGTACAAGCTGTATTGGTTGGTGTTTTCGCGCACATAGTCGTCGTCATCCTGGACGGCCAACACCTGCAGGATGCTGCCAAAGAGCACGGCAAAGATGGGCATGGCACAGCCCATGATCACCGAGGATATGCATCCCACTGTGATTTGTAGCCACTCCGGCTTGCTCATCTTCATCACCTCGGTCATAGGCTTCACTTCGTTGGGGTCCTTCACCTTCTTCTGCTTCTTCTTCTTGTCCTTGGATACCACCTCTTCCTCCTCTTCGTCGTGCAAGATCTTAATGTCCTGTTCGTCTTCATCCTTGATATCAAAGTTCTTGTAAATATCGCCAGTGGGACTGAGCACAGAGCCATCGTCTTCGCCCAGTTGGGTGGTCACCAGATTGTAGTAGTGATCCTTGAGGTCCATTAGCTCCTGGTGGGTACCGCTCTCCACCACCTGGCCCTGGTTAATCACCACAATCCGGTCGGCCCGTCGCACCGTGGACAGCCGATGGGCCACAATGATGGTGGTCCTGCCTGCGCTAACCTTCTCCAGAGCAGCCTGGACCTTTGCCTCACTGGCCGTATCGAGGGCGGAGGTGGCCTCGTCCAGCAGAAGAATTTCCGGATCACGGATCAGGGCTCGAGCGATGGCAATGCGCTGCTTTTGTCCACCGGACAACTGGGCTCCTCGTTCACCCACCAAAGTGTCGTATCCGCGGGGCAGTTTCTTGATGAAAATCGCAGCATTGGCGGCAGCAGCCGCAGCCTCGATCTCCTCCCGAGTGGCCTCCTCGCGACCATAGCGAATGTTCTCATAGATGGAGACGCCGAACAAGACGGGCTCCTGACCCACCACACCAATCCTCGAGCGCAGCCAATTGATATCAAGATCCTTGATGTTTATATCATTGAGGTAGACGTTGCCGGCTTGCGGGTCGTAGAAGCGTTGCACCAACTGGATGCACGTGGACTTGCCGCAGCCAGAGGGCCCAACCAGGGCCACTGTCTGGCCGCGATGGATCTTCAAGTCCAGCTTGTTCAGAATGGGAATCTCCGGCCGCGTGGGATACTGGAACTCCACTGACTTGAACTCAATGGTGGTCAGAGGGGCATTCAGCTTCTTCTTGCCCTGGGCATCAATGGGATTGATGTCGGGTATCTTTTCAATAATGTGGAAGACCTTGGCGCAGGCACCCTTTGCGATTCCAAAGGCCTCTATATACGGAGCCGCCATGCCAATGTTCATGGAGCCCATCATCACGGAGAAGAAGACGGTGATCATGTTGCCGGGCGTATAGTTCTCATAGTACGAATCCGAGTAGCCCTTGAGGACCAAGCCAACGCCGTACCAGAAGGCCAAGGAGTACGAGGCATAGATGAAGAACCAGAGCAGGCCAAAGCCAATGCCGGAGAACATGTTACGCTTAATGTTCAGGAACTTGGCACCCACCACGCTCTCCTTGTAGGCGGCCACCTCCTTGGCCTCGCCCTCGAAGGCCTTCACCGTCCGAATGCCGGAGAGGGCGCCCTCGGCCACCACAGCGGCTCCAGCGTACATGGTCACCTCCTTTTTGGCCAGCCGAGCCGTGGCCACGGAGACCAGGCCCATGGCAACGAAGGTCAGAGGGAGACTGGTCAGGCACACGAGCGACAACTGCCAGCCCTTCACAAAGGCCAACACCAGAGCTCCCACAAAGGACACGCAATAGTGGACAAACATCACCACCTTTTCGGCCAGGCCATCCTCCATTTTGGACAGATCCCTGAAAAAAACAACAATTATACGTCAATGATGAAGTCCAAGGGTAATTTTTGGTTGATATTTGTTGAATATCACGTTGAAACGTCATAGATAAGATAGGCCTAAACATGATGTTGATATTACGCTATCAGTGATTGGAGCTACTTACTCATTCATGCGACTGGCAACTTCACCGCTCTGATTGAAGTCGTACCACTTCATGTCCTGGTGCAAAATGGAGCGGAAGAACTTGGAACGAATGGTCAGGATTTGCGAGTGGGCGGCGTAGTTAAAACAGGTGATCGAGAGGTAGGAGCAGACCAACATCACAATGCCAATGTAGGTGTTCTGCAGGGAAAATTCTTGTACTTTGTCCAGGAGTGCGTTGCCCGCAGGGTCATCGGCCCGGTATGTGCGACCGGCCACCATTCCGCCCAACTCAATCATGTCCTAAAACCATTTTAGATTGTTAATTAATATAATTAGGCATTAACGATCGATTACTGCACTCACATTGGCCAGGTTGCCGAAGATCAAACTGTTGGCAGGAGTGGTGAGACCCGTGGCAACGGCTGCAAGCAATCCGATCACGTAGAGACCG
Organism: Drosophila ironensis; assembly: GCA_021223825.1. Taxonomy (NCBI): domain Eukaryota; kingdom Metazoa; phylum Arthropoda; class Insecta; order Diptera; family Drosophilidae; genus Drosophila; species Drosophila ironensis. Next base: position 113,711 of record JAJJHQ010006980.1, read on the forward strand.
CGATCTTTGTTGGTGGCATACCGGAAGAGCTGGAAGTATCCCACCTGCTTCACATCCTCCTTGTAGCCGCCCTCCTCTTCCGGCTCCGCCTTGTCATGCTTCGATTTCTTTTTCGATTTGTTGGGCTCGCTGCAATAAAGATTGGGTGGCGCGCACGCCAATCGTAGATTGTTATCAAGAGTGTGATTTTATTGCCGCCACATAGCCCTGAACCCCCTCAGTGTCCGCTCTCTTATCGCGCCCGAACCAATCCGTATCTCGACCCTGATAAGGGCCACCAATAGACTCGGGACCCTGACTTGGCGCGCGTTTATTGTATTAGCCAATGAACGATAAAATACTTTTGCGGAGATTACAACGACTCGCCTGTATACTCTAGTTTATGGCTCACTTAGAGGGTGAAATTAAAGTATTTTTCAATCAATGTATGTGTAGTTTTGTGGCCTCGAAAGTGATTGTGGAGTATCCACAAAGTAGCTGGTATCCAAGCAATTGGATATTATTTAATATACAAATTTGTAAATCGTTATTTTAGGTCGAATGTATTCCCCGAAAGGGTATTCTTCAATTGATATATGAACTTTGTTTAACCAATGTCTACGCATAATCGGCAATGTCATCGTTGAGGAGCATTTTTGCCAAATCGATTACACGCATGTACAAATGCCATTTGCCATTATAATTTTGCATTGTGCACTTGAGGAGAACATGCCAATTAATTATTTCAACAAAAGATATAATAATTCGACCAGGATATTGCCGGATTATGAGGACAACCAATTAATTGGGAAGACACATTTTAGAGATGGCTTTTTATGAGATTTAAGGAGCACTTGTTTCACACACTTAATACGAGTAATATCCTTTTAAAGGACATTTCGAATATTAAACTCACAAATTCTTGCGATCCCGATCCGAGTCCTCCATCTGCTTTCCCAGGACTATATTTGTTTTGTAGTGCTTTTGCGCATCGTCCTTGGCGATGCCGCCATTTGTAGCCGTCATTGTGATTTATATATATCCCGATATATATATTGATCTTTAACACTATTACTAAGTTTAACACTAGCTGAGAAATCCGCAAATAAGCTGTCGCGAGTCACATGGGCCAGAGGGACCTGCCGATGGTTGTGCAGACTAAAATAGACTATTAGAATATGGTAACCGACGTCGGCTTATATCTGGCAAAATTCGGTGCCTTATCGGTCTGATAATGCCCGTTTATCAATATTATTGAGCATGTATAAAATTCTTAAGTCTAACGGTGAGCTAGGCCCGCTGATGAAATTGGATTGGTCAAATTATAGGTAGCACGTGAACCGAAAACCAAAGCTTTCGATTAGACTGTTTGTGCTTGTCTGGAGATTTTAAGATTCGAGGAGCAGTGATTCAAGTCCAAGGAATTCCCATTTTTTGGCGCACTTTCACCGGCACCTATTTGCATATATTAAATTATCTTGACATTATAATTTGATGATAATATCCTCCCCCTTAAACTCTGTAGTGGCTATAAATTGGCCAAACATTGGGTAAATAACACCCTCTCTTTGATAAAGTAAAGTCATCATTATCGAACAACCTCACAATAATGAGTAATTGGCTTATGGGAAAATACGAAGACACATGGTTCAAATTCCTGATTAGAAAATGAATGCTTGGGCAGCAATTGGGTTTTATTGAATGGGATTTAAAGCGAACGACTGTATATATGTACATATTACAATGCTTTGCACCTGCTTTTCGAGTGCTTAGTTCAAGCGAGTAATATAATATAGGCATATACATATTCAAATCAGAGACTACCCATACAAGGCAAGCAAATATCTTATCCTTATCGCAGTGGTATGTCAGAAACGGTTTACTCACAATCCGCAAAACATTTGGTATTGCCAACCAATGACGTTTCGCCCATGATTGAATGACTGGGCAAATTGAATGCCCCGATCCCGAGACCGACGTATATATAACCCTTATCTGGATACGGTAATGACAATTTATTGGCAATTTGCTGGATACATGATTTAGGAGATTCGAATGACCATGCGAAGGGCGTCCCGGTTGATCTTGGCCTGCTTGAGGATGTGGCCCTCCACAAAGATGTCCGACTCGTACTGCAGATAGTTGACGCACTTTTCCACGTACAGCAGGGACTCCTCCAGCCGTTCCGTGGGCGACAGGCTCGTCTCCAAGGCCACCCGACGGGTCTGCTCCGCGATGGCGGAGTGGAGCTCAAAGCAGAGTGTGCCGAGGGTGCGCACCTCACCTGCAAACAAAATTGTACCCACAAGTTAATCCCCAAACAAGCAAACAATTTTTGCAATATCACACTCACATGGCGCAATCTTCTCGTACAACTCGACGAGTTCCCGGGCAAACTGGAGCTTGAGCTGCAGCCTCTCGGGGGAGACCACCATCAGCTCCTGCTGATCCTTGGCCAGGAGCTGCACCAGCAGGATCTTGATCTCGCTCATGTGGAAGTGCTGCGGAGGCAGCCACTTCTCGTAGTGCTTGAGGTATCTGCGAAAAATGATGAAATCAATATGTTTGTTTCACTTATGATTGATTATCAGATTGTATTAGGTTGTGAGATAAGATGGCTAATAATATTTGCTAATCTATAAAAACAATGTTCCTGAATACAGCGAGAATTAGACGAACTCCAAACGTAAATCGAGAGTCTCGGTAATATTTACTAGCACAACAAATGATAATTGGAAATTGAATGGAATCTAATAAATTATTTAAAACTATTCATCATTTAATAAATACGGTTTTGTGCCTCTAAAAATATAATATTTGTTGCCTATTATCAACAGAATTTTGATGGCAAACCAATGCTTGGTAAATGCTTAAGGATTCGTAAAGAATTCCCGTATCAAGATACAAAAAAGGTAATAGATTTTTATCTACCATAAAATAGTTGTTGCGGAAATTTAAATCTTTAAAAATATCCACTCACTTTAGGCCATTTTCAGTGGTCTTTTCCATGCTCTGAATGTCCTTGCCAGCCCGCTCCAATATCCCTTCCACATAGTGCTTCTGCACCTGCTTGTGGCACTCCCGGCAGCTAAAACAATTAATCCATTTAGGACCTAAAAATAAGGTATAGTTTCATTGGTATTGTTACCGCCAACTGCCGTTCCACTCGTCCGCCTTGCTGGGCAGCATGAGACCCCCGCACTGGCGGTCCTCGCACTTGAGGGCACTGTAGCAGGTGTCCAGTTCGGTGACATCCGCGCACCTTTCACAGGCGCACTTGAAGAGCTTCGTTTGCATCAAGTGCCTCTGCCGGTCGGCGGTGCCCCACATCGCGTCCGAGTAGCAGATGCTCAGATGGGAGTTCTTCTTGATCTCCCGCGGCGCCCACAAAACGCAGTGTCCGTGCTTGTTGAAGCTCTTGGCCAGGTTGGGCAGGCAGGAGTTCTCCGTAAAGGAGGCCGTATAAAAGACAGCCACATGGGGAGGATCTACAATAATCACAAAGATATTCTTTTAAAAAAAAAACTATAAATTTTATCATAAATCCTTACCAGAGGTGGGCACTTCGTGGCCATTAATTTGGAGAGCTCCCACAGCGCGCATGATCTCCTCTTCGCTGAACTTTTGGGTTTTAAAGAATCTGGAGGGGATTGGAAGATAAATAAATATAAAGAATATTAGACACCCTAGAGAACAAATGTGGTAAACAATTGCGACAAAGTTTTTGGTTACTTTTATCGTTTAAAACATCGATAGAATTAAACGAATTGTATGTAATTGTTTGGCATTTTTTCGGGAACTAGCTATGCAACCTACTTGGGAATAAACTGCCCAATGCTGGCCAGATCCGCCTTCCACTGGTTGGACCCCCTGCGGGTGGACTCCAGCGACTCCAGCTCCTTGAACTTGGCCGCCTTCTCCGGACTGCTCTCCCCAATCAGCAGACACCGCACAGTGCTGACGCAGGTGTACAGCGGATGGGGGCCGTTGAACTCGTTGACATTGACCTTCAGACCCCGGTCCTGGGTGAGCTTGCACTCGGCCTTGTGCTCCTCCAACGACTTGCACTCCGGACCGCACAGGGGCCAGCCACAGAGCTCGCAATCGATGTGATCCTCCGCCTCGATGCTGCTCAGGCAGCCCATGCAAACGGGGGCGGAGATCTGGGCGGGACCGCGCACCAGGGGAGCCTCCTTGAGGATAATCTCGTAGGGCTTGATGTTCCTGGTGGCCACCAGATGCCGGCCCAGCTCCTCATTGTGGGCGATCTGTGTACGTACGCCGGGGTTGTGAGGTTATGTGTTGTATATGGATTAGTATTCCTAGGGTATTATGTATGAACATTCGTTTGGCGCACCTTGAATGGATGACAGTTGGGCTTGTGGGCCTTCCAGTCCTGCTTCTGGTGCTGGGCGTTGCAGTAGGAGACCTGGTTGCAGTTGGAGCACTTGGACTTGGTGGGCTCCTGGCACACATGGCAGGGATTCAGACTCATGGCAGGCAATCAATCGATAAAACGCAAACTACGAAATGTATAGTATAGCAGCTCTCTAGCGCTCTACATGTGCATCCATCCACCACTGAGTCGCCGAGTCGCCGCTGAGTCCAACCGGGCCGCCCGAAGAGCACGCAGCATCTGTTTCTCTATGCTCTGGGCTCTAAAAATAGACGCACAGAGTGGACCTCCACCGCACGGCCCACCTGGGTCGGGGACCACCCTAAATTCAAACGATATATCCACTCTGGTTTTTCATCTATTTTAATCATTGTCTTGGATTTTTTTTGGGTCAAGCCAAGCCCGAAAATTTCGATCCAAATGCGAATCCCTCGCCTCGCTATTTACACTCGAATAAATCACTCTGGGTTTTCGTTTTTAACTCACTGTCTGCCTGTATAATTAACATTTAACGGTTGGTAAGGCGCCGGAAAGTGGTTAGCAATACACATATGTATACGATTAATTTATAAATACAATTTTTACATAACTCAATATAGCCTCCACCCCAACAAAACCGTGAGGTATAATATATAGAAAGCTAGCGCTTTCGTTTGCGCCTAAACTTAGTTTTTGGCCTGCGTTTCAGCGGCTCCCGTGCCTGGGCCGATGCCAATACCGATGCCGATGCCTGTGCCTGAGCTTGAGCCTGAGCCTGTGCCCTCAACTCCGGCGGCTTAGCTGGCAAAGCAACTACACGGCGCTCCGCTGATGCCGTCGATCAAATATCAGTCTCGTCACTCGGCCCATTCGCCTCGCGCAGCGTCACGAACTTTTGCAGCGTCACGTTCTCCTTGTTGTGCTGGCCGCCGCCGCCGACGCCGCCACCTCCGCCGCTGCTGCTGCTGGCGCTCCGGGAGCCGTGGCCACGGGCCCGCTTGCCTTTGCCCTCGCGCACGCCCTTCTCGCGGACGCCGTTCACCTGGAAATTGTCGCTTTGGAATGATATCGAAATGGGTAAGCTGTAGTCGCTCTGAAATGCAACAGTTCGGTCCTTCTCCTTCTCCTTTTCCTTCTCCTTCTCCTTGTCCGCCTCCCTGTCTGGAATATCGGCATTCACATGGGCATTATAGTTCCCTAGAAATCCCATAAAATGAATCATTAAATTGAGTATGCGGCTAATGAGTTTTACGACCCACCTTTGGCTCCAAACATCTCGGCGTGCTGATTGAAGTCACTGGAAGTGCGCTTGCCCCGCTTGCGCATGTTCAAGCGCAGGCCGGAGCCCTTCATTTTGGATCTGCCGCGCTTGGAGCGCGACTCCGCCTCCAGGAGGTCGCGCATGTTGGCCGCTGGACTGGGACTGCGGCTGCTGCTGCGACTTGGACTCGGGGTCGCGCGACAGCCCAAGTTGCTCTCGGTATCGGAATGATTGTGTGGACAGTTGACCTGCGGCATCGGCATGTCATCGTTTTCGCCCTCCGCCTCCTCCTCGTCGTCGTCATCGACGCCGCACACATCGTCCTGGTCGATGATCTCAATCACCTCGGCGTCGTCCTCGTCGGAGAGGGCCTGTCGCAGCATGATCTCCGGCCCGCCGCCGTAAATGCCGTGCAGGAATCGCCAGAGCCGGGCATTCAGCTGCGCATAGTCGGAGCCCAGGCGCACGCAACTGACGGCGCCATTGAGCGAGCCATTCTCCGAGGGAACGGCAATGCCCTCGTTGTTTATGGCCCCCGGCTCCTTGTGGGTCTTGCCGCGCGAAAACTGCTGCCAGGAGCGCAGCCAGGGCATGGCAATGGCATAGATGGCCGTCGAGTCGTACTCGCTCTGCAGGCCATTGTACTTGGTGAACTCGTTCAGCTCGTACTGCTGCCGACGCGCCAGCGTCTCCGCCGCCCGCTTGCAGATCTCGCATTCGAACATAATATTCACCGCCGGTCCGCCGCCGAATTCCTTGTACAGATAGTCCCACAGGGGCTGCGAAATGGGCACTGCAATCTGGCTAATCACGGCCGCCTTGGAGGGATGAATGCCGCCGTGCGGACAGAGCATCTCCTGGTTGTTGATGGGCCCCGGCTCAGCGAAGGTGGCCAGGCGGGAGAGCCACTCGCGCGTCACGTAGAACTGAATGTCCGAGTCGCACAGCGGATGCGAGGTGGACAGATTCATGGCCGTCTCCCGGATGAGCTTCATCTGCGGGTTGTGCTTCTGGTAGAAGAGCACGTAGGCCTGGCAGGTGGACACCGTTTCGGGGGCCACTTCGAGCACAAACTGATCGTCGTACTCGTACCACCGCCCGTTGAGGGCGTTGCGGGCGTAGCAGGTGTAGTGGCCCCCGCCCACCGTCCCGTGGTGGCAGATCACCGACGAGAGGTTGTACAGCGGCACCTGGCTCTTGCAGTCCTTGTGAATGTACGGCCGCATGTCGAAGCCCTCCAGCGGGAAGTAGACGTCCGAGGATATCTTGGAGCTGTAGGAGAGGTCGTGCCGGAAGCGCTTCAGGTGAATGCACAGCACCTCGGGCAGCGAGAGCACGCGCGAAAACTTGATGCCCGTGCGCAGTTTGTTGCAGCGCTCGCAGCTGAATAAACATCAAACGTTGGTTGAAGTTTTTAGGGGGAAAAGACGAGCGCGGGTTGCGTTTACCTGTACATATTGTCGCCCTTGAGCTCGTCGGCACTGAAGAAGCTGGCCATGCAGTCGTAGAGCGTCACCGAGGGCCCGTAGATCCACGAGCGCACTATGTTCCACATCCAGGCGAACCAGCCCTCGCTGCTGCGGGCGGACGTCTCGGCCGCATTGAGACTCTGCACGCTGAGGCTGTGCGTCTGGTGGAGGACGTTGAGAAAGTCACGGGTGGGAATGGGCAGGGAGAGGTCCTGGAATGTTTCCTCGCGCGTCGAGACCCGATCGCAGGTGAGGCACTGCACGGACGACAGCAGTTTTCCGTCGAACACGTCGCTGATAATGGAACGGGCCGCCTCCACGGGTTTCTGGTCCACAGGCGGACTTTGCTGCTGCGGCTGCTGCTGCTGGGGGAGCGGCTGCGGGGCCTGGTGCAGGGGCGGTGGCTCGGGCAGGGCGCTGGTCGAGCTGTTCTTCCGGCAGGGCGTGACAAAGTATTCGGTTTTCAGCAGCACCTCCACCGATCGCTCCGACATGCCGCTATCGCACGTATCGTACTCGCTCTCCGAGGCGGGTGGCGTGAGGGAGGGCCTTGGCGCGGTCCCGGCCCCGGTCCCGGTCCCGGTCCCGCCCATCTCCTCGTCCTCGTTCTCCCCCCCGTCCGGCTCGTTCTGCTGCTTCGGCAGGCCGTGAACGGAGGAGCTCTGGGACTGGGGCAGCAGGGAGACCGGCTCGGTGAGCTCCTCGTGCAGCTGGTCCATGAAGCAGCGCAGAAACTCCTGCGTGTCGTGCTGCTGGTAGCCCCGGAACATCGGATGCACCGACCGGATGCCGTACAGGATCCCCCGCGGGGCAATGAACTCTGCAAGAGTCAGGATCAGGGTTAGGGTTGGGGTTGGGGTAAGGCAATCTCATAGCAGAAGGAGGGCCAACCTTTGGGATCGTCCGCCTCCAGCCAGATTTCCTGCATCAGGCGGCGATAGCTCTTGGCCAGGCCGGCGGGCTTGCACTGCCGTGCACTCTGGTCGGCTATGTGCTCCACCAGTTCGCTGCAGTTGATGAAGTAGTGCGTCAGGGGGGCCAAATTGCTGAGTGCCTGCAGGGCGGAGTTCATGTAGCAGGTGTTGGCAATATTCTGCAGCCCCACGAGTCCTGTGCCCGAGCCGGTGGCGTCGTCGCTTCCCGCGCAGCCCTCGCTGCTGCTGCTAGCGTTCGGGTCCTCCTTCCGGGCCAGCGAGTTGAGGGATCCGCTGAAGAGCTGCTCGTGGTTGTGGTTGCGGGCGCCGCTGCTGCTGCTGCTCCTTCCCCCCGGCTCCGTCATCGCATGGCCGTTGGGCAGCTGCAAGGGGGGAGCGGGTGTGTTGTAAAAAACCGAAAGTCATGTAATAGAGTCCAAAACAATGCCAACACACGGGCAGGGGGAGACCCTTTTTGGGGGCCAGTGCTTCGGGAGGCGTTCCCCCGCTGTGAGGGGGCGCCCCGCTCCGAGGTGCTCACCTTGTGGCCCAGCTCGTTGTGATCTACATGTGGAGGATGGTGCTGCGGGTTGGGGCTCAGACTCATTATATCTCTAGGGCTCTGTTTGCGATTGTTTTGTAATTTAATTGAGAATTTTGATTGGAACAGGGGACGAGAGCAGTGTGACCGCGGCCGGTGCAGGGTGAAATACCACCAGGCAGCGCACTGGCCAGAGTTGCAACGGCACAGTAAATAAATTTCACTTGGCCGTTAAATAACTAAAAGAAAACTTGGAGTGTATTATGTAGATTACACAAACACTGAGGGGGTGCAGAAATACAATAAGAATGAATATTTTAATATTACAATTGAACAGATGACAATCTTAAATTTAAAAAAATAACTTAAGTCTTGCCAAGAGATGGCGCCACATGATTGTTTACCATTGCCCATGCATTTGATAGCTAATGGTTTTTAACAAATGTACATACATAAACATAAAACAAACATAAACATTACAAATATGTCAAAGTTTGTTCCCCACAATGTGTTTTTGCGGGAAGTAGTGCAGAAGACTACTTTAGTATAAGGAAAACCTCTGCCTAAAGTCATCGAATTTTGGCGGAAGTTTATGGGAACCACGCTCTACTTGAGCGATCGTCCCAAAAATGGTTTTAACGATTTTAAAAATAGGGAGATTTTAACTTGAGAGACGGAGTTCAACCCGGGCAGCCAAAAAGGTTTCAAGATGATGAAACTGGAAGCATTATTCAAGGAAAATTGCTACCGAATCTTTGGCATTCACCCAAGCAGCCATTTCAAAGCTTTCAAACTGCAGCCGGAAAACAATAGAATATCTGTAAAATACTGATTTATTTAATTAAAATGCATTCTCAATGATATATTTATAATTATCATTATTATTATTAAAGGTAGAGAAGTTTAGAAAACTAAACTAACTTAGAAGATTTCAAGATTGCTTACATGATTTGTGTCTTAGGTCTTAGTTTAGGTCTATGAATAGGTTATATATGCTATATAATTTGTTGACAAAAGCTATTTAATTGAATTAAACTGTAAAAACGAGAATTTAAATAGTTTGGGGAGTGACCAGCTGTGACCGGCTTGGAAGCGGCGTTTGCAGCCCTGCCGCACCTGGCCACACCTCGATGCCTCCGAGGATTCCGAAGAACAAAATAAAAATCAAAAGAATAACAAACACAATAAAAACAACAAAAACAAGCGAGCCTGCCACAAAATGGAACGCAGCAAAGGCGGCGGCTCCAACCGCTCCCAGAAGAAGGTGCCCCTGGGCGGCGAGCTCTTCGCCCTCGGCACCAAGGCCGTCCGCGACGACTCCAAGTCCAAGATGGGCCTCAAGGCCTCGATGGCCAGCTCCTCCGCGTCCGGTTCCGGCTCCTCCTCCAGCGACCGCAAGCGCGAGGCGTCCTCCGCCCTTGGGAGCTCTAGCAAACGCTTCCGGCCCAGCCACAAGGAGGCAGCCGGCGCCGCGCAGGAGATCTCCCCCGGTGCCGGGCAGTGCGAGCAGTGGGAACAGTTCGCCATCGAGTGCGAACTGGAGACGGCCTTCGAGGCCATCTACACGGCGATGGAGCAGGGCGAGACGGAGACCGTGGGCCGCCTCGTCTGCGGGGTGATCAAGCAGAGCGGCTGCAGCTCCGCCCGCGCCAAGGTGGACAACGTGGCCCTGCTGGTGCTCGGCTATGTGGCGAAGCTGCAGCCGCAGGTCTTCGCCTCGGACATCGTGGCCTGCGCCCTCCTCTCGTTCCTCCGGAGGGAGGCGAACGTGAAGATGCGGCACAACCCGAATTTGCACATCCTTTGCAGCAATCTCCTTGCCCGCGGCTTCATGGACACCGTCCAGTGGCCGGAGATACTGCTGCGCACGTACATCGATGACGCGGTGAACGAGCGCTACTGGGCGGACAACGAGCTGTGCGCGCCGTTTGTGAAGAACGTGTGCGCGGCCTTCAGGACGCGAACCCCGCACAGCAGCCTCCTGCGGTGGGACGTGAGTGCGGGCATGCCCGCCTCGGGGCAGGCGCACAGGGACAGCGTGACCGTGGACGACGATTCGGGGGACAATTCCACGCAGAGCCTGGACGCCAGCCCCTTGAACGCCGAAGTGGAGGCCCTCTCGGATCCCATGTGCAGCATCAAGAGTCGCTACAGCGAGGCTGTCGTGCAGAAGCACGTGAGCGAGGCGATCAGGGATCAGCTGAACAAGCGCCAGCAGCAGGACAACTACACGAGGAACTTCCTGAAGTTCCTCTGCACCACGGCGGGCATTGCGGAGGTGCGATGCCTGAGCATTTCGCGCCTGGAGCTGTGGATACACAACGGCAAGCTGGTGAAGTTCGCCCAGCAGCTGCTCTCCTACATCTGCTTCAACATCAAGGGACGCAATCCGCAGGACAACGAGGTGCTGTTGGTGCTGGTGAAGATGCGGCTGAAGACCAAGCCGCTGATCAATCACTACATGTCCTGCCTGAAGGAGATGATCTACCTGCAGCCGGACATACTGGGCACCGTGATGAAGCTGGTCGTGCAGAACGAGCTCTCCAACACCAGGAACCCCAACAACATGGGAATGCTGGGTGAGCCAGACACTTTAACACCGCAATCTTTCAGGGAATTCATTGCCTTGCCTTGTAGCCACCATGTTCCAGACGGCGTCGGACCACTCGGCCGCCACTTTGGCGGAAATCTATCAGGAGTTCCTCCTGCAGCGCGACGACTGCCTGCGCACTTTGAGGGTCTTTCTGCGGGAGCTCGTGCGGATGCTGCGCTTCGACGTCAATCTGGTGATGTTCTGCAAGACCTTCCTCAGCGAGCGGGAAGACCTGACGCCGCAAATCGAGGCGTCCGAGTTCAAGGAGCGCATCTTTCAGTCGATGGTGGACATTGTGTGCCTCTGCATGTTCCTCTCGGCGACGCCGCAGGCCCGCGAGGCGAGCCTGTCCCTGAAAACCAATCGCGACACGAAGAACAACCAGGCCCTGCTCAAGCTCTACACCCATATGTCACAGATCCAACTGGACACGGTCTCGTGGATGTACGAGACGGTGCCGTCGCTCTTCAAGATACCCGGCGCCGAGTACCATCAGGCGCTGCACAAGGTGCTGCTGCTGGACAGTCCCGAGCAGTACTCGCGCTGCGATCAGTGGCCCTCGGAGCCGGAGCGCGGGGCCATTCTGCGGATCATCTCGGAGACGCCCATTCACGAGGAGACGCTGCTGCGCATCATCTTGATTGGCATTACCAAGGACATACCCTTCTCGATTGCCAACACCTTTGACGTCCTGCTGATGGTCATCAAAAGGGTGTCCGGCATGAAGGCCACCAACATACCGGCGGTGCAGGCGAATAAGTTCGACATCATTGACTTTCTGTTCAGCATGTCGGAGTACCATCACCCGGAGAACATTCGCCTGCCGCCGGAGTACGAGCCGCCCAAGCTGGCGATCATTGCGTTTTACTGGAAGGCCTGGCTGATCCTGCTCATGATATCCGCGCACAATCCCTCGAGCTTCGGGGCCTTCTGCTGGGACCACTACCCCACCATGAAGATGCTCATTGAGATCTGCATCACCAATCAGTTCAACAACCCGGCTTCCAACAAGGACGAGCTGCAGGTGCGATAGCGAACCCATAACCCTTTTAATTTTCTCTATTTAACTGATGATTCTTGCAGATTGTGGCAGTGGAACGCGACCACATTTTGCAGTTTGAGACGTACCTGGCTGCCCAGACCTCCCCGCATGCCGTGATCACCGAGGAGACGGCCATCCTGATCACACAGCTGATGCTCATGGATCCCATGGGCACGCCGCGGAAGATTCCTCCCCTGGTGATGGATCAGCTGAAGTTTCTCAATCAGACGTACAAGCTGGGCCACCTCTTCTGTCGGTGTCGCAAGCCGGACCTGCTGCTGGACATCATCCAGCGGCAGGGCACCACGCAGTCCATGCCCTGGCTATCGGATTTGGTGCAGAACAGCGAGGGCGACTTCAACCACCTGCCGGTGCAGTGCCTGTGCGAGTTCCTGCTGTTCAACGCCCACAACATCAACGAGGAGAACAGCCGCGATGCCGAGCTGGTGAACTTTCTGCGTAACCTGACCTTCGATGCGAACGTCGGGCATGGACACGTCAGCGAGCTGCTCGATTACATCTTCCGGCGCCTGTCCTCCACGGTCAAGCAGTCGCGCGTGGCCGCCCTGGCCGGCCTGAAGATAATCTTCAAGAACTCTGGCGATTCGGAGCACGCCTGGCTGCTCAAGTCCATTCCACAGATCCCGCACTTCTACGAGGTGAAGCACTACGTGATCCCGCAGCTGCGCTCGGCGTGTCAGGTGGAAAACTGCCCCGAACTGATCATGGCCTACATACAGTTCATCACGGCGCACACGATGAACGACCCGGTGAACGAGATGCTCGACCATGTGATCGACATGGCGCAGTTGATTGTGGAGCGTAGCACCATGTTCCAGCACATAATCATCTCGCAGGAGGACTACGACATCGAGCCCGACGCCAACCGCATTCAGACGCTCAAGTGCCTGTTCGTGATGTTCAACAACTACATCATTAAGTTGAGGGAGTACCGGGAGCCGTACGAGTGGACCGAGTACCCGGACCTCCTGATGGTCCAGTTCGACGATGGCATCCAGTTGCCGCTGCACATTCACATCATTCATGCGTTCATTATACTGCTGACGTACTCGAATGGCAATATGCCGGAATCGTTGCCGATATTGGAGTACTGGTTCCCACCCGGACGACCCGCCCCGATTGCCTATGTGCCCGCCACCAATGAGCAGGTGCAGCTGCTGCCCGACTGGCTGAAGCTAAAGATGATCCGCTCCTCGGTGGACCGGCTAATCGAGGCCGCCCTGCACGACCTGACCCCGGATCAGATAGTGCTGTTTGTCCAGAACTTTGGCACGCCCGTCAACTCGATGTCCAAGCTGCTGGCCATGCTGGACACGGCGGTGCTGCAGCAGTTCGACCTGGTCAAGAACGCCATCCTCAACAAGGCCTACTTGGCGCAGCTGATTGAGATACAACAGGCGCGGGGCGCCAAAAACGGACACTACACCGTGCAGGCTCTCGACCTGCACTCGCACTCGCAGACAGTGCCCGACCTGCCGAAGATCGCGGTGGTGATCCAGGAGACGGTGGAAATCGACGACTACGACTACCCGGAGCCGGTCGAAGAGCCTTTGACCAACACCAAGGAGGTGGTGCGAACGATTCTCACGCAACCGGACGAGTACGTGGTGGGCCGGCCCGATTGCCGCTGCCTCCTGCAACGGGCTCTGGACGTGCTGGTGGCTTCGCCGCCGCAGCCCAATCGCCACAAGCTGATGACAACCATCACCGAGGTGCTGTCCGAGGGCAGCGACAGGCCCATCTTCATGAGCCGGAATGCGTGCACGCTGCTGCGCACGTTTATCAGTTGCATGGTGCAGAACGATAACTACTATCCCACCGTGCGAGCCCTGCTCAAGAACTCGCAGGTTGTCAATCACTACTTCAGTGATCCCTCGATGCTAAGACAAACGGATCAGTATCTGGAGAGCCTGCAATTGATGCTGACCAACTACCAGTTGATCTGCATCGAGCGACACAATGTCTACCAAAGGCAGTTGGTCCGCAAGAGCATCGTCAAGGAGATCATCAACAGCTTCAATCCGAGCAAGGACTTCAAACCGGTGGTGAAGAGCAAGAGCGATGAGCTCTTCCACAACGGACTCTTTATCGATTGGCTCTCGGAAGTGGACCCGGAGATTGTGACCATGCAGCTGATGAAGGTGCGACACCTGTTCTCCAGTTCGTGCAGCGACTTCCGCTTCTATCTGCTGTCCCTGATCAATCACCAGACCAACTGGGACACCATCGAACGGGTGGCCGAATATCTCTTCCAGAACGAGCACACCGACTACGACTACGCCACGGTTCTCAACTATTTCGAGGCTCTCATCACGAATCCCAAGCTGTGGAAGGGCCGGGAGAAGTACATGCCCAGGAATGTGCAACCGGATTCCTTTTTCCCGCTGAAACCCTCGGAGCTGCAGCCCTTCACTCAGTTCATCCTGAACGAGGGCATGTCCGAAATCAAAGTGGACAGCACAAACTACGACTTTAAGCTCTTCTCCCGCATGAGTCTGCTGTTCAAGCTCACGGAGAAGCGGCGGGACCTGTTGGTGAAGGTCATGGACCATGTGGAGAACAGCTCTATGTCCGACTATCTGAAGCTGCGGGTCGTGCAGCAGATGTACATCATGTACCCGCGGATGAAGTTCCTCAGACCCAACACGACCGGCGAGCAGGCCTATATGCTGCAGAACTTAAAGGGTTGCATGGCGGACAAGGTGTCGAACAACCTGATCACCTGCCTGGGCAGTCTGGTGGGGAAGAAAGACTTCGAGACGCTATCCACGGACACGGAGCTGCTGATCCGCAAGCTGGCCGCCTCGCATCCGCTGCTCTTCTTGCGACAACTCAGTGTGCTGTCCTCTGTGATGCAGGGCCGGGCGCAGAACAGCATGAAGGCTCTACGGGAGGAGCACCATTTCCATCGCTTCGTGCAGATCCTGAGGACCCTGGAGCTGTTGCAGCCGACGATCTTCGATGACGCCTACAAGACCGATACACAGAGCACGCTCGCGTGCTATTTCACCTTCTTCAAGCACCACAGCTCCGTGAAGGAGGCCTACCAGATGCTGAATAAGTTCGTGCAGATGCTGCAGGCCTACATCAACCACAATCCCACCAGTGCCCTGCTCTTCATCGAACAGTATGTGGGCATCCTCGTGGAGCTGGCGGACAAGTACACCTCGATGGCAAAGCTGCAAGTGCTGATGCAGGCGGTGGCCCTCCTGCAGCACAAGGCCAGCCTTGGCTCCGAGCTGGACGACGAGGATGTGAAGTACGAATACGATCTGGACGAGCAGCCGGCGCCCAGCAAGCCCGTGGTCTTCGAAGAGCCCATGGACAGCAATCCGCCGGCGAGTGCCGCGGAAGCGGCTGGCAGTCGGGGCTCGGGTTCCATGATGACGCTCAGCTCGTGCAACCGCTCAAACTACGACATATCGCCGCACTTCTTCGATCTCATCAAGATCATCAAGCAGGCGAACACCGAGGACGTCGTCCTGGGGCCTATGCAGGAGCTGGAGTGCCTCACCTCCAAGCGATTCGTGTTCATCAACGAGCTGTTCGAGCGCCTGCTCCACCTCATCTTCTCGCCGAGCGCCCAGATCCGATCGATTGCCTTCATCATCCTGATCCGGCACCTCAAGCACAATCCCGGCAACACGGACATCAACCAGTGCGCCCTCAACGCGTACATCCAGTGCCTGCGGGACGAGAACTCCTCGGTGGCGGCCACGGCCATTGACAATCTGCCGGAGATGTCGGTGCTGCTGCTGGAGCACGCCATGGACATACTCTCGGTGGCCTTCTCGCTGGGCCTCAAATCCTGTCTAAACACGGGCAACCAGATCCGGAAGGTTCTGCAAACCCTGGTCATCCAGCATGGCTACTAAGTGTTTCCGTTCCCTCAAGTGTCTCCCTCAATTGTTTTGTACTATATTCGTTAGGGTATTAAAGTAAACCAATAAAAGCTGTATCCGCGGATACCAGATTTTTACAAAATTCACAAACATGAGAGTTGTTATTTTATTGCAAATCAATAATAATAAATAATAGAATTAGGGGAGCAAATGATAAGTAATCGAGTTTAGTCTGTGACAAACAAATGTTGAAATGCGATTAAATCCAGTTAAATATTTAATTCATTTTCTTTATTTCTACTGAAAATACAAATTATGTAGAAAATTCTCATACAAATTGGCGATCTCAACAGGATACGACGTTGTGTGTGCTTGTTTCATCATCGCTGTTTCATGCATGCCTTGCTGATGTTATAGTTGTTGCGGTTGCTTTTGCTTTTGCTGTTGCTGTTTGCTGCTGCTGTTTGCTGCTGTATTGCATTTTGCAGTGTGGTAAATGCGATGCATAGTGCTTGGGTTCCTTATTGACGGTCGGTGGCGCGGAGCTTCTCCTCGACAGCCTCACGGGATGCTTCGGACAGATCGGTTGCTTGTATGTACTTTTGCACGCCCACCAGCGACTTCTTGAGAGCATCGAACGAGCTGGAGTACAACATCTTCTTCTTGACCTACACACGACGACAGGACATGCCCCCAAAACATCCAAAGTTAGCATTTTGTTTCAATGGGATTAACCTAGTTAATCGCTTCTTACCTTGGCGGTATCGGGACACCACGACATAAGGAACAGCTTTTGCTTCTTTGAACTCTCAGAGGTGCCTTGGCATTGGTGCATGTATTCAAAATCGAACAATCCATATCTGGCAGATAAGATAAAGATTATCAGTATCGGGAATTTGACCAGAATTTGCAAGCTAGCAAGCAAGCAAGCAAGCAAGCAGGTGGATAGCTTACCGGCACTCGCCGGGACCGCACTTCTGGATGTCCTCTAGAAACTGGTCGTACTCGGCGTTGCGGTCCGCCACAACCTCCACATCGATCTGCTTCTCGTCGCGAATGTAGAAGATGACATAGCGATGCTTTTTGTCCTTCTTTATTTCCTCGTATGTGGTCTTGCAGACATCAGACACAGTAACTCCAGAAGCCTGCAAGGCACCCAAACAAAGCAATTACAGTTTACGGCTTATCAATTGGAGCGGCGAAAATAGATTGATCGCTCATTGTATTTGGGGAACAAAGGAGCTGCAGTTTTAGCTAAATAACTTGGATTTTGCATTGGTTGGGAGCGTAATTTAAGGTTAAATTGTGTACCCCAAGGGAAGCAGAAGATCATCAGAACATCATCTAGCCTTTTTGTCCTTTAATATTTTTAAGGACAACAAATTTTAACAAGTATAGCCCAAAAAAACTATTCTTTTACAAGTTGAAAGCCTTAAAAGTTTATAACTTAAAACAAAATCCATGTAATTTTTAATGAGTTGCTAGTTTACAACAATTTGAACAAGAAAATGTACAATTTTATAAGCCAATCGGTTTATCTAGGACCCAATAAAATCAAAAATAGCCTACAAAGCCCTAAAACTGACGATAAGAATTGTAAAGTCATAAAACTAATAACAGGAAAATAAAGTTAAAGATTGTAATAATTACTTGGCTTTTAAAAACACAAAATTAAATCATTCTTAGGGTAATTAGTTTATAAATAAACGAAACCTTGAAGTTTACAATACTATTTGGCAAGACCCAATTCGAAATATTTAAAATAAATCCCTAATATTATACAGAAAACATAATTTAAGAATAAATTTTGCTGTATTTTTTTTTCTATTTAATATTAAAATAATACTTTTTTTATTGACAGACAGAATATATTATTTTTTTTCATTGTGTTGTGTTATTGAGTCTATTTAGTATTACTGCTTTTATTAAACAATTTTACCCTGTAAAATTGTAGTTTTTGGTTAGTTTTAAGATAGTTTAGTCCTATGCTATGGTAACATGAAGTTTTATAATTTTATTGGATAAGAAAAAATACTAACCAAAGCCCTCGAGATAAAAATATTAATGCGTAGAATTAACAAAAAAAGTAGAAATGATAATTAATTTATTGAGTCATACCTGAATAGAGAAATATTTATCTAAATATTCAACCAATTTGTTTAAAAGGACCAAAAACTTAAAAAAAAAAAAATTACTAACTATCAGATATAAACGATTATAAATTGTTACTTCTGGTTAAAGTAATTTTAATAATTTTATTGCCTGCATTTGTGAGACCAAAAATAGTAAACAAAGCCCTAAAGCTTGCCATGAGAAAAGGAGGGCGAGGGGGGTTAGGAAAAAAAAAACGCAAAGGCGCGAAAGTGTCGCCGGCAAATGTACATACACACGCACGTACATCAGCCTATGTACGCGGCATGTATGTACGAAAGTGTATACGTGTGCATGTGTATATGTGCCCGCCGACATAACTGCCCACTCAGCTCCCGTCTGTCTCCTTTTCGCCCAGCTTACACCCTATGGCCGTCCCGCTCGCGCATCTGCGCGAAATGAGACCGTTCACCCGATTGCCGGCAATAACAAACATAAAAAAGTAGCGGTAGTCAATGCAATTCCCCCCCCGCGCTACCTCTCTGTTGCATGCCTGTATGTACATCACTGCGTACACACCACTGGCGGCGGGCAGCAGGGCGCATGCATGGCCAGCAGGGCGGTGGTGGGCGTGGCAGAGCGAAATGGGAAAATGGGAAAAGGAAAAAGTTCAAGGGTAAGTTCACAAGTGCCGGCAAGTTTAAGTTTAAGGGTGAAAAGGCGTTGAGAGAGATGCGAAAATGCAGCGCAAATGTTTCGGGGGAGAGGGAGAGAGGGGGAGGGGGGGACCGCATAGAAAAAGAACGAAAAAAGAAAGAACGAAAAAAAGCAGAGACGTCGAGCGATCGCACTCCACACCTTAAATGTGTATGGATATGTATTTATACATATTTCTTCTCTATATGCCTACATACATACATCAGCATCAGCATTGCTGCCCCGCAAAGATATATACATATATATATATGCATACATATATAGTGGATATATAAATATATACATACATGTGCATATATGTATTGGGGGGGGGGGGCAGACATGGGTGTACATATTTATAGACATGGGAATAAAAAGCGGTATACCCACACACACGCATGGGTGTAAAAATATATGCGCCTGAAAATTTTCTCTTTGCCGATAATTTCATTTTTCCAGATGTTCATACTTTTTCCCCTCTTTTCGCTTCTTTTTTTTTTTTATTATGCGCTCGCGGGAGACTCCCAAGAGTCTGTGTGAGTAATTCGCAGTGTGCAGCAGGCGGGCGGGCGGGCAGGCACTTCAGTAAATGAGTAATATCCGTTGATGGCAATGACTAATTTCGGTTTATATGTGTACATGGTATATGCCCGAATATGGCCAACGTACATATGCGCAAGCCAAAAGCTGCCTGCCCGCCTGCCCGCCCGCCCGCCCGCTCGTCTGCCTGCCCGCCTGTACATATACGTATGCGTATATACAGAGATTTTGAAAAGGAGATGCCTATATGATTCATCGCCGACCGATGGATTGTTTAATTGGTAATAGTCACTGGAGTACGTACCATTTTGCCTGTGCTTTTTTACTTTCACAATTTTTCGGGACTGCGCCTGCCAAGTAGATGCTACAAATACTGTTTAACCTTCCGCCTTCTTTCACGAACAACCGGACGAATCAATTTGGTCGGTTATTTTTCGCATAGGTTAGGGAGTTGCCAAGCCACCGCAAAATACATCGTGCGGCGTTGGCCGTTTCTCTGGATTTTTCTCGCATTGGGAACAGCTGGAACAGGAACGCTCCCTTAGGCAGATGTCCACAGATCACAAATAAATAATATTTATATTTCCAGGGGGTTTTACCTATGCTAATTAGGGCTTAAAAAATAAAAACCAATTAAAAATCCCACATTAAGGGGCAATCTATTTAGTAAAAACCAAGTTATTTGTTCCACTTTCCGGGCATTCCCAATAACATCAGCTGGCTGTTTCGGCTATCATTTTATTCCGTGCGTTACAATTTCAAGTGCTCAACATTTCGCGAGGTTTGTGTTCTACTGGAATGCAACCCGCAATATAATATTTCGTCTTTGTTTTATTGCTTATGGTAAGTACAACGATTACGATGAAAGATTTATTCAACAGTTTATATATTAAAAGCGTTATTTTCTTGAGGATTAACGATAAATATTTTCGACTAAGAAGCAGACCGCGAAAGACCGTTAATGTGATTAGCACAAGCCGCCCTCGTCCTCGTCCTCGTTGGCTTCGTGTGTGGCCTAAAAACGAAAACATTTAATTAAAACATCAGTATTTTCCCAGCTGATTTGTGTGACTCACATTTCCAGGATTGTCGCCCGCCTTCTTCTCAACCTGCAGACCCTTCGGTAGTGGAATGTTCTTCGATAGAATGGCGTACTCCACGTCCATGTGCCTGATGAACGGAGACGCCAGCATTCTGGCGGCCAATTCCGGATCCTCGTCGTCGAAGGCTTGCAGCAAGCACTGCAGGGTCGAGACCTCCTCGGGCTCGCAGCAGTTGCCCCATTCCCTGAACGTCTTCTCGGCCTCCACGGAGTCCCCGCGGGCCAATTGCACCATCACCAAGGCCACCACAAGGCGTCCAATCTGTCCGTACGACTCGGTTTGCTGGTTCAAACCGATTTCCTTCTTCAGCGCATTGGCGGCCTCATCGTACCTAAAAAAAAAAACGTTACATTTCGGTTTTAAAAACCTCTGGAGACATCTGAAAGGGTTACCTCTGCAGCTTGACCAGCAGTCTTGAGCATTTCGATGAGTATTCGGCAGCTTGGCGGACGGAATCTTCAATCTGCGGTGCGTAAAAAACTCTTATTCATTGCTTGTTAGTAAATCAAATGATTACCGACCATGATAACTTCCAGAGCATGCTGATAGAAGCGCAGCGCCATGTCGGGATACTTGGCCTCGGTTAATTTGGCAGCTTTGTCCAGGGCGGAGGCGGCAGCCTCCGGGGATCCGTGTTGCTGGTAGAGGCTGCAGGCCTTGTTGGCATACTCCTCGACCTCCCCCAGCTTGTCGGCATCTTTGGACAGCAGAATAATCTGCAAAAGAGGTAAGCATCTAGGGATGTTTGTGACTAAATGCAAAGGGAAGGTAGGCACCTGCTCGTATGACTTGGCTGCGTGGAACCAGGACTTGTTGTTCTTGTAACTCTCGATGGCCTTGAGCAGGCAGTCCTTGCTCTTGTCATAGCTCTTGGCTATTCGATAGGCAGTGGCTAAAAGAAAGGAATTTAAAAAATGATTAATAGGGTTAGTCATCAAAGAAAAACACCTAACAACTTAAGAGTTACGTGGCAGTTAAGCTTTTTACTATTTAATTACTTTTTAGATTCGTAAAGCCCATTAAATGGCATTGTTTTGGGAGTATTTAAGTTTGCTTACCAGCCTTGGAATACTCATCCGCTGCACTATCGTAATCAGGTACCCATTTCAACAGAGAAGTCTTCAAACTGCAAAGATACAAAGATACTTTTGGCATAAGCTTCCGCAAGCGATAGTTTTGGGAAGTAAGTAACCTTTTTTCTGCCTGCCGCACCAGGTCCTCGGCCTCGGCAATCTTTTTAGCAGAATTCATCTTTGAGTTTTGTTTTGTAGGAAAAATCAATTGTTTACATTTATTTATTTCGATTTAGTGTGGCCGAGTGCGACAAGTGAAATAACATGGTTTGGGGAAAATCACTGTGCTTTCGAAAACCGTTACAGCGCGCATGTCTGAAAACTTGAAAAAAGCTAACGCAAGATTGGATTACACTAAAAAAAAAATTACCTTAATTCAACAGCTACACTAGGTGGGGCTGAAAACAATTGAGAAACCATCCAAATGGTAAATATTGCACGAGATTATATGCAAAATAGATCCCCATTTCCTTGAAAATTTCCGAAATACCTTGATTTATCAGGTACTCTTTGTAATTTCTTCAGGTGTATCTCATACCTGTGCTGTTTTGATTTGCAAAGTAAATATAGAAGTGCATTAGGTAAGAATTCGCCAATAAAGTGCATTTAATTTAATATTCAAAAGGTTCCAAAAACCTAATCCAAGTTTGCTTGGCTCGAGCTTAATCTTTTATACGAGATTTCTTATTTATTGCAAATGGATTATTCGAATATTGCGAAACCCTTTGGTTGACCTAATTTCGGTGCCATATCTTTGTAGGTCTTAAAATGTCTCACAAATCCTGCGTGGAATTGAGCGAGATCCGTAAACTAGACAAAATAGTGCAGCAATGTGAGCTGTACATGTCCAACAATAACATCGATGATACGGCCAAGAAACCGCCTTTGAAGGAATTCAAAAGAAACTGCCTGGCAAAGTCCAATAAGTTTGTGGAGAGGGAACTCTTCTCGCTCATGTGCAACCTCAACAAAATCGAAAAGAAACAGGTTTTCGTTTCGGATATTTTAATCAACGCCAGCATGTTCGACGACAAAAAGGAGAGTTTGTCCAGGTTCCCGAAAAACGTTGCCGACCACAGTAACCTGGTCTATCACAAATTCATGCGGACCAGTCAGGCCAACGAAGATGACCTAATAGAGCTGAAAACCAAGCCTACTCCAAAGGAAAAGCAGGGAGGCAAAAACACGGCTGATTGTTTCTTCTCGCCCTTGCTCATCAAAATCAACAACAAGAAAGAGGGTCTCAAGAAGGTAAAAAAGATCGAAAACCACCTGGAACCGAATAATATCTCGGGCAACGATCTAAAATCGATCAAGTCAAAGATCCATGCTAGTTCCAAAACCACAAGGAAATGCGTAAAATGTGATAAGAAAAAATTGTACATAAAAAACTATCAGAGTACGGGCCGGAGGGAATGCGATTTGCTCTGTTCGTATGATCCATCGCGTAAAAACAACAATGATCTTTTCAAGGGGAATAGCAACTCCTATGAATGCATGTTTAAAAACACTAAATTCGCTCAAAACGACAAGTCGGCCGAGAATGCAATGGGCGATCATTACGACGATATGTTGGACAAGGAAGCGCTGCTCGGCTCGAAGAGTGAGCCCAAAATGCAAGAGGGAGCTGATACGGTAACTGCAATATCTTGAAATTAATCATTAAATAATATTCTCCCACCTTTAGCAGATTCTTTCCCTTGGAGGCAACATTCTGCATGACCAGAAGCTGCAGAACAACTACTATCACAAGTGGACTCTGCTGCACTACTCGCCCTTCAAGGCTGTCTGGGATTGGGTGATACTCATTTTGGTCATGTACACGGCTATTTTTACCCCATATGTGGCTGCCTTTTTGCTGGGAGAGCAGGATTACCAAAGGAGAAACAACAAATACATTAACTCGGACCCGATTGTCATAATCGATTTGATTGGTAAGCGATAACTTTCGATAATTTTGATGATCCTAAATTTGGTTATTTGTTGTCACTACAGTTGATGTGACATTTATCATTGATATCATCATAAACTTTCGCACCACCTTTGTGAACGGCCAGGATGAAGTGGTATGATCAGAGATAAAATACTTGGTAAATAGAAGTAATGCTATTCAACTCACTATTTCCAGGTATCCCATCCAGGCCGCATAGCAGTTCATTATCTAAGTGGCTGGTTTCTAATCGATCTCGTGGCTGCTGTGCCCTTCGATTTGCTTTTAGTTGGAAGCGATACCGATGAGGTTTACATTCATCTCAAAATTCAATCAAAATTAGTATTATAAGCTCGATTCTTTCAGACCACAACTCTAATTGGTTTGCTCAAAACCGCTCGACTTTTGAGACTGGTTCGAGTGGCCCGAAAAATAGATCGCTATTCGGAGTACGGGGCTGCTGTACTCATATTGCTGATGGCCACTTTTATATTGATTGCCCATTGGCTAGCTTGTATTTGGTAACTTTTGATCAAATATATTAAATTTCCCATCTAAAACAAGTATTATGCACACAGGTACGCCATTGGCAATGCGGAAAAATCCATTGCATCGAAGAACATTGGATGGTTACACTCGCTGGCTTATGATATTCAAGAGCCATATTTTGACAACAAAACGGGAGGACCCTCCATAAAGGTAGTAGCTTTATAGCACACTGGAAAACAAGTTTCTTAACGATTCGAAACCATATTTCAGTCGCGCTATATCACCGCTTTATATTTTACGTTCACATCACTCACTTCCGTTGGCTTTGGCAATGTTGCTCCAAACACCGATGCTGAAAAGGCGTTTACTATCTGTGTAATGCTCGTTGGATGTATGCAAATTCTCAGTAGTTTCAGACTTGAATGCATTTTGACTCGTGATATTTTTAATTTCCATTAAAGCTCTTATGTATGCATCCATTTTCGGAAATGTTTCGGCAATAATACAAAGACTTTACTCGGGAACTGCAAGATATCATACGCAAATGTTACGCGTTCGGGAATTTATACGATTCCACCAGGTATATCTGTAGTTAGCAAACAATATTGGATAAGCGAGCCTCTGTTCCCGTTTCCGATACCGATCGAACTCCGACCGAAATCTATTTTATAGTGACTCGGCTAAATGGGCTTCTATAAATTTCGATTCCGAAACGGGAACAGAGGAGTACAACTATGGCAAACTAAACATTGTTTTATTTGACCTAATCGACAGATTCCCAATCCGTTGAGGCAGAGACTGGAAGAGTATTTCCAGCATGCTTGGACATACACGAATGGAATAGACATGTCGTCCCTACTGAAGGGTTTCCCCGAGTGCCTGCAGGCGGATATTTGTTTGCATTTAAACCGAAAGCTCCTGACAACCTGCGCAGCCTTCTCGGACGCCAGTCCTGGTTGCCTCAGGTGGGTATTACCTTGGTAAAAAAAACATAATGAAGTTACAATTATAACCTTTTAAATTGCAGAGCATTCTCGCTTAAGTTCAAGACCACCCATGCGCCGCCCGGTGATATTTTAGTGCACAGAGGTGATGTGCTTACATCTCTATTCTTTATAGCAAGAGGTTCCATTGAAATTCAACGAGACAGCAATATGATCGTGGTGCTAGGTGCGTCGCATACTTATAGACATTTTAAATATTCTAACGAAGTTTCTATAACATTAGGCAAAAACGACATATTCGGCGAGAATCCGTGCATATATCCAACGCTGGGAAAGTCAAATGGAGTGGTTCGAGCCCTAACCTATTGCGATATCCATAAGCTGCACAGAGACGATTTGCTGGACGTGCTGGACGCCTATCCAGAATTTCTCGAAAGCTTTGTCAACAACCTGGTAATCACCTACAACATGAGAGATGTGAGTAAACTATCAGACGAACCATGTTTGCGGGCATTTCAACTAACCAAATATGATTTAGGACGAGCACAGCGGCGTCGATATTAAGCATCGTTACTTGCGGGCCAAGTCTTCCGATAAAATGCGAAGTTCCGCTGATATACCCTCCATTAGGATGTAAGCTTTGATCAGGTTTTGCGAGTGGTAGTTTTGAAAACTAACGCCTTTTAATATTTTTAGAGTTGGACTCCGTTATAAGAAACACAATGTTAATACGTCTGTGCATAAAGTAAAAAACGATAACTCTCGCGACTTGAATATTTTCATAGAAAACGAAATAGCAAATTACCATTTAGATTTGTTTGACAACAACAATTAACCATTGTTAGCACAATTTTTAATAAAGTTATATGGAATTTTAAATTTGTACAATTCTGTTGGTTTTTTAGTGCGAACGTAAAGCTCTAAGGTTTTTGACCATATGCCTCATCTCCTTTAAAATTATTGAAATAATTTCCAATAAATTTATTATCGATGCTCCAAAGAAAAGTCCAATAACACTGCCAATAGCAACTGGAAATAGAAATTGAAATAATTGATGTTTTATTGGAAAAAATGTGTAACCTAACCTATTAATTCCAGTTTTGTCTGGGTCACTGCTCTATAATATCGCACAGTTGGCGGAGATGCAATCTCTATTTCGACCACATTTCCACTTTCGTCCATGGTATTGAAATTTTCGCGTGAGCTTGAAATTTAGCAATTAGGTAGCTTAAGAACGCTATTATTTTTTATTTGCTATGTGTGTTTACCCAACAAAGCTGATTTGTTGTTCCATGCAGGACGGCAGACACTCCATATGATATCCAACACGATCCCTTACTTTAGTCACCAGATTTGCTAATATTTTAAAATTAAATAAAATCATAATTTGACAGTATTTATATATTACCTTGTTCCAAACAGGAAATCCCTTCAACCCCACAATTGTTGCGACTGTCTAGAAATTAATTTTATTCTCAAAATTTGTAAAAATAATAAATTCCACTCACTTTGATATTTATGGCTAAACAATGTGCAATTGCAGAGCTCCATTTCCATTTCACTTCGAACTTTGGACAAGCAATTTGAAAAACTGTAAATGAGTTGCTTAAAATATTGATTTAATTTTGTTATTAAAATTAACCTGTAAAAAATTCCGTCATCATTGCTTTCACTTGGAAATTTACACATTCTTTGGTAAATTGGCTCCTTCATGACCCCGTCATTATTGTGAATCTCTTCAACATTGAAACTATGTATTGACGGCTCATTAGTTACTGTATAGAATACAGCATTAAAATACGGCAAATCTTCTGGGCTATTTATGTACAACTAAAACGTGTAAACAAATACATT
This sequence comes from Drosophila ironensis, assembly GCA_021223825.1. NCBI lineage: Eukaryota > Metazoa > Arthropoda > Insecta > Diptera > Drosophilidae > Drosophila > Drosophila ironensis. The sequence goes on from JAJJHQ010006980.1 coordinate 140,468, forward strand.
TATTTGTTAAATTATTGTAGTTAAAAACTCTTCCGCACTTACATCGTAGCGATAATGCAGACCACTTTTCAGCACCAACCTGAGATTCCTGTACTTATCCAGGGAAGTATACCTCAGAGGCATTTTTTCAATATTCGGACTACAAAATAATGGATAAACTTGTTTTGTGAATTATTCATTTTTTAAACAATGCTTACTAGTCGTATAAACTGTTGGCCAGAAAACAATAACCCATTTCCAATTCATGAAACTTGAAAATTTGTTCGCAATCGGGGATCAAATTCTCAGCGAAATATACTTTCTCCATAATTTCTGTACACGAGTGCGCAAATAACTGTGGATAAAATTTTAATAAATATAAAAACTTCAATATTGCTTTAAGCCCATTTTAAAATACCTCTCGTCTCATATCCAAAATATTAACGCCACAAGTTGAATTATATTGAAGGCAAAAATCGGATTTCAAATACAGATTGTTGGGATTTATGAAAACATAATCATAAAGTGTCCGAATGTGTGCGTATGATGGGGTTTCGTCGAGAAAACGTTGTTTCACAATATTTGTAAATGATTCGGTTATCCGGTTTTTTGACAAACATATTCCGACCGAAGGAAAGGTATTCGTCCACCGACTATAGGAAGTTGACACTCCTATGCTTACAGAATCCGTTATATATCGATGCCTTATTAGAATAAATAAATTAATCATGTTCCATCCCGAAATAATGAGCACACATATCCAAAAAAGCCTGAAATGCAATAAATATATTAAACATACAAATACCACAATATTTCTATTTAAAAAATACACCTTTTCTTTTTTAAAATATATTGAAAGAAATTCACGACAACCGTAAATATTTTTCGAAACATGTTTACTTCCCTAAATCGAAATCAATATTGCAGTTACTCACCAGAGCATGCATTTTATATACGATGAGCTTAATTAATATGCATGTTTATACCTGACACGCGATTGTTATGTTTTTTTTATCTAGAATCTGATTTTAACAATTAATGGGTATACTATACTTCATCACTTCCAAGCAAAAATCGAATTGGTTAGTAAAGTAGATTTACCTGTTGGAAGAGTGTTAAATTAAATGTTTACAGAGATGAAACAATTAAAACTGAGAAGATGAGCTTGTTCAAGCGTTGATTTTTATGCTCCATAGCACACACGCCATGGTTTGGATGCAGTTTATGAAAACCACATTAGGTGAATCACATACACAATATGGTATCTACAAGAAAATANTCGTCTCATATCCAAAATATTAACGCCACAAGTTGAATTATATTGAAGGCAAAAATCGGATTTCAAATACAGATTGTTGGGATTTATGAAAACATAATCATAAAGTGTCCGAATGTGTGCGTATGATGGGGTTTCGTCGAGAAAACGTTGTTTCACAATATTTGTAAATGATTCGGTTATCCGGTTTTTTGACAAACATATTCCGACCGAAGGAAAGGTATTCGTCCACCGACTATAGGAAGTTGACACTCCTATGCTTACAGAATCCGTTATATATCGATGCCTTATTAGAATAAACAAATTAATCATGTTCCATCCCGAAATAATGAGCACACATATCCAAAAAAGCCTGAAATGCAATAAATAAATATTAAACATACAAATACCACAATATTTCTATTTAAAAAATACACCTTTTCTTTTTTAAAATATATTGAAAGAAATTCACGACAACCGTAACTATTTTTCGAAACATGTTTACTTCCCTAAATCGAAATCAATATTGCAGTTACTCACCAGAGCATGCGTTTTATATAGGATGAGCTTAATTAATATGCATGTTTATACCTGACACGCGATTGTTATGTTTTTTTTATCTAGAATCTGATTTTAACAATTAATGGGTATACTATACTTCATCACTTCCAAGCAAAAATCGAATTGGTTAGTAAAGTAGATTTACCTGTTGGAAGAGTGTTAAATTAAATGTTTACAGAGATGAAACAATTAAAACTGAGAAGATGAGCTTGTTCAAGCGTTGATTTTTATGCTCCATAGCACACACGCCATGGTTTGGATGCAGTTTATGAAAACCACATTAGGTGAATCACATACACAATATGGTATCTACAAGAAAATATCTGCTTTTATGTACAAGTAAAGTTCATTGAACTCAAGTACAACCTTAGAACAAACGAAACTTTATCAACGAAACTTTAATAAAAAGTTTTAAAAAATTGTACAATTTTGGTGACTTTACAATTGTGAATGATTTACCATAAGTACCCCTCGTTTATGCTCAAACATCAATACGTATTACCAACCAACTAGCAACTACTTTAGAGGAAAACCAATCCAAAGTAGTCGTTTGTTGTCTGTGGTAAAAACTTATTGTACAATATGCTGGGGAAAGTGAAAAATAGCATCATTGCCATTTACATGGCAATAGGTAAGGAAAATAAAGCCTCTTTGGATCCTTGTCATGAGTATACACTTTTTTGTGGCAGGACTATTTTATATTCTAGTCAATATAAAAGCTTCCTCGACTTACATGCGACCAAAGCGACAGGTAAGTCGTTGAAATAGATTGCTAGTCATCTAAAAAAAAGCGAAAGTCTGTGAAACTTAGGTATATTTTCAGATGTGGCCCGTAGATCATCCAGCCATTGTTTTATATAGACAGCATCCGAATGCGATGCGTAAGTTTTATTGGTACAATACAAGAGCGCCGATTTTGGTAGGAAAAATGAGGTTGAAAAACTATATGCGAAATATGCATATGTTGCCGCGGTACATACCCTCGCCTGTCATGTATCAGGAGGCTTTCGCAAATTCCAAAAGGTTAGTATGGAAAATTTAAGATAAACCTATCTAGTAACATTTTTGTAGAAGTATCTACAGGGATATTAATCAAATCCAAGGATACAAGACAACACTGCCACCTGCAACAACAGTGGATTATGTTGCACCTAAGGTCAAAACCATGGATTATATACCGAGTCCTGTTAGTCAACCAGTTGATTTCAAAATAGCACCCATTAACGCTTTCGTACCCTTAACGACCAACACGATTTCAAACGCAGAACGCTTGGTGGGCGATAATAAAAGATGGAACTACTCAGAGAGCTCCAGCCAAAGTTGGACCAAGTGTCCAGAGCGAATTATAAATTTAGCAGGACAAACTGTGGCAGACTGCTATAAAAATACCTTCCCAGACTATCCTAAAGATCAATACAGCTCGCAGAGCGTGCCTAGTGAGGTACCAGTGACTACAACCAATTTGCCTTACATGAACTATGTGGCCCATACCTATTTCACTTTGGATGATGTTATTTTGCCTCGTTCAGCCAATAAGTTTGCCGAAGTACCTAGCGGAACTTCGACCAAATACGAGAGTGAATTTCGGCCGAGTCCTATGATAACCACAGTAATTCCCCCAGAGGCTTTCACCGAGCGGTATAGGCATACTACGCAGATGATACCAACAACTACTGAGGCACCTGTAACCTCAAAATCAACATTTTTCGATATGGACTATCGTAGTTTTCCCTATTTTCCTAGTTCAACAGCAGTGACTACTACTACAACTTCATTATCAACCTTATTTGATTTGACAACCGCGGCACCCACATTCAAGAGTAACTATATCAAAAAGAATATTACTCAATCGTACAAAAATAGATTAAAATCCCTCAAACCAAGTGGTAACTCTTCGTCTAACATTGAAACTAAGCTAAAGTTATTGAAGCTCCATTTAAAAAATCTCGTTACAACAACCGAAACTCCGAAGCTCTCTCAAAACGTAACCAAATCAGCTGTTGGAGAGAGCAACACCACATTGCCGCATGACAGTGAGCCAGTATCGACCACTGCTGCAACGAGAAGATTGAATACCAACAGAAAATTGCGAAAATTTCGAGTTTTAGCTTCAACCAGAAAAATACCCGTAAAAAAATCTACCAACTCCACGGAGAGCAACAAAATTCGACTGGAGCATAAGAAACCAAAGAGAATTTACGAGAGACGCAAGCATTTCAATTCCACTGTCTCGCCAGAGGTTTCAAAAAACACCACAACCGAAGAACCGATCAAGTTCAAACGCCGAACTACAACTCGAAAATCGCAAACTTTGGAAGAACACGCCAGTATACGAAACTCAACAAAGAGTGTCAGCAATCATATGGTAAAATCTCGGTCCGACAGAATACTAGACGAGAAATCATCACAGGTCACCGAATCGGCTATAATGACTATAACCAGCGGGAATATAAGAATGAGACAGCCGACTTCGAAATTAAAATCAAAATCGCAGAGCGCCAGAAAAATAAAGCTTCCCGAGAATGATAATTTCATACCGTCCCTGCCAATCGAAGTGTATTTCAAGAAAGTTAACCAGCAATAGTCGAAGTCTAGGAGTCGGAGTATATGTATATTGGAATTATTTATTTTATATAACTTTTGTAATTACAGAGACATTTTTAAGCACCTCAGAAATTTGGTTTTATTTCTTATGCATTTATGGGATGTGGTTTGTGCTTTGCATTCCAATCCCAGTATTCCAAAAAAGCGGTTAGCGCAGCAAGCACCGATAGTTGAGGGCGCTCGAAGCATTCCTGATTTTCTGATTGTTGACCGGAAACAAAACGTGGGCTTGATTCGATAGCAGGGTTCTTTCATTTTACATCTTCGGTTGGAGCAGTCGCTGGACTTACTAGTAGGTTAGTATATTTGCCGTTTTGCGGTTTCAAAAAATTTGCAAATTGCCCCCGAAGGCGGGGCGAGTGTGCCGGCAATGGTTAGATGTGAAGGAAACAGTAAAAAGTGGCCAAAAAGCCGACCGCCCGGCCGCTGGCAATTGAAAGAGAGAGCGTGCGGTACACATACGCGCATACATACGTACTTACGCGGTACACAAAAGATTTGCAAATGCCAAAGTGTCTGGATGACTTTGCCAAAAGGCGAGAAATGCGTCTGGCGCGCCAGTGAGTCGGTCCGTCGGTCGGTCGGTCGGTCGGTGGGTCGGTGTGTGCTTTGGCAGGCGACATCTTGAATGCGTACCCACACACGCACACACCCAGGCACTCAAGCTATGTATGCATTTTTCGGCCTTACATATCTACAAAGGTGTCATATACGTACATACCAAGTACACTCGGCGGCGATTGTCTGCAGCTCAAGTTAACCTGTTTACACTACTCTTATGTATTTAACTAACGGTCTCATTTAACGGTCTCTCTCTCTCTCTCTCTCTCTCTCTCCAGCAGACATGGCAGAGTTGGACGATCATTTCGAAACTGGAGACTCCGGCGCATCGACCACCTACCCGATGCAATGCTCGGCCTTGCGCAAGAACGGTTTCGTGATGCTCAAGTCGCGCCCTTGCAAGATTGTCGAGATGTCGACCTCGAAGACCGGCAAGCACGGCCACGCCAAGGTTCACATGGTCGGCATTGACATTTTCTCCAACAAGAAGTGAGCGGCGTTCCTCCTCCCCGGTCTCCCCGGCGGTCTCAATTATCTTCAAAAAGCTAAAATTTTCAATTGATTGTAACTCATAGGTATGAAGATATTTGCCCATCTACTCATAACATGGACGTGCCCCATGTTAAGCGCGAGGACCTTCAGTTGATTTCGATTAGTGATGACGGCTTCCTTACCCTGATGACCGAGGGCGGCGACTTGCGCGAGGACCTCAAGGTCCCGGACGGCGAATTGGGAGAGACACTGCGTTCCGACTTTGATAATGGCAAGGACTTACTGGTAGGCATCCATCAAGCGTTCTTCAGGCGTTTTAAGCCCTCTCCCCCTAGCCCAATTATTAATTAACCATTTTGTCTGTGCTTTCAGTGCACCGTCCTCAAGGCGTGCGGCGAGGAGTGTGTTATCGCAATTAAGACCAATACTGCTCTGGACAAATAAGCAAAATGTGTCGCTGTAAATTTCTGTTGCATTTACATCTGAAGCAAATTTATTCAAAGATGCTGTTATAGGCTAGTTGGCTCTACATCTTAAATCTGGTTCTAACGATTGTAATAAATATAACAGAAACACGAAAGCATCCATGTTTGAATAACAAGTAACAAGATACACGTTTGCCAATAAAATTTTTTACCTAAACGTCAACATCAATCGCCCACATCCACTTTAACTTCCTTCTTCCGTGTCCTAAAGCTTGAAAATGAAAATGGGGAAAATACCGAAATGCCGAGAGACATGTACGAAATACTTGTGTAAAATGGGAAGAAAATAAACAACGCTTGAGCGGCGTCGCCTAGAACGCCGACTCTTAAAATTGCATTGTTCTCATTTTCGGGGTTGGAGGGAAAACAAACAAGAAATGATATTAGCTCAAGTAACCTCCAAGAAAAATGGGAAAAAACAGTGGTATACATATATATAGCATATAGTTAACAAGCTGCATTAGTGTTTGTTGCATTTTTTCGGCAAAGGTCAGTAAACGCAATTGGCAATTCATTCAAAAAGCCATTTCCCATTTCATGCCTAATAGCGCATAAATTCAACTATCGCCCGCCGATATAAACTATCGATACATGCCACGGAAAATTCAAAGTTAAATAAAACCCTTTTCACCCATCATCTACAGATTATATGTAACAATTAACAACTTTAAAAGCCTAAAGTTATCTATGGCAGGGATATATATGAATACAGTTTGTATATCTATGGACTCCTCCACTTTGTTCCATTTCCTCGTTCCCTTTCGCCGGCTAACTCGTGCGATAGCCATAGCGATTGCTCTCGCCCGATTCGTTCGTACCGGAAATCGATAAGCTTCTTCTTTCTTTTTCTGTGTGTCTTTTTGCGGTACAGTAAGGAGCTAAAAATGTCTGTAAAAAAATCGGCCTATATTATTGCAATCTCTACATTACAGCGACTGTCTACGCCGAGATAGCACAATGCCTCCCAAATTCGATCCCACGGAAGTTAAATTGGGTAGGTATTCCGAGTGCAAGCCCCTCAGTTTTCATTCACAAACTGGAATGTCAATAGAGTGTACGAAATGTATTGATGTCGGTGTGTTTTCACAGTGTACCTGCGTTGCGTTGGCGGCGAAGTCGGTGCCACCTCCTCCCTGGCCCCCAAGATCGGTCCCCTGGGTCTGGTAAGCCTGCAAAGCTCCTTTGTTTACACCTCCCACTTGACCGAGTTTCTCCGCTTCCCCTGCAGTCGCCCAAGAAGATCGGTGATGACATCGCCAAGGCCACCTCCGACTGGAAGGGTCTGAAGATCACCGTCTGCCTGACCATCCAGAACCGACAGGCTGCCATCTCTGTGGTGCCCTCGGCGGCCTCTCTGATCATCAAGGCCCTCAAGGAGCCCCCACGTGACCGCAAGAAGCAGAAGAACAGTGAGTACCACCCTGACCCTCCCTAACGCCCGGCGCATTCAACCCTCCCAACCCTCCCCACAGTCAAGCACAGCGGCAACATCGCCTTCGATGACATCCTCGCCATCGCCCGCGTCATGAGGCCCCGTTCCATGGCCCGCGAACTGAAGGGCACCTGCAAGGAGGTCCTGGGAACCGCACAGAGCGTCGGATGCACCGTGGACGGCAAGCACCCGCACGACGTCATCGACGAGCTCAACGAGGGCTCCATCGAAGTTCCCGCTGAATAAACAGTTTTCTATTACGACACAATAAATTGTACGCGCTACAATCTGTAAAAATTGACCAAACCCCAAACTATTATTGTGGTTGGTTCGTTCGAGCGAGTGTGCCAAAAGCTAAACCGCTTTTCACCCAAGAAAGTGCTGAAAATATCCAAACCTTTTAATACAAACAGAAGCAATAACTATTTATTATTCCATTGATCGAATAGTTTGGCGATGGGAAGGAAATATCTCTAGACGGGTTCATAAAATTAAAGAACTTGGTGATTCTAGAGATTCATAAAATTTGATGTCTAGGGGTTTTAGGGGAAATTCTTTGGATTGACTGCCGGATATATAGTTTTTTCTTTATTTATTTTTAATAATTTTTCCTAAAAAGTTCCAAGCCATTTAATACAAAGAACTGGCTTTTGGAATATTTCAAAACAGAAGGAATAATTATTTAATAAGCCATTAATCATATAGGTTGGGTATGGGAACGAAATATCTTGGACAGTTTTTTAAAATACAAGAATTTGTTGTTTATGTTCTAAAGAGATTTGTATATGTTAATGTCTAGGCTTTTTAGGGGAGGTTCTTTACATTGACCGCCGGTTATATATTTATTTCTTATTCATTCTGAAAAGACCTTTTAATACAAAGAACAGCTTTTGGAAGATTTTAGGACTAAAGGAATAATTATTTAATAAGCCATTAAACAAATAGGTGGAGATACGAACGAAATATCTCCAGATTTATAATATGAAAGAATTTTGTGATTATGCTTTTTGAGATTCGAAAAATTTGATTTTTAGGCTTGTTAGGGGATATCTAATTATCTTGGGGCAATGCAGAACATTCCAAAAATTAAATTTGCTGCAATATAGGAGCCCCCTTAGGATCCTTGAAAAATTTAAATCATTCAGTGAGAGCCCCTCTAGGGAATTTTAAACCTTAACAAATAGGGGGTTCTCTGGTTTGATGAACTGCTTTATTTAAATATAGCTGGGCACGGCTTAAAAACTTGCCTCGAATACAAGGAGATTGTCGATATTTTCAGATTGACTCTCAGTTTTATTAGATTATTTATATTGCTAACCAGAGCACCCCCTTAAGAAATGGTATTCCTTGATAAATAACGGTGAGCATAAGGGGCTTCCTTAGTTTGACAGCTGCAGCTTAACTTTTTTATTTGCATATTGTCCAAACAATTTTAAAATTACCTGTTTCATACAGCGAAGATATGAACTTGATTTTTTTTTAATTTATTTTGGCATTGTTTGAGGCTTGCAGAATATTAGAAACTTCAAACTGCTAATAAAATATAATTTTTTAACAACAGAAAAATGAAGAACCCCTTAAGGAATTTAATCCCTCGCTTGGCATTAGGGGCTATAAATATAGGAATATCAAGGGGCTATACCTGTTTTAATTTTTGTGTTAATACAAAAGCAGAGAAATGTAACTAGGCATGTACAATCCGATTAACTTGAAAATTCAACTGCGACTTTTAAATGTTTTATGATATTTGAATAATTAAAAACTAAAATAATACACCCAACAAATTCTACTGTTGCCCCTCTCTAATTAAAGAACCAATATCATATTTGATAAAAGTCATATATTTGAAGATTATTGGAGGAAGTTGAGGTAGCCGCCAGGGACAAACAAACGAGAATTCGTCTTCTAATTAATTCCTATTTTCAATATAGTCTCTATATTGGTTATTTTCACACCATTATTAATTTAGTTAGTTACCAAAATTGATGTTTTGCTGAAGGAAACCTTAGAATAATTGTTTATCTAGGTCTCGAGGCATTATAACCCCTTAAACATCAATGGTGGAAATGGAGAAAACGTGGGCACTGATAAGATTCTTATCAGATTGCTAGTAGTTGACCGGTGATAAGGGAATACAATTTGGATGCTTTTAAACTATTTTTTAAACTCTAAAAAACCAGGGAAAATAATTTTAGTGACATTTTTCCCGGGCTATAAGATGTGGGATCAGAGATTTCCCTTTTCACGATCCCCAAAAAGGGATATCACATCCAAAAGTCCGTTCAGGGTTTCCAGGGCTAGTTTTTAACATCCCCAAGAGCGAGATTATATCCAAAACTAGTTCCGGGATCGGAAAACAAGCCTTCAAGATATCCAAAACGAGGTTCCCTCGAAAATTGCAGTTCCGGGACGCCAAGGAAAGCCTCTGAAACAAATCCCCCCCTAAAAACAGGGTCACCCCTTCGAAAAACAATGAATCCACGAACTACAAGATACGATTCCAATTCGAAAGTAAACGAATTTATTATGTTTTCATGAAATGATCAGCGGCAATCCAACAAATTGCGGAGAGTCTGCAATCGTCGTCAGCTTACAGCTTCAACTTGGTGCGCCTCCAGTGACGACGCTTAGCGTTGTACCTGAAAAAAACACGAAAAAATGTGTTAATTAGTATAAATTCACAACTGAAAAGTTACTGCATTGCTTGACGTTAATCACAAGTTGATTTTGGCCATAATCAGAATGCAATAAAATTGACAATTTATCGGAAAACTGCAATTTTCTTCGGCAAGCAAAACTTTGTTTTGACCATTCTACTGGCGCCAAACTTGGCGCTGAAATTTCATGTTTTCTTGCACATTTCAGAGACAATTCAAGCAACTTTGTGGTAGCGTCGGGATATGCAATTTTCTAGATTTTTTCCCCAGCTTTGTGGCAACAAATTACTTACCGAATGGTGTTTCCAGTACGTAGGCGAACCCATTGGGGAACGGACCTGTTCTGCTTCAGCTTCTTAGCAAGCTTCTGCTTTATCCTGAACGATTTGTGTGCAGCCTAAAAAACAAGGAAACGCCATAACGTTTAGCAAATTTGGTTTTGCAAAATATTTTATGATTTCATGTAATTATTTGGATTTCTTACCATTTCGTGCGTGCTATTCAATGGGCTACACCGGAAAGAAAGAAGCATTGGTGGTGGGTCGTTGCCGATATGTTTTTTCATAAATGTGTTACTTTTGGGAACGATGAATGGGAACAGCGATAGTATTAAAACATACTACTTATTACAATAAAACATAATAATTAAAATAGCGTTTTATAAAGCTTGTCAAAATATATGAAATTATATTCATTTCATTTGAAATAACCGATATCAGATTGCTAAAGTTTTACACCATCATATATTCGGATTTTATATCCAAATACGTTATGTTTTATATATGTCTACTACAAAATTAAATATTATTAATTTATTAAAATGAAATAATTATCCTTACAATTTATTTATTTATGACGAGCAAGTTTCTTAAAATAACTTAAAATTTTTGTTGTTTATTATATAACATTATGCACAGTTATAGAATAGAATACCGTCTAGAATTTAAGTCCTACCGACTTAACACGAATTTTAAAGAATTATTTAATGAAAATATTGATGGCGGTAAAATCATCAAAAAGTTATCCACCTTTACTGCTAAGACAAAATACACACTTTGCGTCAACAAGTATGTTGACATATTTTCGTATATGTTTGTCTATACGCAAATAACAAAGCAAAACCGATACTATTTAGATGTAAATAAAAGCCTTACGTTTTATTTCCTAGAAATATTCAAGTAAATAAACATATGTATTTATTCCTACGAACATATGTGCCGTGACGCTGTTTGTGGAACTGGAACGATTACAGTATTAATTTTTTTTTCGGTCCCATAACTTTGTTTAGGTGTTATAGTGGCCTCCCTTTGCTGTTTCATTTATTTCTCCCTCTAATGTGGTCTTAAAAAAACATTAAGTAGAAATCATTTAGTTGATGCAACTGTTCCGATGACCCGCCTATCGCCGGGGGAAGGAGCACCCTCACGAGTTATCGAGTGCAGCTGCCCCTAACACGAAAAAAAAATCGTTCTAAAACCATTATTTCATTTCCTCTATACATATGCATCGTTCCATTTTCACCAAGTGTCAGTGTCATCATTTATCAATTATCATTTGATTATTATATTTTGCAATAAAATATGCGCTACCCGCCAGTCGCCGCGTCCTCCGCCAGCGTGCAATGAAGCAGTAGAGACCCCGAAAGTTGTGCATTTCATGCATCGAAACGGAAACGAACCGAAAACGAAACGCAATGTCGTCGGGCCAAGTCTGTGCATAGTATTTTGCTTTGTAAACTAAACTCTGTTTTTAAGTTGTGTGCGCTCGCCCCAGCCCCGCTGAAACACTCAACACACAACGCACCCGCACAACGCACCCGGAGAGCAGCGAGTGCCGTGGAGGAAAAGAGGAAAATCGAAGAGGAAAACCGGGGGAAGCAGCAGCAGGGTAGCAGAGGAAAAAGCGAGCGAAGCAAAAATAAAAAAAAAAACGCTGAAACACAATGCGCGAATTTAAGGTTGTTGTGCTCGGTTCGGGGGGTGTTGGTAAATCGGCCCTAACAGTGCAATTTGTCTCGGGATGTTTCATCGAGAAGTACGATCCCACAATTGAGGATTTCTATCGCAAGGAAATCGAGGTAAGTCGTCCGTCGCCCGTCGCCTTCCCTCCCCACCAAACGCAACGTAATGTTCGCCCCGATACGACGTATGTACGTTTGTATGTACATAAGCGTATACATACATAGTGCATATATAGGCAGGCATATGCACATATATGTAGTTTGTTCTCGGTCGGCCAGTGTGGGAGAGTATGTGTGTGGGATGTATATTTATGTAGGAAGCCCGCACGGGCCATGTAAACGAGCATAAGGCTCGCACACACTATGTATCTATGTATCTATGTATCTATTTACATAGCCACTGTCTGGGTGCCCCTGGGTGCCCGCCGTGTGGGTGTTGAGGCAAGGACCATTGCGACCATTGCCCAAGCCCGTTTGGCGTAAATGATTCACACAAAACTAAGCGGCACCCTTTTCTGCACCACACTCTACCTATACATACGTGTATATATATATTTATACGTATATATATGTGTGTGGTTGTAAGTGCAACTCCGAAACTTGTTCGCCAGATATAAATGACACATGCAGGTACGGACATACATACGAATCTGCATTGAATGTGTCTTGAGTTTCGAGCGCAAGTCTCGAGGCATTTTCATAAGCCGGCTCTCCAGTCTCCACTCGCCAGTCTCCAAAGTATCTAAGGCGAGGACAAAGAATGCCTATTTACTTCCGCAAGCTTACACACACACACACGCACACTCTGACAGCAATCAAAAAGTAAATTAAAGTCAACCAAATGTTTATCAATACATCGCCATTGTTGTTTGTTCGAAAGATACATTCGAAAGATACAAAGATACTCTTGCCAGCACCAGCAACTTGTGGAGGGGGGCTTGCTCGTTTATAGGCGTTGTCTAGTCCTTTGTTCAATGTAATTACATTTATCGCGAGTTATTAGCATCGTAAACGGGGCAAGCAACATCATTTAGGAGATGGAATCGCTAAATTAATTACATTTTCCCCATTAAAGCGTTCTAACAGGCTGGTTTCTTTCAAATTCAGCTTGTTTTTTGCTACAAAAATGTTCTAGCTTTTCAATTTACCTTGATTTTCGCTACAAAAAGTGTTCCAACAGGCTGATTTGCCTTAAATTTATCTTATTTCTCACTAAAAAGTGGTAGGTCTATAGGGATGTAAAAAGGTTTAGCTGGAAAGCCCTAGCAGGGCTGGTTTCTTTTAAATTCAGCTGGGTTTTCGCTATAAAAATGTTCTAAAAAAGTGTTATAATAGGCTGATATGCCTTAAAATTATTTTATATGTCACAAAGAGTAGTTTCATAGGGATGTAAAAAGGTTTATCAGGAAAGATCTAACAGGGCTTATTTTTCGCTACAAAAAGTGTTTTAAGAAGTTGATAGGGAAATAAACTTTATTTCTATAGTTTTATAGGGATGTAAAAAGGTTTATCTGGAAAGCTCTAGTTGCCAAGACATGATAAAGATCTAAAAAGGTTGTATCTTTATAGCATACAGATAAAGTAAGAGATCTCTTTGAATTGCATGACAATTTTATGAGATTTTTAAAATACACTCTCGCGAATTCCTTGGTACCCATAGCTTTATGTCCATAAACCCTCATTCCTTTTGTATATCTGCTCTAACTCTGTGAATCCCTCGTTTCAACAGGTTGACAGCTCCCCTTGCGTCTTGGAAATCTTGGATACCGCGGGCACAGAGCAATTCGCATCCATGAGAGATCTCTATATCAAAAATGGTCATGGTTTTATTGTAATGTATTCACTTACCAACCACCAGACATTTCAGGTACGCCAAACCACTCTATTAACCATTATTTTCGTTTATAAGAGATTGTTTAACCTAATTCACATTTCGCATTGCCCCACAGGATATTTCTAGTATGAAAAATGTGATCACTCGAGTTAAAGGAAGTCAGCCAGCACCCATCCTACTAGTCGCGAACAAATTCGATTTAGATTGCCAAAGAGAGGTATCCACCGCTGAAGGTAAGCCCTATCTATCCCCGAAAGATATCACTGGATAGCTGCTGATTTTTGTGTTTTTTTGATAGGTAATGCCTTGGCACAACAGTGGGACTGTCCATTTATCGAAGCATCTGCTAAGGATCGGATAAACGTTAACGAAGTATTCGCCACCATTGTTCGAGAGATGAATTTGACGCAAGAGAACCGGCAAAAAAAAAATTACTGTTGTTGTACGCTTTTATAGAAATTTTGTAAAATTGTAAGATTATTATAGTTAAAAAATAAAATTACTAATATTTAATAGATAACGAAGAAATGACGGTGTTTTTATTGGCTTTAAGTCATTCGATTATTGGATTTCCACTTGTGATTAATCGAACGAAACTATGCGATGACTCGTTCTCTACTTGCTCGATTGTGAGTAATAAAACAGAACTTTTAAACCCCATTGTTTGGTTTAGCTCACGTAAACCTTTTGCTTGCGTTTTACAATTTTAGATTTTTGGGATCGTTGGGGTTTTTTACTATTCCTAGAATCATGTAAAAATTTTCTTGAAAAAGATAAGAAAAAGTAAACCACATTACTTGTTTTATCACTTGGAAACCTATTACTACGATTTTTGGGACCTTAGGGGTTCTTTACTATATCTATCGTAAGCTCTTAAAACATGTTATAGAATCTTGTAAAACTTTTCTTGAAAAAGATAAGAAAACAGAGCCATTTTCGATTTAAGTGATATTGGAGCTTCTTTGCTATGTCTAAAACTTTCGTATACCTTTTCAGAAGCATGTAAAACTGTTCTGGGAAAGATAAGAAAACAGACCAACTAATCCCCTAACTTTAGGTCAACGATTTCCGATTTCTGCAAGTTTTTGCATCTTATTAGGGCTTTCGTATTTACTTGGAAATGCCCGAAAGTCTCGCAAGACCTTTCTTGGAAAGACATTCCCCTGCAGTCTCCGAAAATGTCGAGATGATGCGCTATGAGTCATCCCACGCCGACCACACCTTCAAAAGATAGACGACCAGATACCATCTCAACACTCTCTTCTCTCGACGAGATTTGGAAATTCCCAAAAAGCCAGCATTTGAATTGATTGAGCAAGAGCGTTATCTCGCCTTTATTTGCATTTCATTTTGCCTTATTATCGTAATATGATGATGAACCAGCGCCAAAAATGATTAAAGCCACACAGTGAATATTTTTAATTGAACACACAAAACTTCAGTGAGATGTACATAAAGGAAATACTATAAAATTTGAAAAATATTTAATTTAGAATAATACAAAATATAAAACTTTTTAGGTCTAATACAGATGTATACATTTTAATTAATTGATTTTATACCATTCCAAATCGTCAGGTTTATGGGAAGACGGTGGATTTACAATGGTCTGTGCGTCGTTGAACATACTACTGCAAATGTTATCCTCAATCTGCAAAGGATACCAATAAAATCGTAATTAGGATATACCCATTTGGGGGGGCAATGTATGGTAATGCTCACCTGAAGGGAAGACACTAAGTTATCGGGACAGTCAAGCACACTAAGTCCAGATTCTGCAAAGATATACAGGAGAGGGAGCGGTGTGATTAGATGCATGCCTGGGGTGTATGGTGTTTGTTTAGTGACTAGCTTAAGATCAGCCATGGGTATTACGTGATCTTGGCCCCCCACTGCCCCCCGCTTTTCTGTATCTTTTGGTTATAGCGTGTGCGTGGTGTGTGTTGTGTTTTGTTTTGTTTTGTTTTTTTTTGGTGTGGTGTGGTGTGTGCGTTATCTAGCGATATCTCTAGGGACACATAGACACAGATATAGCCTCTGCTGTCTGTCTTGTCTAGACTTCTGGCGCTAGGGTTTTTGCTTGGGGTTTTAGGGTTGTTCTGGTTGTTGTTGTTGTTGTTGGCGGGAACGAGACTTACGCATTCTGGGATCATTCCATGAAGTCGTTCGATCAATGTGATTTATAAAGTAAATGTCTCCGGTCTCGGTAACTGCCTGCTCCCAACCATCCGGCAGTGGGCCCAAGTTGTTGGCAATGGCCGATGTGGTTGTTTGTTTTGTAGTTTGCAAAACATCTATCAAACAAAGGCGATCGATTTCGAAAACCGAAAATAAATAAAAACAAATTAAAATCGGGTGTCACATAACAATAACAACAATCAGTGTTTCAGTTCAATAAGGTTTGCAAACAAAACCAACAAAATCATCAATAACGGCCCATTCCCACACCCTAGGCTCCGCTCCTCTTCCAGGCCCCTTGCCCCTGGCCCCTGGCCCCTTTACCTTTGAATACCATTGCCCACATATCATTTTTAACCTCTTCCTTATATAGCCAAAACCTTGTGTACAACCCCGAACCTATCCCGGTTTAGTTGAAGCTATAAAATGGGCCATCGCAGGGCCTGTCCACCTACCATTCTGCTTTATTTGCTCGGCCAAGATGGTCTGCTGCTGGCGAAACTGAATCCTCGGATCCTCCCACTGCGTTGTTTTTGTAGTGTGGCTGCAATTGAAGAGAGAATATCATGGTTTAGATGTGATCCAGGGGGGGTTTTGCATTTAAGTTGCTAAATTCTATTGGGGAATACCAGATAACAAAGTGGCAGAGTTCCACAGATTGCAATCAAGATAAGTAGGTGGCCAACCTTGATAAAACTATTATAAAAACTAATGATTTGATTGCGGGCTTTATTCCTAATAAGTTTGAAAGTAAGGTTTTACTGGAATTATTTTACTTAAATGAATCAAATTCTTATTGGGAATCATGGGAAATCGTTTTCAAATTGTATGCTGCCTTTTCAATACTTGCAATCCTTAAATTCCATTCTTGTTATTGAATACTTCATATAAGTTTTAAAATAGGCTTTTGGTAAATGTACAGAGGCTAATTAGTTACATTAATCCATAAAAGTCTATCTGAGAGTCTTTAAAATACAGATATTTAGTAATTGACAACTGGTTTTCCAATTTATTGAAGTTTTAATGGATATTTTTGGGAATTTTAGACAAAGCCCTCCAAACATAGTTTTTTACATTGCTGCCTGGTTTGTAAACGGTTGTAAACTTGAGAGAGTTTCAGAGATTTAATTGGTTTGCTTATTTTACTGAGAAATTAGGCTTACGTGATTTTTGTTCGGTAATCTTGGAAAGAATGCAAAGAATGTTTCTAGAAGCTTATAAAGAGTCTCAAATACCCTACCACTCTGCTGCTAGAGTTTTGACACTACGGATTTACTCGGTAGTAGAGATACTTATTCTATACTCCAAGTTTTAAAGGAAAGTTTTAGAGGTTTTTAAGGCTGAACAAGGTTTTTAGAAGATGGTTTCCAATTGGCCATCTTCCTTATAGGAATTGAAGACCCAAAAATATATGCTAGAGTGTTACGACTACAGATTTACAGATTTATGGTGTTTAATTAGTAGCAACTACTAATTCTATACAAGTTTTAGAGAAGATTCAATGGAATTTCAAGGCAAACAAGAGTCTTAGAACAAGCTTACTAAATAGCCCTCAAATAGTACTATGAATAGTATTATAGCTCCCTTGTTTTAGTCTCTTTTGGCAGTAGAAATACTATCAATCCCCACAAGGTTTAAAGAAAGGCTTACGAGTTTTTAAAGAGTGTTTTCAGACAGACCTGGTTTCCTATTGGCTAACTTACAATTGGTACTTGTTGACCCTACTTTTAGGATAGTTTGGGGATCTCTGTTTTAAGCCAAATAGGTTATAATTTTAAGCAAGTTTTAGTGGAAATTCTGGGCAAACAAAGCCATCTAAAACATGCCCGCTTCCCAGCTTCCAAGTAGCAATTATATAGCATTTGCTCTACTCACTTCAAGTAGTAGATCTGGCCGTCGTTGGTCCTGGCCTGCTCCCAGCCCGGCGGCAGGGCGCCGCGCAGTCGCTGCAACTGGATGGGGCTCACCACGTCGTAGGAGCGCTGCTTCTTGTGCACCGTCTGCGTGGTCATGGGTATGTCCATCGACATGCCCTCCAGCTCGATGGCGCTGGGCGGTGAGGCAACGGCTCCGGGGGCCACTCCGCCCACTGGCACGGCACCCACGCCGGCGCCCACTCCTCCGCCTCCTGCTGCTCCGCTGGGGAACTCGGCTGCACTGTTCTCGGGGAAAGTGGGCCCAGGATTGGGAGTGGGTTGTGGTTGCTGCTGCTGCTGCTGCGACTGCTGCTGCTGCTGCTGATTGGCAGCCTCGCTGCGCTGACGGACATTGTAGTTCTGCTGCAGCGAGGCGGGGCTGCTGCGCGCCCGGAAGTGATGTATCGCCAGGTTGCGCTGCTGCGCCGACGGCGGGATCGCCGAGGGCGGCTGCTGCTGCTGCTGCTGGGCGGGAAGGCCTGCCGCCTGCGGCTGTCCCTCCAGGGCCTGTTGGCTGCCGAGGCTGGTCAGGCTGCCGATGTTCGACTGCGAGCCGGCTGGGTCGGCGTACGTGGAGTCGGCGCTGTTGGCCCGCGAATGCGAGGGGGCCGGGGGCGTGAAGAAGGAGTTGGGCAGGTTGCGCATCCGCAGGGGCACCTGCAGCGGCCGCTTCGAGTCGCCGGGGTTGAGGACGCTGTCGAAGAGCAGCCGGAGATTGTCGTCCGTGTCCTGGTTGACGCGCAGCACCAAATTGTTTGGCGACTTGATGGGCGGCAGCATGTCCTCGTCGTCGGGCATCTCCTTTTCGATCAGATTCGTGTTGCTTGCGGACATGGCGTGTGGCGTGTGGCGTGTGGCGTGTGGCGCTCGCTCCTGCGTCTTCGTCTGTGTTTGTGTGTGTGTGGGTGTGTGTGTGTGTGTGGGTGGGTGCGAGCTCGCGCGCCTCTCTGTGTGTCTGTGTGTGAGTGTGTAGGTGTGTGTGTGTGTGGGTGCGTGTCGGTTAGGCTAGCATATGCACATACATATGTGTATATGCCACAAGCACGGGCATTTACTTGCAATCCTATGTAGATAAAAAGGCACTTGTTTGTATACAAACGTCCGCTGCGAGTTTACTCTACATCAATTGTATCCCGGGGGCGCGCATATATGTCCGGCCATATACGGTGCATCACCAGGCCATCGTGCTCAAGCGCAGACAACAGCATAAACGGCCATTAAGCCCAACTTCGTTGCAATAAATAATAGTAATAATAATAATTCAACGGAACTGCCAGCCTAAAACAAACAGTCGAAAGGAACACCATCCAGCACGCTTTGTCAACACTTTCGATAGCCAGCGAGCGTTGCCCGGCCTATCGTTCCACCTGCCGCGGAACAATCGCTCTCCACTGGTCGCGGTTGCGGTCACGGTGACTGGGTGGGGAACGAATATTTCCCAGATTTAATTTTGTTTTTATTTTTTTAAAATATATGCTATCAAAGGTATACCTATGCTAAGCTGCAGTTTTAGGTGGTTTAAACTTTTAACAGTAGGTGAACTTTATATCTTAAGGGTGTTTAAGGTACATTGGTGAGGAAACAGCTGATTTGGCAAAGGTTAATACAAGGATTTTAATGGATACTAAAACCATTTAAGAAGCATTAATTTAGTTTATAAACCGCTGATTTATCATTTATACCAAAACTTATAGAAGGGAAGAAAAATAAATCTATATCAAATACACATTAAATGTGTTTTAAACAAGCATTTTACAATAACAAATAAATAAAGCAAGAAGATACAGTATTCCCATGTAGATAGATACTAAAGCGCTGATTTAAAAATATAATGCTATTCCTCTAATCTTCTTATTTATAAAAAAAAATAATAGTAATGCAATAAAATATACATTAATTATATAAAATAACCTAATAAAAATACATATATAAACGTATATATATATATAGAGATTAATCTCACTCTTATGTAGATACTAAATCCATACTGTGCTAATATGCTATTCCTTACCTTTTCATTGAAAACTCTTCATAACGAACAATAAAGCAAATGAAAAACTTTAAATTGCATTAAATAATATTCCGTTATCATTTAAAAATCCATTAATTTCAAATGAATTTGACACAGCCATGTATCTTTACAGGGGAGCTCACTGATTACCGCTATGTAGAGTAGCCGCCATGGTTATCGGGCGAGTGCCGTCTCTAGCTTTCCCTTGTTGAACAGGCCAAGTATATATTGTTTTTTGACACAGCGTCGCACGTTCTTTACCAATCAGCATTTCGGCCTCGCAGCAGTTTCGAAACCAAATGAAGCAAATGTAAAATGATCGGCGCGGTCCTCAGCATATTCTGGCTCCCGCTCGGGGCCTTCCTCTCATTCCTGATCTTCATATCGGCGGTCAACAAATCCATCGGCGTCCGCAAGGCCTACGTCAACCTCCTCCTCAGGATATTCGAGGTAAATTGCGTCTCGCGCATCCTTCCTTCCACCAGCCTCGCCCCCTCCCTCCGGGGACCCTGTCTGGCTGCCTGCCCCTTTGGCGGTGCTATCGAGGGCTGTCAATAGTGTCGAAATCGGTGGTCATAATCCAAAGTCCATGAATATAGTCAGCTCTGCGGCAACTGATACGATACGCGGGCCAAAGAGTTGTGATCGAAATCAAAGAGAACCAACCCACCAATCACTCGATATGCTCGAGGAAATCGCTGAGGAATATCATTGAAATTTCAAGGGTAGCCTTGCCAAAGAGTTGGCAAAGAAAATCGGACTAAAACTTGCGAAATGTTAAGGTAATTGAGTGGAGAATATCGTGAATACAACATGATTATCTCACTCTTATCAGATTAGGCGGGAATCAATTTAATACTCGAGTTATCAGGATTCTAGTCGAGAATTTCTTAAATTTCAACAGTTTGATAACAAATCAAGGGGGAACCAAACTACAAACACGCTAAATATCGAAGTAAATCAGTGAAAATATAATCGAATTTTAGAGGATACGCAGGCCAAAGCGTTGTGATGGAAATCAAAGAGAAACCAATCCTCCAATCACTCGATATACTCAAAGAAATCAGTGAGGAATTGCATTGAATTTTAGGAGGTACCCATGCCAAAGTGTTGGGAAAGAAAAGACACCTAGACAATCGCGAAATGCAAAAGAGTTATCATAACAAATACAGAGAACCCACCTAGAAATCACTCGATATACTGAATTAAATAAGTGAGGAATATCATAAATATTTAAAAGATACACAGGTTAAAGAGTTGGAATAGAAAAGCAAACAAAAAACCTTGAGAAATGTTAAAATAAATCTGTGAAGAATATTATAGATTTTTACAAGATAACATTGTGAAAAGAGCAATGACTTCGCATGATTATATTATTCTCTTATCAGATTGCGCGGGAATAACGTTAATACTACAATAACACTACAGTCATATAGAATTTAAAGGAAGAGTTATAATATTCAAAAAATTTGATAGAAAACGGAGGAAACTAAACTAGAAATCTCTCGATATATTACTGCACTATATCATAGTTTACAGTGTAACAGAGACATTAAATTACCTTTGTAAGATTCTACGGGAACCAAGTTAAGACTCTAAAAGAATCAGTCTAATAGGTTACAGGATAGGAACTTGATAAAACTTAAGTACCGTGTGCACCCTGTAGGTTACAGCATAGGAACTTGGTAAAACTTAAGTACCGTGTGCACCCTGTAGGAATTGGACTTTCAGGCGTTGTAAACAGTGACTCAGTGCTACGAATTACGCTATTATCTTACAGTTGTTATCATATTAGGCGGGAATCTTGAGCTACCTTAAAACAAATTGCAATTTCATCTAGTAAATACTCCAGAACTCGCCTCTAAACGTCTTTACTAATCAGTGATCTCGTGCGACAAGAAAATACTTGTGTTTCAAAGGCTTAACTTGAAAATCAAGCACACTTATCAGCAGATAATCCCTTGAATATCTGTCTAGAAACCTGCTCAAATGATTACCATATATTAATTTCAACTACCCACAATTTATTGTGCTGGGCTGCATTTAGTTCATATCAAGTAGTGAGCCAAGGTCCCACGCACTTGAAATCAAAGTATACTTATCAGCAGATAACCCCCCAACAAACCGTAACCACAGCCCAAAGTAATCAATAATTTTGTTACCCTTGCAGTACGGCCGTATCAGCATAGAGACAGCCTCCAAAGAAAACCAGCTACTTTCTCGCAATCCCAAGACTGACGACAAACGGGGAGTGGAGCAAGTCGAAGATGTCGATGCCAAAGAGGCCACCAACGGAGTGGCTCCGTTGATCACCCGCGATGCCGTCCTCCTGCCCCAGGCCCAGGAGCCCGCCAACGAGAAGCCGGTCTCCGCCAAAAAGGTGAGCTTCCCAGCACATTCCAAGTATCAATATGATAGCTTTACCATCTTTACCAACTCCCCACAGGACGAGATCAGCTTTGATTTTGAAAAGTGCTTGGACTATGTAAAGTCCGGTGTGGAGGCCATCATCGAGGACGATGTGACGTCGCGCTTCGAGGCCGAGGAGCTGAAGAATTGGAATATGCTGACGCGCACCAACAGACACTACGAATTCATCTCGTGGAAGATCACCGTCATCTGGATGGTCGGCTTCTTCATACGCTACGTTTTCTTGATGCCCCTTCGAGTACTGGTTTGCTTTGTGGGTGTAAGTACCTTCGGCTTGATTTCGCGATAGTTACCACTCTCCACCAGACTTGACCACTTGACCTGTCCGGACGGGGCATTGCATGACAATAATTACAGCGGAGGCCTGTCCTCGTGAATATTTTACGAACTGGGAACGCCAAGACATTCAGACTTCCAGACTTCGGCTAGGTCGGGTCTTCCATGGGAATTAAATCAAAGGGAATCCCGTGCCACTTGTAATGCTTGATTAACTTCCGATTGATAGTAGATAAACTGTAGTAAGCTCTGTTTGATTTAATTCCGTTTGTGTTGTGTCTGTCCCCCCGTATATTTGTTTAGTTTTATTTAACCCTCTCCTAATCCAAATCTCTCCTAATTTGATTCCTAGGTTTTATTTGCAGTCTTTGCAAACTTCATTGTGGCTTTCGTGCCGTTCCGATACTTGCGGACCTCGTTAGCCAGCTTGTCATTTAAAATTACCTTCCGCCTTATTGCCAGTTCTTTGTCATCCCTTGTAAGGTTCCACAATAAGCAATATAAGCCGACAGTCTCTGGGTTCTGTGTAGCGAACCACACCTCTCCCTTGGACGTGGCGATATTGTCGACAGATTGTACCTACTCTTTGGTGAGCAAGTAACTTTATCTTGACTGCTCTTAACCTCATCTTCATGCATGCGTAATTCGTGTTTGTTTGACTGTGTAATGCCTAGAATTTGAACCTCGTCGGGTATCCAATTGCCGATATATGTATTCCGATAAACAATAAATGTAGTTTATTGGCCAGCAGTCTGGTAACTGGTAACTGGAAGATATTTGTTGTCTTCCGCCTTTCGGTTATCGGAGTGGGTACAGTGTGTGCCTTGATAGCCGCTATCTTTTTGCACATGGAATTTAGACCCGCCTTGTATTAACATACCTACAAGCATCGATAACTCCCGGTCAACCGTGTTGACATAAATTTGCGCGACTTTTATAACACCTTCTTGATAACTTATCCGATGAGCCACGAAATTGCGGAGAAAGTGCATGCCGCGTGCAGTTTAAAAAGTATTATTTATGTTGCAAGTTGAGCTTTTGTTTTGTGTTGCTGCGGCTAAGTGTTTGTCCTTGTGTTTGTTGGATAATTTTGCTTTGCAGAAGGCAAGGGAGAAACTCGGGCCGTCCAAGCAGGTAAGATAAGCCCTCACATTGTTTATTTGGCGGCATTTATGGTCGCCGTTTGGGGGAAGTTTGCGATTAGAGCGGTGCAGAGGGCTTGGCCGTAAACATCACCAATTTCAGCTGACCTTTAGATTCTAATTGAACGACAACGCGCGATCCCCGAAAGCCCAGCATTGCGTAATCTTGGACGTATGACTGTGCATTAACAAGGGTCGAGCGATATCAGAACTCTCATGTCACTCTATTTGCAGAATAATCAATGAATGCACATAGGTCGGGCAGTAATTGACTGACTTTTGACGCACGTACATTAAGAATACTCGCTATGAACAAATGTGAGTCAAGAAGATGAATTGTAAAGCTAACCACCAACCAGCAGTAAACGAAATCCTTTCGAACGCTTTTCAGTGACCCCTCCAATAAACCCGTCAAGTTTGTGCCCCCCTCCCTCCAGACGTTGCAAGATCATTAACAGATACTCAATCAATCCCTCACCGTTCCCCATCTCTCGTTTCGTTCTCGTTTTGCGACATCCTAGGTAAATTGGTTGACATTTTGTACGGCCGTGGTGGGCTATCAGAAGGATGGGCCGTGCAAGCGGGCACTGGTCAATAAAGTGCTTAGCATGTGCTTCGGCCTCTTGTCCGGCGCCATATCGGCGGTGATCACTTACCACAATGAGGAGAATCGCCCGTCATCCGGTATTTGTGTTGCCAATCATACCAGCCCAATCGATGTGCTGGTCTTGATGTGCGACTCCACTTACTCTCTGGTAAGGCATTCGTTTCGGAACGCACCGGTTACTACTAAACTACACTTACTTTTGGTTTAATTTCGACCATGATTTCCTTAGTTTTCTTTGTAGTATTTTATGGTAGAGCAATATGATTTGGCTCTCACTAGAAATGATTAGAAAATGTATGGAAAATATGGGTGGTCCGATTGCAAAAGCTCCCTATCCTGGCGCACTTCGCGTGCAGGGTAAACAATTAGTTATTAACAAATGGTGCCTTCAAATGTGACAAAATTGCATCCCAAAAATCTGTGTAATTGGCCACTGAAACTGCCTCTGCCAGAGGCAGACCTTGAAAATAACCAAATTGACACCCCCAATTGGCAGAACTTACCCATTGGCTTCCCTTATGCACATGCAGGTACTAACCACAACCTTTATTTGGCTTTCCTGGTGTTGGGTTTTATGTTTTGCATGCCATGCTTTTTTTTATATGTGCGCTCTTTTGTTTTGTGTCTTCATTTGTGATTGTCCTTTGCCGTGTTTAAGAAGGTAACGAGCTTTCGGGTGATTTTGTAGATTGGCCAGAGGCACGGCGGCTTCTTGGGCGTCCTGCAAAGAGCCCTGGCCCGGGCCTCGCCGCACATTTGGTTCGAGCGCGGCGAGGCCAAGGATCGTCACTTGGTGGCCGAGCGGCTGAAGCAGCACGTCTCGGACCCCAACAATCCCCCGATTCTGATCTTCCCGGAGGGCACTTGCATCAACAACACCTCCGTCATGCAGTTCAAGAAGGGCAGCTTCGAGGTGGGCGGCGTCATCTACCCCGTGGCCATCAAGTGAGTGCGGGAAAGGGGAATTTTCCCACCAAGATTACAATTACTCACCTTGTTTTGTTGCAGATACGATCCGCGCTTTGGAGACGCGTTCTGGAACAGCGCCAAATACTCGATGATGCAGTATCTGTACATGATGATGACCTCCTGGGCCATAGTGTGCGACGTGTGGTACCTGCCGCCGATGTACCGGCAGGAGGGCGAGAGCGCCATTGACTTTGCGAATCGGGTGAAGAGCGTGATCGCCAAGCAGGGCGGTCTGATCGACCTGGTCTGGGACGGGCAGCTGAAGCGGATGAAGCCAAAAAAAGAGTGGAAGGAGATACAGCAAGTTGAGTTTGCCAATCGGTTAAAGTCGGATTCCACCTAAATTATGTAGAGAGGACAGCAAGCTAAATTTCTACAGTGACTGTACACGATATACATTATATTTATAATTTGTATTGCAGCGACTGTAATTTGTATAAATTACGATTAATTATTGGATGGTTTAATAAAAGATGAAGTCATATGTACAATTAATTTATCTACTTTAGAGATACAATAAACGAAAAGATGGAATATCCAAAGACCGCATGGAACTGATGAGTTGTAAATGAATTTCTTTGTCATGCTAAATTACAGATGCAAAACACGACAAAGCAGCGGTGGTCCAAGCTGTGTCTTGAAGGTGAGGCTTGGGTCAGCGACCTTCTTTGGGTCTTTAAGAAGAAATGGCCAGCTGGGCTTCCAGCGCGTTATTGATTTCGTATTAATTGTCAATATAATTGGCGGGCACTTCCGCAATTGCTGCGGCACAACCCTGAACTGTCGCCAAAGCGAAATGTCTGCGCCAAATATGGGAAATAATGGTATCCAGTCGGTGCGGCTGCGGTTATAAACAATGTGCGGGCAATCCATATTGTTAAAAATCACGAGTCAATGGGTCTGGCCTTCGCAGATTCGTTAGGCTCATTGCCAATCGCAAGTGAGCGATTTACAATTAACAAATACCTAGAGATACAGGTTTATTATTAGATATGTTTATACATGGGCATCGCCGCGCCTGATCATCATCATCATCATCATCATCATGTTGATGATGCTGGCGATGAAAAGACTGTTCATATTCCATATGCATATCCATATGCATATGCATGGGGTTTGGATTTGGGATTTGGATTGGGACAAACATTCCCGTGAAACACTTGTGGCCGGCCATTCGATCCCCCGCGAATCTCAGATAAACACATTCGTGCTCCTCTAAACTGGAGCACTCGGCGAATGTTTATTCGAATCCGATCGAAGATAAATAAAATATGCATGTACAAGAGCATCATATTTATTTTACACACGGCAACATGGTATTCATATGAATAAATGTATGCGCAACGCGTTTATTTATGGATCTGGGTTGGCCAGTTATGAGTTATTTTTGTATTTCTAAGACTAAAATAAGGCCATGAATGTACTTTGATACATATCGCGTATGTGCTGCTCCCACATACATGCTATACTATATACATTTGGCGTATGTACAGGCCCGCCTGTACGAGTATGTGCGTGCCGAAAGCTAATAAATTAATTCTTGCGTAAAATCGCCTTTATATAGCTACATACATACATATACAATGTAATTGCACACAAATACTCCCAACTAGGACGAAAATGCTCCCTTTTTTTTGCAAATTTAAGTCGATTTTCCCCAACGATTCTAATAAAATTCAAATAAACCCCAATCGGAAAAAAAAAGTTTCGAGTTTTCTAAAAATAACATTTAGAGAAAACGCCCACACACCCATAGTCATGCAGTGAAAAACCGGTACTTGAGTATTTCGAAAAATTCGAAATAAATTCGACGCTAAAATAAAAGTAACTATATTGTTACCAACCCGGCAGGAAAAAATGAGACATCGGCGCGGATATAGCCGCAAATTCGGTGGCTGAAAAACACACACACCGTGCCCGTGTGTGTATTGCATGATAAATAATGATATATTCAGAAAGTGCTGTTTTTATTACGCAAACTGTATTTTCTTAGTTGTGCCGTGTGCATCCCCAAATATAGACTACCTGTGTGCAGAATCTTTCCAGTCTAGTCCGCGGCATTTCCGACGAATAGGAACTACTTCACAAGAGTACCTCCGAAGGTATATATCTCCCGATCCCGATCCCGACTCCCGATCGCGCGAAGCCTGCTGCTGCAATTGGACTAATCACAAACTTGTATCTGAAATTCCCCCGCAGACACTACACACAAACCGTCAAAATGCCTTTTGTTCCCGTGGAAACTCCCAAGTGCCCCGCGTGCGGAAAGTCGGTGTACGCCGCCGAGGAGCGTGTTGCCGGAGGATACAAATTCCACAAGACCTGCTTCAAGTGCAGTAAGTATCCCTCAGCCACATGTGGATTAATAATGCGAAGCACCCTGCTGCAAAGTAGATGCAAATTTTTAACACACATCCAATCTCTTCGCTTTTTTTAGGCATGTGCAACAAGGCCCTGGACTCGACAAACTGCACGGAGCACGAGAAGGAGCTTTTCTGCAAAAACTGCCACGGCCGCAAGTACGGTCCTAAGGGATACGGTTTCGGTGGTGGTGCCGGCTGCCTGTCCATGGACACTGGCTCCCACTTAAACAGAGAGTAAGGACTAAATTAAAAATATAAATGTTTTTGTATGAAAAGTGTAAAATTCCTTGAATTAAATGTGTAGTTTGGCTTTCTATTTAAACCTGTGTGTACTTAATGTTTCCATTGCATTCGAACGGATGCACCATCCATCCCCCACCACCACCCACTTGTCGGATTTTCCTTATTTGTTTGTCTGGGCTGGGCTATACTTGTTCCCCCTGGAAATATTCCACTCATATGTATATAGAATGCATATATACTCGTATTTGTTTGTTTCCATGTTCGTACTTATGTACTTATGTACTGATGCTGATGGTGTATGAGTATTTCTGTTTACAACGTCTATTGTACCGCCTGTAAATCGGTTGGTCCAATAAAACAAAGTATTTTCTAATATTATTCATGGGCCTATTTATAGACGGCCCGTAGTATTTTCTTTTGTCGCTCTGTGTGTCTACATGGGATCCATCCGAGTCGCTGTATTCCCCCAAAATTTGTTGTTCGTTCCTCGCCGTTTTTTGTCGAGCGTATCCGAGACCGACTGACCTTTCTGTATTCCTGTTTCTGTCGCGGTGACTAAGACGTATGCTCGGGGCTCGGTGCTCTATGCTCTCTCTCTCTGTCTGTGATTTGGTGTCTTTCGTTGCGGGTAATGATCCCCTAATGAATGTCCATTTCGAGAACTATAATTGAGGGAAGCATCTGAATCTTTTTTAGATTTGTTCAGCCAAAAATTCCACCCAAAGCACCTGATGGGCAGGGCTGTCCTAGGTGCGGCATATATGTCTATGCCGCCGAACAAATGCTGGCAAGAGGAAAGGTGAGATCTATATTTTGGTTTGCGGTTTGCTTTCCCGGGGGGTTCACCTTCTCTATAAATAATCATTCAAATCTAAGGGCTACCATCGGAGGTGCTTTAAGTGCATACAATGTAACAAGACTCTTGACTCGACTCTTCACTGTGATGGACCCGACAAGGAAATTTACTGTAGAGGTATTATCTCAAGAGATTCTGAATACGTTTAGGGGTTACTTGCAAGATGACCTATTACAGGTTGTTATGCCCAGAAGTTTGGGGCCCGGGGTTATGGCCACATTGGTATCTCCTCCT
This sequence comes from Drosophila ironensis, assembly GCA_021223825.1. Lineage (NCBI taxonomy): Eukaryota > Metazoa > Arthropoda > Insecta > Diptera > Drosophilidae > Drosophila > Drosophila ironensis. The sequence goes on from JAJJHQ010006980.1 coordinate 169,513, forward strand.
TGGGCCTGATGTCCGACATCAAGGATTCCGAATGGCAGAGGTATTAGCCACAGAGTACTCTAAAAATGTTTCCTAAAAGCTTGTGTTTCTTAAGCGAAATGGCTCCGAAAACCGCTGCCATAAATGTGGAGCAAATACAGGCCCCGCTGGGCGAAGGTTGTCCCCGCTGCGGTGGCGTTGTCTTTGCCGCCGAACAGGTCCTCTCCAAGGGCAGGCCCTGGCACAGGAAGTGCTTCAAGTGCCGGGACTGTACCAAAACACTGGACTCCATCATCGCCTGCGATGGACCCGACAATGAGGTGCATTGCAAGACCTGCTACGGCAAAAAGTGGGGACCCCATGGCTATGGCTTCGCCTGTGGATCCAGTTTCCTGCAAACCGATGGCGTTTCGTAAGTAACTGTTTGGGAAATTTTAAATTTCAACAATATATTTATTTACCTTTCAGTTTGGAGGATATATCGTCCCAGCGTCCGTTTGTTTGCCCGGATACCACCTCGATCAAGGCTCCGGATGGCGAGGGTTGCCCACGTTGTGGAGGCGCTGTATTCGCCGCCGAGCTGCAGTTGTCCAAGGGCAAAATGTGGCACAGGAAGTGCTTCAATTGTGCCCGATGCCATCGCCCCTTGGACTCTGTGCTGGCCTGCGATGGTCCGGATGACAACATCTACTGCAAACTCTGCTACGCAAAGGCTTACGGACCCAAGGGCGTGGGCTACGGACACACGCCCACTTTGGTGTCCACCAGTTACGAGTATACCCCCAATTGGTAAGCTTTAGTTTTAAATTACATATGAAATCTGACTAACTATGAGGGAATTTTCTTTTTTAGCTGGGGAGCCATCGATCGCAATGGACCCAAATCAGAGAACGGATGTCCCCGCTGCGGATTTATGGTCTATGCCGCCGAGCAGATGAAGAGCAAGAGTCATGTGTGGCACAAGATGTGCTTCTACTGCTCGGAGTGCCGCAAGTATCTGGACTCCACCAATCTAAATGACGGACCCGATGGCAACATCTACTGCCGGTCGTGCTATGGCAAGTTCTACGGCCCCAAGGGCGTGGGCTATGGCATCGGTGCTGGCACCCTGACAATGGCTTAAGATTGCGACCAAAAAGGCGGGTTCAAAGACTGAGCCCAATAAGTCCAAAAGCTCCAAATTGGCATTGGGTTCCATCAGTCTTTAAACCCGCACATTTTTGAGGCTGACTACAAAAGGTAGTATTGCGATTCTCCTGCAAAATTAGCTCCAAAAACCAACAAAATTCGATTCAAGTTAGTGAGATGACTGGTATACGAGTTGTATGTATCTGCGAAATAGAAACCGAACAGGCATTCAAAGCAGCGACTGAAACTTTAGGCTTTGGATGGCAACGACGAACCTCTCCGAATAATTGTACTATATATATCCTATGTATACGTTTCGAACGATCAATAAACGACAAGCAGTAAACAGCATTGTTATTGGTTCTCTTGTTTCCAAGCATTTATTCAAATAGTTATATATATTTGTAACGGTAGGACAGATTATTGACAGAGGATCTAAGCGGTATATTTGTTGCGGGGATTGATTCTCTTTATTCAAAATACATTAACGATTAGGGAAAGACTACATAAGATGGAAATGGACTTTATGATCATCAGCGAACCCCCCGAGTTGGTGGAGTTGCAACAATCGGCGGAGAAGTAGAGAATTTTCGGGTACAGGGTTTTCCAGAAGTTAACCCTGGGATTGTTCAGCAAATTGTCCGTGTTGAAGCTTTCGTCGATCAGCAACACCGAATCGTTGTTGGGGGTCATGGGGTTCCATTTCACATACACATTAGCGCTTGTGGGATTCGAGGTTTTCGCAAAGTTCGCCCACAAAGTCATGATAATATCCGAGTGCTTCTTGTCCGTCGACTTCCAGTCCACAGCGTTGGTCATGTACGGGTTGCCCCAGACGAAGACCTGATCGAAGTACTTGGGCACACTCACCCAGCTGGGAAGATCTTGGAAAACCGACCTCGGCCGCATCTTGAACAGGTAGCTGTACACAATGTTATCCTTGCTGATCATGTCCGCGAACATTTGCATGGGCGTGATGTAGAACTTTTCGGTGTGGGCGCTCATGATGTGTTTGTTTTCCTTTTTCATGTCCGTATCCGATTCGTTGGCGTACATAAAATTAATGGCATCCGAAATGAGCTCGTAGTTCGAACACCATTCATTATTCCGCACCAGCTTATGCATGTCTGTCACGGCAATATCACTGAAGAATCCCTCCAAGTCCGAGGTACTCAGTTCGGTGTCCAGATTGTCCTTGAACAGGGTCAGCACCTCCTCCATGTCGGTCACTCCGATAATAACGGGCACCTTGTGATAGCTGCCCCGCTTGAAGAGTATCTCGGGTTGGTTTTCAATAAAAGGATACGAGGAGTTGCTCAATCCAAAGTCCACAACAGGTCCCCAGCTGACCGAAGGCAGATTCTCCGACAGCCTTTTGCCATCCAATCGTTTCAGGCATTGGATAAACAAAGAGGTAGGTCTCCTGGGGCAACCGAAAGTACTGGAGACCTGGTCCAAGGAACCCTCGTATTCATAGGGCATTTTGACCGTTGTCAGTGGATTTCCCGACATTATGATGGCCTTGTTGAAGCCCCCCTTCGACCACTCACCGGAGGTCATGTGCAGGGCCACACTAATCGCTCCCGCATCGTGGCCCATGAGGGTGATACGGTTCGGGTCCCCGCCAAACAAGTTGATGTTTTTCTTCACATAATACAGGGCCGCCGACTGATCCATCAGGCCGTAGTTGCCCTGGGCTTCGCCATCGTCGGTTGTAAAGAATCCGAATATGTTGAGGCGGTACGAAAAGGTCACGACAATCACTTTTTGCTTGAAAACCAACTGAAAAGGTTCCACATCCGTGGGGCTTCCAATGGAAAAGTCTCCGGAATGAATCCACACAACAACCGCGTAGCCATTTATCTCAGGCAGTCCTGTCAATGAAAAGTTACATTATTATAAGTATTGTTCAAATTCCGCCTTGATTTAGGAGTTTCTAAACAATTCACCTAGTTTTCAGACAAACAAACTTAACATGTTGATAATATTTTATCTCAAAAATAATGTATATCCTTTTAAATAATGATTTCCATCATTACCAATATCTTGAATATTCTAAAAATCTCACCATCAGGTACAAAAACATTCAAATACAGGCAGTTTTCCTCGTATTTTCTAGCACTATCCTCGGAGCTCGTATCGGAAGCAATGATTTTTTGAATCTGTTCGGTTTCTTTGGGTACGGAAGTGGAGGGATTTTGCCAGCAGTTCGGAGCGAAGGAGGTTGCGTTGAAAATGCCCTTCCAGGGTGTTAGTTCGATATCCGGAGGCGAAAATCTCCTGGCATGTGCGTAGCGAATGCCCAAATAAGCCTTCACGTTGTGCGTTCGAAACATTTTCAAATACGTTCCGGCTATAACCCCGTTGCCGGGTATATGGATGAACGGGGCGTCGACACATTGCGCGAATTTAAAACTATAGTTACTGAATATGTGATAAAACAAAGCTACAAGGGCCAGGAAGTTTCGTTTGCACTTCATGATTCGTCCGATTCCTTCACATCTTTCCGTGTTTTGAACTTGGGCGACACTGTTCGCAATCTGCGAACGGCACGCGAGGCTTCCGGTTGCCATGGCGAAAATACACAAAAAATATTGTTGCTAGGATTTTGTAACTATGGCAGTCCATCCATCTGCTTTTTCGGTGGTTCATATATATATTTATATATATATACATATATATTTATTGCGCCTACGTCAGCCCAGCCATCGGAATGCTGTTAACCCCAGGTTGCCTTAGAAAAGGAAAACGTCCAAATGTTTCGTAGACCTAGCAATGGGTGAACCAAATGTCACACTACCTATTGGTATCACTACTTGAAATTTGTTCAAATTCGTGTTACACACTTTAAGATGACTAAGGAGCCGGAAGTTCCCGAAAAGAAACCCAAGAAGGAGCCGCCCAAGCCCGACAAGTCGCATCCGCCCCCACAGCCGAAAATGCGGACTCGGGAGGAAATCCTTAGGGACAAGTGCATTACGGACTTCTGCCTCAAGGGTGCCAGTGGCCTGCTGGTTGGCGGTGTTTTCACCCTCTGCTTCACCCGCCCCCAAACCTTCCCCCTGTGGCTGGGCATGGGCATTGGAATGGGTATTGCCTACGATTGCTGCAATGTTCGTCGCAGTACTATGGAGTACGACCATCATTAGCCTAGTCTTAAACCTTAACTCAAAAATTAACCTTTCGCCAAAAATTAACCAAAAAGTAATATTAGAAAACATATCTCCATTTGAGTAATAATTTCGTTTTAAATAATAATGTTGGAAATAAAAGTGTGCTTATTTTCGGGTGGTAATACTCGTATCTTTGAATCGAATTTTGGGATTGCAGTCCATAATAAGTAATGTAACTAGTGAATAAGGGTGTGTTTGCTATTTTTTGTACATTGAAATATTTTAAGCCTTAATTTAAACCTTTATTCCTGAAATAAATACGTTTTTTGGAAGGGGATTACGGAGCGTATGAGTAATCACATCTTGTAATACTTAAGATGTTCCCGTTTTTATTAAGTTTTTCCTACGTTTTTTCGATTTGTTTCTTTAAAACTTAACATTTAAGAAACAAATCGAAATATGTTAAGCAATAACAAATTAAGTTTTAAAATTTGTATAACAAGAGTAAGCTTAAGATTATCTTTATAAATAAGGGCGCGCAATTGTCAAACGAATGAGTAATTTACATTGAATCTTTGTCACAATTTTTTTATTTCTGAATTAAAATTTCCCATTTAATAAATAGAAATTTCCTTTATTTTTGTTGTCATACGGAGCGTATGAGTAATTTTTATTTTTATTTGGCTTTTGAAAGAAGTCGTTTAACATTAATAATAGATTGCAATTGCTTTAAATTTGTTATAGGGAAAACTAAATTTCGTATAACAATAATGTTTTGGTTTCTAATACCTTTCCCTCAAGAAACCCTATAATATTAGAGAGCCAAATTTGCATTTACGGTTATAAATTGACAAAAGACTCCCGGCTATTCTGCATTTTTGGTAACGAAAGACTGGGGCCTTTCTCAGCTGACCATTTGCAGCGACGAGAAATGTCTCGGCGCTCTTTCGTCCACTTACAAATTCCGTCAACGTCTCGAGGCGCAAAGAGGTTGGCTGGTAGCTGGTAGTTGGCAGCAAACCTGTTTTGGGGGAGCAGTGAGCCACCCTAGTGCTTTTGGCCAACAACCACAATTAATGATGTTGACGTTCTCTTCGTGGCGCTCGCGCGCATGTGTGCAGGCCGTGGTAACTCCAACCAGAGTCACTCTATGCTTCGACTTTGGCTCGGCAACTGCGGCGGAGACAGCAGCAGCAACAGCAGCAGCAGCAACAGCATTGGATCGGATTTGGTGGCAGCAAAAGCCAAATACCTTATACCTTTTTGTTTTCAGTTTCATAATTATCTCCGTGTCGGTGGTGTGTGTTCGCCCGCCTTGATGATTTCGGTCGGAATACGCATTAATCAGATCAGTGCATTGTCAGATCGAGTTGCAGGCTGAGTGAATATGTTTTCACAAATGCATCTGTAAACGTATGTATAAATGGCGATTGCAAAAAAAAAAGAGAAAAACATTATGTGCCAGCAGCCCACACCCTAATTTAAGTAATAGCGAGTGCAAGTGATTTATCCCGTCGAGGAAACTGAATTTATTAACCACGACCGCGGGCGATCGCGTTATGGTTTCTGAGCCTTTCTCTATTTAATATTTCTCAATGACCTAATGTTTCATTGTCTTCGAGGCGAGCGGGTTACATACAGTGGCTGAGAAAAATTAATTCACACTAGCCGCCTCTGGCTGTGACTTGGCGAAGGAAAAGTGATCTGACCAGTTCTTGTGTGTTGAGGCAGTACCTTAAAATTACGAGTACTTTTTTTTACCACTCGGCCAAAGTGATCTAACAATCCCACGAGCAATTCATATTTCATTTTTGCTCCGCTGCCAAGTCAAGTCACCCTACCAAACTCGCTTTGTGCGATTCAATGCCACAAGATAGCGGCTAATGGACAAACTCCATGTAGTATATAGTATACCTTGCGTTTTGTGGTAGTCGAACGAAATACAGGTACATACTACATACTACATACGTGTTTGTGGCATTTGTAACAAACGATCGATCACAATCGGATCATAAGGAAATCAAAATAATGTTAACCGTATTGTTCGCTCGGGTACATAAGAGTCTTTACATAAGAGACCTACTTACATGAATAATTCGCTGAATGTTGAGTGCTGAATGTTGTGCGAGTACACTCACTTTTACGACCCACATGCTGGTCAGGCCCCAGCAATTACGCTGGGAAACAAGTGATACACTGCCCCAATCGGACTTTATGGGGTTTTTAACGACTCCGACCCCGGACCAATTAAAATAATGTAAAAATTATAATAAAATTATTTGACTGGCGGCTGCCCAATCGCGTAGCATTAATTGTATGATACTTATGTTTTTACACCTCATAACATTTTAAGCGTCGACCCACAAAATTTGCCTATCCCCACGGACTTGATCTTAATTATTCCATTTTAATGTGTGTTAATTATTGGCGCGGTGAAAGCTTTCTTTTCTACTAATACATAACCACTTTTGTGAATATTTACTACTTTCCACTTGCAGATTAAATACAATTTTCTAAGCTTTTGATCTGTATACCTTTACCAAGATGTTACGATACCTGCTAATACTTTGCGCCCTAAAAAGCGGTAAGTTCGTTTTCACGCAAAACGATTGAACAAAACAAACCCTTGAAACGATTATAAATATTAGTTAAGTGGATGCGTGCGACTTAATTTCGCATAAACGAGACTCGTATGCATGTTAATAGTTGCTTTGAGCCAAAATTTTGAATTAATTTATCATCTGCAGCCTATTGCGGTGACAACGAGTTACTAACTCAAACAGTTTATGGATTTTTGGACTTTACCACCACAATTGGCAATACTGTGATGGTATTCTCGCCCCAAAGCTCCCCAACTTTCGGTGAGTTGATCTCTTAATTGGCCATCCATTAATTATAAATTGATATGAATGGTGTGAAATTTTTGTTTTTGGTGTTCCCATAGAATTGAAGCCCAACAATACCCACGAAATCGTAAACATAATTGAAACGAAGCCGAAGTCCAAGAAGGAAAAGGAGAAGGTCGGCATCAAGCCAACCCCTTCGATTGTGACCCAGCCAAAGGTGCACTCCGAAACCGAAACTTCCCAAGTAGTAGAGTCCTACAACGTAAGCCTTGCGAACTCCCCCATTGAAACGCTGTTGAATACCCCGGAATACGATCTGCTTTCCCGCCAACCTGAGCAATTTGCCGAGGAAACCTATCGCCTGGTTAACTTTAAATCCAAGAACGACGATCGCCAGCGGGTGTATGCGTCCAAAAAAGAACCGAATTATGCTTACCAAACCAGATCGAGTGAGGTTAAAACAATTTTGGCCACAACAAAAGAGCATGGGAAATTCTCAAAAGTTTCGCAGTACCCGAACTCGAGCACCGAGAAAAAGAGTAAACCTCGGCAGACTCGAACCAACAAACCAGTTGGCGTTTCCACCATTCAACCAAGTAAAACTGTAAGGGAATCGCCGCCCTCGACTTTGTTGGCCAGCAAGCCCCGTAAAAGTCAACAGAGTGGGCGCGACAATCGAGGATCTAGCTCCAGTACGAGGAAGACATCTCGTCCCAAGGGAAAGAGGTGAACTTTCTAATCAAATTATGAATATTTCAAGATATATTTTAAAACGATTTTTTAGGAGAAACAAGCATACCCAAAGTTCCAAGTTGACCATAACTCCATCGTCAACAGAGACCAGTGCTCGTCATTCCTATCGCACGAAAGCCAATACTGTACAAGAGGAACCCGTCAGCGTGGTTAGCCCCAATTCCTTCAAGCTGAACAGGCGTCCTGGCAGATGGCAGTACAAATCCTCGCCGAAACCCAAGGTTAACATAAGGAAGAATGCCAACCCCAATGTTCCGACTACCATTCAGAATGATACATTGGCAACCGAAGAAAACGCTGTAGAGGTTATCACTAATCAGGCAGTAAACAATGGACGGGATTTGGAAGCTTCGGGATCCCAGAATGGACCCGTTGCCAACAACAACGAAGAAGCCAACTCGAAGTACTTTGTGCAAACTTTGAACGTGGAAATAAGCACACCTCAGCCTTTTATTGACACCTACTACGAGATTGCCACCATCAAGACTCCGTTTATATTCCAGGTAATGCATTTTTATTTCTCGACTAATATAATAGTTATTTAAAAAAAACTGCAAAACCATTTCAGGCTGGAGTCGTTAAGAAAACACGTTTTCTCACCGTCACTTCGACAATTGAAAAGGTTATCCAAGAGGAGCATACTAGGGAGTATTCTGAGGACGATGGTCCTTTAACCGAAAACATTTTGGAGGCCACAACTAGTACCGATGACAAGACCCTGGCCGGTAGCATTACCACCTTGAAGCCCATTTTTCTGGGAGAGGAAACAGAGACTCCCAGCTTGGAAACTATTACAGAGTCCTTCTCAATCACACAAACCAAGCTGAAGACCCAAATCTTGCCCGTCATTTTCGAGAAGAGGAATGAAACAGTCCAAATAACGTTGGTCCAGACCTACGACTATACCAGTCTTATAACCGTGACCCAGACCATATCCCCCTTGAGCGAGGACACCAATCTCTCGAAGAACTTTAAGGACTTCGAGGGAAGCTTGGACGAAGCTGGATCGGAAATAAACCTGGACCTTGAGTTTGGCGACGAGGATAATCTTGGCAAATTCGATGCGAAGATCAAGCCCAAGAATAAGGTGGACATTAAGAGCAACGTAACGGCTCCGTTGGTCCAGGAAACCATTAGCTTGCCGGAAACGCAGCAGAATAACTTGATCACTTCCACGCGTCCTGTCATCAAAATGGAGACAGTCTGGGAGTCGCATGTCGTGCCGTTGGTTCGGGGCACTGAGACCATCCTGCGAACGCTTTCCAAGTCTGTGGGTGTTGTTGAAAAGACGGAATACGTCACCGAGGTGGCCACCATTTCCATGCCCCAGCCCTCGTCGCAATATCCCTTCTCGATTAACCCATACTTTAACCCATTACTGCCCATACCCCCGCAGCAGCTGATCACGTCCACGGAAGTCCAGCAATCCATGGTCACGGCAACCAGCTCCAAGGTCTTGAAGCTTACATTTGGCGCCAGGACGGCCTACACCACGATCTTCTCGACCTCGGTGGTGCCGACTGCTGTTACGAAACTGATCACAGCCACTGTGCCGGTTCAACAACCCGGGTCCTTCCCGAACTACTATCCGCCCCCGTATCCCCCATTCGCCTATGTTGGTTAATTTTTAAATGCCTTTTCATCGACGCCAGCGCGAGAGCCTAAACCATTACTTCAATTGAAATTAGAAATCCTGTATTATAATTAAGATCATGTGCAAATATCGAAAGACGATCGAAAGGTGATACAAAAGCAATAGATTTTATTAGAATGTATGTCGCAAACGTTGTAAATGTACATATATACTTAAATTAAGCCTAAATTTAAGAATTAAACGAATTTTTTGGATTACTAGATAAGCGAACAAAAATGGTTGTAGTTTGGTTTAACTGCTCAGTTAATAAATTTTTGCCCCGTTTTTATTTCCCCCCCAAGATTCAATTTCTTTTAGTGGAACTTTTTCTGGGATTTTTTTGAATATTTAGAAAAACATATGTTTTTAGTTGATTTCTTAAAGAAACGACTGGAACCCATCGTTTCGCTTGTTTCGCTTGTGTGTTTCTGTTTCCCGCGTTCCCAACGGCATACAATTCTCGCTGGCTTGCAACGCTGCTGTTATCGATAGTTGCCCGCGATGTTGTTGAATCGGTAAAAGTGCTCTCTCGTGAGAGCGGTAAGTCGGCGAGTTTCTGGGCCCGCGGGGTAACTATCGGCTTAGGGGGGAGCCATGTGCCGTCCAAGTGTTCGCTCGCACCATCTCTTTTACCCACGGGCGGTTGTCCAGAGTCATTACCGACCCTGTCCACAGGCTGTCCACACTCTCGCTGGCTTGCTGCTCTCGCATTTTTCGTATTTTTTTTACAAGTGCTCGCAAGTTTATGAACGCTCGTAGTGTAAGTAATTGCCCATTGTCCGCAAACTGCTTGCCGGCTCCGAGGGCTCCCTTCCGGCTATCTGGGATTTCTTAATTTCCCCCAAATAAGCGGAGTGCCCTGGGGTTTTCATCGGCTTTGGGCACATGCAATTTTTCTTTTGGTGAAAAGTCGCCGTGTTTTTGCCATTTCTCGAGTGTTGTGTGTTGTGCTGCAAAGATGCAACCTTGCCACATCTGTCAGAATCGCTCCGAACGTGTCTTGCACTGAACAAAATCAATGCCAATTGTGCCAGCGCGTTGTTGTTGCCTCTGACAGAGCAGATTTGCCTTTTGCCTCCAAAAACCAGGCCAGGAAAAGCCAAGCCAAGCCACTGGGAAAAACCCTGGGAAATTCACTGACCCCCAATAGGTGTTGTGTTATAGGTGTTGCTTGCCCTCCCATTGCAGTTGCACCATCGCCAGCGACCATGTCGGTGCATTACAAGTTCAAAAGTACCCTCAACTTTGACACAATCACCTTCGATGGCCTGCACATTTCCGTGGCCGACCTGAAGCGCGAGATTGTGCAACAGAAGCGCCTGGGGAAGATAATCGACTTCGATCTGCAGATCACCAACGCTCAGAGCAAGGAAGGTGTGTACGGTGGCGCCCCCTAGGCAGGTTTACCTCCTTTCGGCTAATGTTTACCTCCTCCACAGAGTACAAGGAGGACGGCACTTTGATACCGAAGAACACAACGCTAATCATCTCGCGCATTCCCATCGCCCATCCCGCCAAAAAGGGCTGGGAGCCGCCCTCCTCAGAGAATGCCTTCGCCTCGGCGCCCGCCTCCGCCAAGCAGGACAACTTCAATATGGACCTGTCCAAGATGCAGGGCACCGAGGAGGACAAGATCCAGGCCATGATGATGCAGAGCACCGTGGACTACGACCCCAAGACGTGAGTAGAGGATGTCCGTCCCCAAAAAGGCAGCATAAATTCACGAATCCACGATTAACCGCCCGCCAGATACCACCGCATCAAGGGGCAGTCGCAGGTGGGCGAGGTGCCGGCCTCCTATCGCTGTAACAAGTGCAAAAAGACCGGCCACTGGATCAAAAACTGCCCCTTCATCCTGGGCAAGGACCAGCAGGAGGTCAAGAGGAACACAGGCATTCCCCGCTCCTTCCGGGACAAGCCAGAGTGAGTTGGTAGACCATCCTAAAGGGCATTTGATATATCTCTTGGTGTTTTGCAGTTCTGCCGAGCAAGAGGCCTCGCAATTCGTTATACCAGCCGAGCAGAACCAGGAAATCCCCGAGGATCTGATCTGCGGGATATGCCGCGACCTGTTCGTGGATGCCGTCATGATTCCCTGCTGTGGAAGTTCCTTTTGCGACGACTGTAAGCCTCAGAAACTTCTTTAGGGGGGTTCCCTCCTCTATCGGGTCAAAATTCAGATCGAAATTGTCTTGATCAATTGCTAAACTTTCCAAGAATAATGTCTCAAAATTCCACGTCTATATGTGCTGTATTCACGAAGTCGTAGGTCTTTAAAGTGGACAGGTCCGGGTGATTTCTTAGGGTGACCTAAAACTTTAAAGGCGTTTTTCTCGAAACCAGTTTTTTCCATTTTGTGAACACCATAACTAATACACCATTCAACCGAGTTTATACAACAAACGCTCCTTTTAAAGATAATTAAATTCTTGTCGATATATGTATTTGGTTTGTTAACTTTTTCGTGATAAGTTTCGTTGCCATTCAATTTGTGATGTCCGAGAAAACACTTTTTGAAAATCGTGAATTTCTTGACCGTCTAAGGAAGGGAACCCCCTATAAATACAAGCAGTTACCCATGCTCTCCCTCTGTTTAGGTGTTCGCACTTCACTGCTCGAGTCGGAGGACAGCGAGTGCCCGGACTGCAAGGAGAAGAACTGCTCGCCGGGCTCGCTGATTCCCAACCGCTTTCTGAGGAACTCGGTGAATGCCTTCAAGAACGAGACGGGCTACAAAATCAACGCAGTCAAGTCGGGTGAGTTCCAAACGTATTGTATGCGACAGACAGAGGTTTTAACTTGCATCTATTAGCAGCCAAAATCGAAGAAAAGCCGGCTGTGGAGAAGGAGAAACCCAAGGAAGAGGAAGCTGCCGCCGCAGAGCCCGAGCCGGAGAAGAAACCCGAAAAGCCCGAGGAGAGCGAAACCAATGGCAAGAAGGAGCAGCCCAAGTCGGACTCCTCGGAAAATGCCAAAGCACAGACCGCTGAGGAGCCCGCCAAGGAAAAGGACAAGGATAAGAATGACTCGGACTTTGAAGACAACATCACCATCAAAATGCCTCAGCCGGTGGAGACGGTGCCAGTCACAAAAAGGGTGAGATAACGAGTTGGGACATCAAAGTGAGACTTTTTCTAAGGCATTCTTCTTTTGGTTGCAGGACTCTCCCACGTTTGCGCACAAAAGTAGCGACAGCGCCCACAGACAGAGAGAACGAGAGCGCGACCGGGAACGTGATCGCGAACGTGACCGGGATCGTGATCGTGACCGTGAAAGGGAGCGGGAACGGGAACGTGAACGGGATCGGGAGCGCGATCGGGAACACGATCACGATAGAGATCGCGATCGCGATCGTGAGCGGGAACGGGAACGGGAACGAGAGAGGGAACGGGAGCGAGAGCGAGAGCGGGACCGCCACCGTGATCGGGAGAGCAAGCACGACTACCTCTCCGATCACCACGACAAGCACCGTCCATCGTCGAAAGCGGAGCCGGGCAAGGGCGAACGGAGTTTGCTGCCGACGCCCATTGGAACACTGCCCAGCTACCAGGGCCACATGATGAGCAGCGAGGAGGAGCGCCGGGCGGAGGAGGTTCGCCGCTCGAATCCCTACAAGCAGCCGGCGTACATGCCCATGCAGCGGGGCCCGCCGCCGCCCATGCACATGATGGGCCACCACATGCCGGCGTACAACAACGGCTACAACAACATGGGTCAGAGGCCGCCCCTCAGGTAGGTTTTGCCCCCCTTCCCCGACCTCCGTGCGGACCCAGGAGAAGCCGGCCACTGACTGATTGATCTCGCCAAAGAAGCGTTTGAAAATGCGATAGTTTTAATGAGAATATTCTAGTTTCTAGCCTGGTTATTTGCTTACTTAGTTGTCTGCGTATCTGCGTATTAAAGAGCCATTGTCTCAAATATCACTGATGGGCTTTTTGAATTGTAACCGAAACACTTCTGAAATTGCAGCTATGTGCCGTACCAGAACCAATCCGTTCACCCGATGCGTCCCCCGTACGGAGCGTCGGCCGGCGGTATGAACATGAACATGTCACAAACATTTCAGTCCCCGAATCTAGCATCCATATACCAAGGGGTGGCCGCCAAAGTCGGTGTCGGGTGAGTAATCTCTTGCGTTTTATGGTAACTTGTTAATGTCTGGCGTGTTGCAGGCTCATTGACGATCCCCTGGAGGCCTTCAATCGCATCATGAAGGAGAAGGAGCGCAAAAAGACTGAGCGTTTCCGCAATTCCGATCACCACAGATCGAGGTCGCCGGACCGGCCGAGACATCGCCTCAGGTCGCCCATCTACGAGAAGGACTCGCTGAGGGACAGCCTGAAGGACAAGCGACCGCGTTCGCGGGAGCGGGACCGAAAGCGGGAGTACAGCTACGAGAGGCACATACGCCACCCGCGTTCCACTCGCCCGGCCAACGATGGCTCCAAGTCACCCGGCGGACGCATCAAGAGGTACTGTGTATCCCAAAGCTTACTGATTCTCTGAAAAAACTCATGAAAAAAACCCTTCAGTAGATCTACGCACCGTCGCTCGTCGTCGCCCAAGACGACGTATAAGACGGACTACAGGGAAAAGGCGTACAACAGCAAGCCCTTTGCCCCCAAGCCTGATGCCCTGGAGCCTCCGCCGCCGGGCTTCGAGCCCCTGCAGCTCACCGAGGACGATGGCTATAGAAATAGCAACCGGCAGCCGACCAATCCGGAAGCCCACTCGCACAGCAGCAGTCACAAGGACAAGGGCAGCAGAGAAGTCGTCGGCAGCGGCAAGAGGCACGAGGCGGAGGGCCGGAGCGAGGAGGCGCCACGCAAGCGGCAGCGAACGCGCAGCAAGAGCAAGGAAACCAAACCGACCGACGGTAGTTACAGGAGCCAGACGCCGCCGGCCAAGATAACGACCCCGAAAATGCTGCGGGAGCGGGAGAGGGAGCGCGATTCCACGCCCAAGACGCCCGACCGCGAGTACGACGACTTCCTGGCGGCCAAGCCGAAGGCACAAGAGTCGGAGAAGTCCAACGAGCCGGCGGCGGCGGCGAACTCCGATTTGGGGGGCAAGGAGAACAAGGCCAAGAGTCCGGCGGCGTCAAAGGAGCGCAAGAAGAAGAAGAAGGACAAGGCCGAGAAGAAGAAGAGCAAGAAGGACAAGCGGGCCAAGAAGGAAAAGGTGGAGAAGTTGGAGCGCCAGAAGAAGAGCTCGTCGGCGAACCAATCAGACTCGGATGTCAACACCAGTTCCATGGCGCCCGAGGCGGACTTCAAGATGGATACTTCTCCGCCGGGCAGCCCCAGTTTTGAGCTCGATTTGGGCTTAAATCTGACCGCCTCCCCGACACATTTGGAAGGAGCTGCTGAGGATTTGGATCCGAAAAAGATGGACTCCCCGGATGGGGAGACCGCAGGTGCGGGCTCCAAGGGCAAGCAAGGCGATTCCAGTCCCCGCAATCTGTCCAAATGGGAGGTGGAGGAGAACAGCTCGAATTTCAATCTGGACGATTCGAGGAAGTCCGTTGCGGAGGATCCATCGGAGATCACTTCGGATGTGCTGCGCAAGGCGGAGAATGCCATCTTCGCGAAGGCCATTAACGCCATCAGACCGGTGGAGTTCCAGGTCATCATCAATTCCAAGGGCGGCAGCCGCGACCGCTCGGTGTCCATACGGAATGACAAGGAGCGCTCCCCTTCGCCCAAGCGCACGGGCGGCCGGTCGGTGAAGGAGCGGCTGGGCAACAAAGTTGTGAGCGATCGCAGTCGCACGCCGGATAAGTCGAAGGACCGGCGAGGCGAGCGCCGCGATGGGCCGTCCAAGGCCTCCGACGATGATCGAGGACGATCGGATAGGGAAAGGGACCGGGACCGCGATCGGGATCGAGAGCGGGAACGGGAGAGGGAGAGGGAGAAGGAGCGTGAACGTGAACGTGAGCGTGACCGGAATCGGGAGCGTGAACGGGAGCGTGAGCGTGACCGGGAAAAGGAGCGTGAACGGGAGCGCGAACGGGAGCGCGACCGAGCTCGGGATCGGGATCGTAATGACAGCCGGAAGAGAGACAACCGATCCCGGGAGAGGAACGCTCCCGCGGACAAGAGACGGGCGCGCGCATCCTCGCCGGAGAGCGACAAGAACCGGCGCAACTTCAAGGAGCGCTCCGGCAGCAAAATCGCAAAGTACGATCAAATCAATAGCGAAGATTCGGACCGCAGGGGCGGCGCAAGAAGCACGAAATCCGGCGACAGCCGCGTGATTTCATCGGTGGCCTCGAAGCCGAGTCGCCCGGACAACCCGAAGCCCTGCCGGCCGGACAATCCGTTCAGGAAGTTCGGCGAGAGCGGCGGATCGAGCGGATTGATCGTTAACTTTGAGAACACTGGCCACCACGACCCGATGTCCTCGGACAATGAACAAAGGAAGCAGCTGAAGGATAAGAAGGTGAAGAAGCAGGCTAAATATTCGTCAACCGAATCGGTGCGCAGCGAGAAGCGCAAGGATTTGAAGAGCAAAAAGAAGAGCAAGATATTGAAAAAGAAGAAGAAGTCTAAGAAGTAGATTGTATACTAGCCTAGCGAATAAGATATATAAATATTGAAGAAGATTTCTGTGTACAAATCAAAGATTTTTAATGTATGTATTTATCATGCAGATAAGCAAACAAATAAAATGAAACGGATCTACTCAAGGAAATGTAGCGATTTGTAGTCCACCACTACCTGTATTGAATAAAACGCATTTAGATTGATATTCGATATTCGAGAAATTAAATATGTTTATTACAAACAGTTGTAGCTTAAAAAAATCGAGTAAATTACATGCTTAGAGATTTCTTGACTGAAATTATTCGTTATTGCTTAAGCCGTCCATGAAGGACGATGCCATTGGACTGGGCGTTCGAGAGATTATATTATCATTGCCATAATCATCGGAGTTTGCATCCACTAAACAGACAGAAGAGGATATACGGATTATTACTTGGCTTATTTAGGGGGGAGGTATCTCTCAGGGTAGACTTGCCTTGTTCTAGAAAATTTGATTTTCTAGTTTGCGGTATGGAACTCAGCGAATGTATGATGGGGCTGCATGCTTGATCGGCTGTTTCGAGAGTGGTTGGTAGGTCCAGGAGACGTTGGTTCTGAATCCCATCCCCCGGTCCCATATGCGAGATGTGGTTGAAGTTGGTTGGCGCCGAAATCATCTTTGATCTACGATCACTGCAAGGCATTCGTTAGTCAGTTCAGCTATTTCTCAGGCTTGTTGCGTACTCACCTTTTGATTGTTTTGTTAATCTCTCTAATGGAGAATCTGCGCTTGATGCTGGGAGCTCCCTTGCGGGTTACGTCGCGACATTGCAGAAGGCCCTCTGAAAATACTGAATATTAAGAGGCATTCTATGTGCATAAACACCTTTCACTTACTTGTGTGGATGTTGGACAGGTAAACAATCAAGGGGGTGTCGTTCACCGAAGACAAGACCACATTTCCCAGATTGTTCAGTGGCAGCGATTGCTTCAGCCCAATCGACTGCACCCACTCGGCGGTCTGGGTGTTGAAGATATCCAAATGTGTGTCCGAGAACACCAGCAGATGGCCATCGCAAAAGGCTGCAAGGGATAAATATAGGTAATCATAAGGCAATTTAGTTTCAAGGGTTTTGCCGAAAAACACTCACTTATATACGTGGGGAAGGCGGGATACATTATCTCCCTGTCGCGGGACTTGCGTCCCTGCAGGTCCACGTATATGGCCAACGTTTGGAACACCAGCAGATACTCCCCGAAGTTTCCGCCGCTGGGACACAGGATCTCAATCACCCTCACAGCATCCACACCGGAGTAGTTCAAAAATGCACACAACTGGTTTTCGGGGTGAACCAAAGCTGTAACGATTATATAAAGAGTTTTCTTAGGTATACAGATTACAGAGCTTTAGCCAAGGAGCACTTACACATGGCCGTTGCCTCGCCCCGCAGGAAATAGGCTGTGAATCCACTCTGGTGGGCCACAACCAAGCGCATGTCGGAGAGGATCTGCAGATGCTGGGCCATGTAGCCGATGGTGAATTCGCAAGTCTTCTGGTGCCTTGTGCGCGTTCTATTGATCTCGTAGACAACGATTTGTGTGTGGTTATTGGGCCGCTTCAGGGCAATGATAAACGAATAGACGATGCTGGGGTAGCGGCGAATGATTCCAGTGCATGCCGATATGCAGTTCTTCGAGTCGACCACCTTTATCCACTCGACGTCACTAGCCTCTAATGCTCTAATCGGCAGCAGGCGTAAATTTCGCTGCTTGCCGCAAAGAATAACCAGAATTTGTTCCTCCTCGAGGTACCACAACTGAAGAATCTTCTTGCTCTCCCCAATACGAGCGATTTCTGCAAGCATATGGGGTTACTAACGATATAACTCGCATCACTTTGGATGGTAAACCTACCGTACTGATCTAAATTAATGTAGTACAAGCCGTCCTCGGTGCCCAGGAGTATTTGATTGGGATAGATGATGACGGAACACAAAGCGTTACGTATTAAAGACAGGGTACTGTCCAGAATCTCATTGACTTTAAATATAGCAGTATTTGGTAAGCTGTTTCGTTTCAATATTCGATGTAGTTCCCCCAGGGCAATAACCCATTTTGATTTCTCAGACTCGTTGTCGGCCAGCATCAAAGTGTTCAGCGAGAGGCCTCCATCAATCAGAGCTGTTTTGATCTAAAATCACAAGGATTACTTGCAAAATATAGTTATAGGGGACCGTATGTGGTACCCACCTTGAATATACATGGCACATCTTTCTTGGCGGCGTGAATGACGTCGCTCTCGCGCACACTGCCCACGGAGAACTCCGGATCCCGCATGTCCAGCACCTGGGACACACTCACGCTGGGCAGGGCACAGCGGTCCGGCGAGATGTCGTAGAGGAATAGCTTGAAGTCGCACACGACCACAAACTGACGTATCCAGCCCCGTTTGATGACGCCCGACTTCGGTACCTTGACGTAGCCCTCGTAGGCCGTGCCGATGCCCCGCGTGGGATCAATGCCCAGCGGCCTCTTGGTCTGGTCCATGGGCACGGGGCAGGTGGTCGGCACCTTCTGGCAGCAGATCGTGTGGCAAGCAAAGCCGCAGATCTCGCAGACCACGCCCTGACGCGTCAGACCCACCATCAGCGAGGTGCAGTGGTTGCATTTCGTGGGACTGCTGAACGTGCGCACCAGGAACTGATGGATGGCAGTGAGGCCGCCGCTCACCTTCTTCTGCGACTCCTTCAGCGACATGATGTCGCTGTTGTCGTCTGCCCGCGACAGATCGCCCACCGAGACCTCCTTCATGGCGGCGCCCTCCTTGCCAGCCGCCTTGCCCGGAAACTTGGGCTCGTAGTTGAAGAGCATGCCCGAGTTGCCGGACTGGAAGAAGTTTGGTGTGTAATTGTCGCCGGACTCGTTGCCGAAACTCTCGCCGGAGTCGCCGATGATCTCCGAGGTCTTGGACATGTCGCGGAAGAAGGCATTGCTAAGGCCATGATGGGTGGACTTGTTGAGGAAGGACTCGGAGTACTCCAGCCCGCCCTTCTGCAGGTCCCGCAGCTCGGTCTCCTTCTTCTGGAAGTCGTGCAGTATGGAGTCGTAGCGCTTCTTGTAGTCGCGCACCTCCTTCTGCGTGGATATCAGATCCGACCTGGTCTGGCTCAGCTCGTCGGATATCATGGCCTTGGCCTGGATCTCCCGCTGCAGGGCGCTCTGCAGATTGAGCAGCTCCATCTTGTCCAGCTTCTGCGAGCGGCGGTTGCGCCAATTCTTATTGTCCACCCCGTTGTTGTTGAAGGTGCCCACGTGCTTGAGATACTCCAGCTCCTCGGTCATCTTGGTGGCCAGGGCCTGCAAGTAGCCACGGGCATCCTTCTCGTCCGACACCCACTGAATGATCTCCGCCATCTGTCGCTCCCACTGGTTGATGGCCTCCCGTTTCATGCGCAGCTCCTTGAAGATCTCGTCGTCCTCGGCCTGCAGCTCCTTGAGACTCTTCGATTTGAGATTCACCTCGGAACTTAGTCTCTGCTTCTCCTCGAACCACGTGGACTTCTCCAGGTCGTGCTGCTTCTTCAATTCCAAGAGCGTTTCGGCCGAGTCCGTGATGGACTCGAGCTGAGTGAACTTGAGCCTCTCCTGGGTCTGCTGCAGCTCCTTGGACAGCTCCACGTTGGCGTTCTCCAGCTCGCTGAGCTGTTCGCGCAGCGTCTCCATCTCCATGTTGTAGCGCGTCTGCTGGTGGTTCAGCTTCTCCGTGTACTGCAGCTCCACGCGCTCGATCTCGTAGGAAGACATGTCCGAGGTGATGCTCAGCGGCATGGTGGTCTCCACGCTGGAGGAGCCCTTGCGCAGCTCCGCCTGCAGCTGCCGGCAGCACTCCTCGGCGTGTTCGCGCAGCTTCTTCTCCTTGGAGGCCTCAATGACCGCGTCCTCGATGTGCAGCTCCAGCTCGCGCCGCGTCTTGTCCGACTTCCTCAACTCGTTCCGCAGGCTATCGTTCTTCTGCATCGCCCCGTCCAGCTCCTCCTCCTTGTCCCTCACCTGGCGGGAGAGCTTCTGCTTCTGGTTGCGCAGCTCCGACAGCTTCTCAGTCACCTCCGAGTACTCCATCATGGCTATGTTGCGCTGCGAAACGGCGTCCTGCAGCTCCGCGTCCTGCGTCTTCAGGCGCTCGAAGATCTCGTTGTGCTGCTTGGTCAGCTCAATTTTCTCCTGCTTGAAGGCAGTAATTTGATCGGTCAGCGCTTTGAGTTGCTTCTCCTGCACGGAGTCCACCGAGGCCTCGGAGTTGGTGCTCGGCAGGGTGGCCTGCTGGGGACTGCCCGCCGTGTCCAAGGTGTCCCCGAACCCAGAGCTGTTCTTCTTCGACTCCGGGGGCGAGCTGTTGCTCAGCGAGAAGGTGAAGCCGATGAAGGGCAAGTGGAAGCCCGAGAAGGCGGGATTCGCCGAGGGGGGAATGGACTCTGTCAGCCGCACATCGTTGTCGTCGACGTCGAAGTTGGAAGTGTCCGTGGGACTGGATACTTCCGGCACATATGGCGCTGGCCCCAGTCTAATGTTCTTCCAGTCGATGCCCACGAACCAGGGGTGATCCATGAAGTCCTGGATGCCATTCTGACCGAGGCGATTCTCGGGTATGCAGATCAGCTTGCACAGCAGATCCTGCGACGTCTCCGACACCTTGTAGTTGATGGTCTCCTGCGTGGGCAGGTTGAAGCAGTTCTGGTGGTTCATGATCTTGCCGTACGTCTCCACCAGGCTCTCCGCGTAGAACGGCGTCTCGCCGTACAGCATCTCGTACATGCACACGCCCAGGGACCACCAATCGCACTCCGTGCCGTAGCGCCCCTTGCCGTCCTCCATGGCGCGCAGGATTTCCGGGGAAATGTAGTCCGGCGTGCCCACAGCCACGTTCGATTGCACCGTGCCATCCTTCTCCAAGCGCAGGCAGGAACCGAAGTCGGCCAGCCGGACGTGGCCGCGCTTGTCGAGCAGCACGTTGTCCGGCTTGATGTCGCGGTGCACGTACCTGATCTGATGAATACTGTTGATGGCCAGAATCATCTCGGTGATGTAGAACTTGGCCATGTCCTCGGGCAGCTTGTCCTCGAACTTACTCAGCAGCGTCAGGAGGTCCCCGCCGCAGTAGTAGTCCATCACAAGATACTGCAAAGGGGCAGCCAATTAATTTAGCCTAAGAGTTATTCAGCAGGCACCACTCACCAAGTTAATATTGTCTTGAAAGGCATAATGTAGGTTGGTGATCCACTGGCGATCGCCGAAGACCAGCACATCGCGCTCCTCGCGAAAGCAGGCGGTCTCTGCCCGCTTCAGCATCTCCCATTTGTTGAGGATCTTCATGGCGTACACCTTCTCCGTGGATATCATCTGCACCACGCAGACCTCACCAAAGGCACCGCGCCCGATGATCTTGAGTATGTCAAAATCATCGCGGCTCAGACGGAGTTTTCGCACAATATGCACGAAGGGTTTGGCTGTCGGACAATCGGGGATATCAGCTAATAATCTTGATTTCTGGCGCGTGGAAAGTACTCACATAATTTGAGAAAGTCCGAGACCCCCTTCTCCCTGCGCAGGGAGGAGTTACTGCACTCGTCATAGAGGACGATGAAGGTGTCCAAAAGGTAGTCCAATGAAAACTGATGTCCTTCCGTGTCCTCTCCGAATTCTGCGGCCCATTTTTGAGCGCTGGAAATGTCGCTTAAAATGTATTTGAGAAATGTGAGCCTTTTCTTGCAGCTTCCAGTGGTTACATCTGCGAAGGGAGGATATAAAAAAGTTATCCTTTATGTTACTTTGAGGGGATTTTGGGGGATTCCCAAGCTTAAAGTTTCATTTTAAACTGGAATGAGTTTGGTATGTAAATTTAATATTTCTTGAAAAATTACCCATCCCATCTGGAAGTCGTGTATGCTTGAGCGTTCTATTTCAGCCCAGAAATCCTCTAACTCTCTAAAGGCTTAATAATTATTATTCAGGGATAAATCTGACAATCGTAAAACCTTTAAGATTGAAATACGTTAAACCACTAGAAATTTTGGCTCCGTAAAATGCACATATTTGGTATATAGTTATATTTAACTGCATATCTTGGGAACAATATTATCTCTCAATCTCAAAACGTTTTATATAGAAATATGTTAAATCACTAGAGAATACGTTAAGTTCTATACAAGTATGTTTATATTTCCTCATATTTAACTCCATGTCTTTGCAACTATCTTGTCTTTCTTACAATCTGAAAACCTTTGGACAATATAACTGAGTAATTTTCAGATCATTTATAGTATGCTTATAACTCCCCATCTTTATCTTCAAGCCTTTGAAAGAATATTGTCCTTTTTTACAATCGTTTTTCTTCTTACAATTTGAAAACCTTTTAAATTGAAATATGTTAAAACCCCTGAGATTAGGGCTCCTTAGAGAGCACATATTTGATATACAGTTGTTTATATTTTCCCAAATCTAGCTCCGTATCCCAAATTCAACTCCGTATCTTCCCAAATTTAATTCCGTATCTCTGTAACAATCGCGTCCCTCTTACAATCTTAAAACTTTTTAGATTTAAGTATGTTAAAACCCCAAAGATCATGGCTCCGTAAAGTTCAGATCATTTATACAAGTGTGTTAATATTTTCCGAAATTTAACTTCGTTTCTTTGTAACAATCTCATCCCTCTTACAATGCTTAAACCTTTAAGATTGAATTAGGGCAAAACCCCAGAGATTTTGGCTCTGCAAACTTCAGGTAACTTGTATCCACTGACACCTTCCCCACTCTACCGATTTCCCTGCAAAAATCTTGCAACATTTTGGATTTAAATACAAATATTGAAATATTATCCTCTAAATATTATCCCAAGATAAGCGGCAGCAGAATATTCTGACCGATAAGACTGCCAAAAGGGGGATAGGCGGCCGCCAACGTCTGGGCCGAGATTGGTTTTTGCTTTAAGCGGAAAACAAAAGCGCTGCCTTGGAGGCGAAAAAAGTTGGCAAGCGAAAAAAAAGTTTGCACAGTCCACAGCCACAGACATAACAATGCCGCACCCACGGCCACGACAAAAAACACATCACCTGGCTCCTTCCAACGCAAAAATGTTGCCCAGGGGGGCGGCAGAAATCGAGCTCACCCATCGCGGGGAGGGAATTCGTTACCAAATACGCTCGCAAAACGGGCCAAGTTACGCGATTGCGTTCTGTAATTCCGAGTAATTGCAGTTGCGCCTCCAGCCTCTCCTATTGGAGACCGTTTACCCGTTTACGGGGCTATTTTGGCCAGCTTTTGGCCAGTTTTTGGCGTTGCGATTCCGGCCAAAACCACACAGACACTTCGATTTTTCCACTATGTATGCATGTCGTGCACTCACGCCGACCCCCCGTGCAGGAGTATATTAAATATGTGTGTATAAAAATACACACGGCTGCCGATCGGAGCGTAGGGGCGGCCAGCCACTCAAAACTATATTTGCTTGTTCCGCCGCACACATTTATAAATAAATAATTGTTTATACGACTATATACACATATGTATGTTCCTGTCGTCACTTATTTCTCTCTGTGTGCCAGTGCGTCACTGGGCCGGTGAAAGGGAGAAGGGGAAAGGCCGGTGGGGAGAACTTTACCACTGAATTCGGAAGATTCGTATTCCATTGTAGTGCTGGGGATTGGGACTAAATCATATTTATTCACAAACAGTGCAAAAGGCCGAGTTTTTTACGGTCGACTCCGCCGGTGTGGCCGGGTGCTGAATGGAGAACTATCTGTCAGATACCAGTCGGGGAATACCATCAAAATACCACCACCCACTCTAGGCAGGTACGGTCTGCCTAATTTGGTTTTTAAATTTTAAATTAAACTAGTTAATTTAATAAACAAATAATTATTCTGTTAATAAACAGGCATATTTTATATGCAATTGGTTTTGAATTTCTTCAATAGAAACCTAAAAAATATGTAATTTTTTTTAAGTTTGAAATTGTATCTTCACCCTAATTAGATACAAATACCGTAAATATATCTGTATCTGCATCTGTATCTCTATCTTTTACTTGGTAATTGCTTTTGCATCTGCGTATCTTCTAACCTTTGCCTGGTCGCGGCTCGTTCCATTCCCAGCGTTCCCAAAACCATCGATGGCCCAACAACGCGCGTTTTTGTTGTGGCATCGTGTAGATAGCTCCCTCACAAAGCCTTCTAATACTCGGTAGCGATCAAACTTCATTGCAAAATTAATATTTGTTATTGTTCCCACGCGAATAAAGGCACACGGATGCCTTCAACGGCGACCTGCTGATGCGGCGCTGAGATACACTCACTCTTTTAACCCAATAACGCGCCACTCTCACGCCAATTCCGAATTACAAACGTATGTATATAATCCGCCTGCCTATGTATCTAAATAATGTGTATGCTGTGTGCTGTGCCGTGCCGTGCAGTGCTGTGTGTAGTGAAGTAGTTTGCCAAACTGCGTGCCCCACCAATTGTATCTTTTTCGGTTATATCTTTTGGGCTTCCTAGCCAGAGTATCTCTTGGGTTGAAACGGTTATAAATAACCGTTTCAAGTGGCAGGCTGGCCCGGGAAGAGTATCGAGTATCTGAAGGTTCTGTTCTGGTTGTGTATCTTTGGGATACTTGCCTGCCCAGCGCACCTCTTGCAACCCGAGAAACAGCTTATTCAGCACTGAAATTACACTCGCATTTCACTTCTCCGCTTGCAGCGCGCCATGATGAGGGAGTCAGCCCACGACATCAGCATGGACACCTGGAAACAGTGGATCCTGGAGGCCATCTCCAAGATCCGCTCCCAGAAGCAGCGCCCCTCCGTGCAGCGCATCTGCCAGGCCATCGGCACGCATCACAAGTTCCACGAGGACATCGTCGCCGAGAAGCTGGAGAAGGCCGTCGAGTCGGGGGCCGTCATCAAGGTGTACAACAAGGGCCTGCACTCGTACAAGGCACCGATGGCCAAGCGCCGGATCAAGGTCGACAAGGGCACCAACCTGTACAAGATGGTCGCCAAGGCGGTGCACGACCTGGGCGAGTGCGAGGGCTCCACCCTCAAGAGCATCGAGAACTACATACAGAAGTTCAACTGCATCGACCTCTCGCCGAACGTCGACTTCAAGGCGGTGATCAAGACGTCGATCAAGAAGGCCGTGGACGCCGGCTTCCTCATCCAGGAGGGCAAGCTCTACAAGAAGGGCAAGTCGCTGACGACGCCGCGCAAGTGCCTCCCCACCACGGACGTGGTGATCAAGGGCGAGGAGACGTGCACCCACTGCTCGGGCAATGCCCAGAAGAACCTCAACGGCATCCCGGAGCCGCTCAGCTCGTGCAAACAGTGCGGCATCTCGCTGCACACCACGTGCGCCAACATTGCCGGCCGCTGCAAGTCGCAGTCCTACGTCCTGCTCTACATGCTCGTCACCAAGGGCACCAACTGGGACTGCCAGAGCTGCGCCGACTGCGTTGTCTGCAATATGCGCAACCGCGGGCCCTGCCTGCTGCAGTGCTACGTCTGCAAGGACCACTACCATCTGACCTGTCTCGACACCATACCGGACAAGAAGCCCAAGCATCCCTACAGGTGAGCTCCGACCATCAAAACCCCTTTCTGACAGCAAATACATCTTCCTTTATCCATTGCAGATGCAAGTCGTGCTTGAAGCAAAACCTTGACACCCCCAAGCTGCTGAAAAAAGACAATGCCAGACTCAAAATGGACGATAGGTGAGTGTTTTTGACGGGGTAACCTATCGAATATACCATAATAAATATGCGGTATTTGTAGGGTTGCGGCCTCGGAGCGGTATGCTGCCAACAAGCGGCAAATTATCAAGCGGGAGAGCCACATGGATAGCCCCTCCACCTCGAAACTGTGTGTGTACAACGACGGCAACGGTCAGCGAAGGAAAATGCCGGTGGGCCAGGGCTCCAGGAAGTCGCATCACGGCGAGGACCAGTACGAGTTCCCCGGCAAGCAGAAGCGGACGCAGGTATTGCAGGGCGGCTACCTGGCCAGCCAGGAGAACCGCAAGCGCACCTTCTCCGATCTCTCCTCGTCGAGCTCGTCGAGCGACAGCGAGGACGACGACGACGACGAGGACGACAGGCAGCGGGGCGACAACGACCAGGACGAGAGCACCTCCTCGGACTCCTGCACCTCGTCCAGCTCCGACTCGGACTCCAGCGAGAGCTCCAGCGACAGCTCGGAGTGTGACGACGAGAACGACGAGGAGGACTACGACACCGATCGCAGCACGCTCAAGGGCAAGCTATTCGAGAACGAGAAGAGCTGCGCCAAGCTGGCGGCCAGCCGGGGCGGCCTCAGCTCCCCCGACAGCCCCGAAGTGGCCAGCGAGAACTGGGGCTTTGCTGCCGTGGCAAAAAACCCCATTGACATCTTTGTCAAGTCCAAGCAGGGGAATGCGAACGCCAGCAGCAAGGGCCTGGGCTACAGCAAGCCGGCGACAGAGACGTTTGCCGCTTCACCGGTCACCGCAGGGCGCCCGCCCAAGAGCATGCCCGTGACCTCCACCCCTGACAAGGGTGGCAGTGCCTCTGCAGCCGCATCCGCATCCGCATCCGGCGGCATGACCATCAGGCGGCAGAACGCCAACGGGCAGAAGAAGAAGATTGTGCCGCTGAAGAGCATGCCGCTGGAGACGAACAAAGCGTTCGAGAAGCGCGAGGAAGATGACATTCCGTATCTCACCGAGGCGACGGTCATGAAGGTCCACATGCTGGAGGAGATCGAGCGGAGCCGGGAGTCCAAGGTGGACACCGGCGAAGCCGCCGAGAAGCCAGACACGAGTCCCGACGAGGATCTGGAGAGCATGAAGCGGGCCAATCCGTTCGAGAACCAACCGTTGCCGCCGGGCGTGACGCAAACGGACGTGGAGCTCTACCAGGAGGTCCTGCACAAGGCCGTCGTCCAGATGTCGAACAACCACAGCGAAAAGCTGACCGAGACGTACCAGAAGCCGGGCCAGAACACGCAGAGCCCCAAGTCGATACAGATCGGAAAGTGGGACATTGAGACCTGGTACTCGAGCCCGTTTCCGCAGGAGTACGCCCGCCTGGTGAAGCTGTTCCTCTGCGAGTTCTGCCTGAAGTACACGAAGAGCCGCTCGGTGCTGGACAGGCACCAGAACAAGTGCATCTGGAAGCAGCCGCCGGGCACGGAGATATTCCGCCAGGGCAGCATCTCCGTCTTCGAGGTGGACGGCAACGTGAACAAGATCTATTGCCAGAACCTGTGCCTGCTGGCCAAGTTCTTCCTCGACCACAAGACGCTCTACTACGACGTGGAGCCCTTTCTCTTCTATATCCTCACCAAGAACGACCAGAGCGGCTGTCATTTGGTCGGCTACTTCTCCAAGGAGAAGCACTGCACGCAGAAGTACAATGTGTCATGCATCCTCACCATGCCGCAGTACCAGAGGCAGGGCTTTGGCCGGTTCCTGATCGACTTTAGTTACCTGCTGAGCCGCGAGGAGGGGCAGCTGGGCACGCCGGAGAAGCCGCTGTCGGACCTGGGCCGGCTGTCGTACTTCTCGTACTGGAAGTCCGTGGTGCTGGAGTACTTGTACAAGTATCGCAACCAGACCAAGATCACCTTCAAGGACATTGCCATCAAGACGGGCCTGGCCATCTCCGACATTGCGCTGGCCTTTGAGCTGCTCAACTTTATCAAGTTGCGCAAGAACGACGGAGACATTCGGTATCAGATTAATGTCAAGATCGACTGGAAGAAGGTCGCCAGCCATCACCACAAAATGGCCAACAGCAAGTCGCGCATTATCATCGAGCCGGACTGCCTGCGCTGGAGTCCCCTTCTCTCGGTCGCCAAGATGCCCAACATCATCAAGCCCATTTCCAATCGCGAGTATCTGAACAACCAGGCGGACGCCTTCGAATTCGACGAGAGCAAGGAGGAGACCAAGCCGCTTGCCAAGCCCGTTTTCTCCGCCAGTCCCAAGGTAATTCACGATGCTGCGGAGATGCCCGCCAGGACCTTCGGCTCTGGCCTGGAAAAGCCCGCGGAGGGAGAAAGGGAGAATCCCCGCAAGCGCGCCTGTCCCGAGGAGTTTATAAAATCGGCTGTGCATGAGCCGAAGAAGTCGAAGCAACATCCGGCACTGCCGCCCAGCGAGTCGCATGATCAGTCCCTGGGCGAGCACTCGGACTCCTCCGACTGCAGGTCCTCCAAGGAGCTGTCCGAGCACTTGACCAAGCGGGCGCAGCGTCTGGCCAAGCGCAACGACGTGATTCCGCACACCAACAAGCGGAAGCACTTTGACCGCGCCCCGCAGGAGAGCAGTCCGAATGCCCATGAATCGCATCTGAATATTTCCGCCCCCGCAGAGGTGGCCGTTAGGGATTCCGCACCGAAATCCGAGGAGACAGCGGCCCCTGCGGACGTGAGCAAGAGTTTCGTGGAGAAGCCAGAGCATGTGGACAAGCCGGTCAACATTGTGCCCAAGCTGAGGGGCAAGCAGTCGAATGGCAAGCGCTCCGAGGAGCTGCAGTTCAATGGGTCCAAGCCAGCGCCGGAACCGGCCGACAACTCAACCCCAAGTCCTGTCAAGGAGCCCGCCAGGGAGGCCCCCAGGGAGAGCCCAGTGAAGAACCCAGAGGCATCGAGGAGCGAGAGTGAAGCGAGCAGCAAGAGCGAGCAAGTGCTCGATGCGGTGGCCAAGAAGACCAAGAAGACCGTCTTCTCCGACGTGGCATCCTACCAGAACGAGGACATCAAGTACAGCCAGCCGGAAAAGCCGGAACCCAGCATCCCAGAGCCGGCCAAGGATGTAGAGATGAAGGAGGTGAAACCCTTGGAGGTGCAGGAGACCAAGCAGATATCCAAGAGCCCGGAAAAGGCCCGTCCCGCCGAAAGGGCGGAGCCTCCAGTCGTCCCAGCCCCGGCAGTCGCTCCAGTTGTTGTCCCCACTGCAACCCCGAAAATGGAGAGCGTTAGCCCGGCCACAGTGGAGGAAAAGAAGGTGGAGCCGGACCTTAGCTGCGTCAAGACCTCGCCGGACTCATCCGCAGTGCCCGTTGCCGCTCCCCCGCCCGTGCATCAGCCCATGCCCGAGCAGATCCCTGCGCCACAACCAGTACTTCAGGAGGAGAAACCGAGGGAAACGCTGCCGGTTGCGATGAGTGAAGTGCCGCAAATGCCGCCAGAGCCTGAGAAGGTGCAGAAGATGGAGGCGCCCCCGCAAAATCCGCCTGTAAACCGGCCAGAAGTTCCAGCAGCACTCGTAGAGCCGCCGAAGGTGCAGCCTCCGCGCGAGAAGATGGCACCGGAAAAGACAGAGCCTCCGGTGAATAGGGAACCGGTGGAGGCCAAGGAGAAGCCCGTAAAGAAACCGCACCCGGAGATGCCCGCTGTAAAGCCGGAAATGAACACGGGCGACAAGAAACTGGAGGCTAGCAAGATGAAGGCGATGGCTCCGCAGGAGAAGGAGCCGGTGAAATCGGACCAACTGGTGCAGGTGAAGGAGGAGACGATTGCCAGGACGCCGGCGCCCGTGCATCCCATTCGCGAGAAGATCCAGCTGAAGGGCAACGAGCACGCGCAGCTGCAGAACTCGATTCCGTCGCAGTTCCCGATGAACCAGATGCCCAACTACCACACCTCCCAGTACTGGCAGTGGGACTACTACAGCTACAACCTCTCGCACCTGGACGCCGCCTCGCAGAAGGGCCAGAAGCAGTTCCACAAGGACCTGGCCACCACGATGGCCTACACGCACAACTTCACCCAGAACCTGTACCAGTCGGCCAACCTGGCGATGCAGCATGCGGCCCACCACCAGATGCACCAGACCAAGGAGAAGCACAAGGTGGAGCGCAAGAGCGCCGGCGGCGGCGGCGGCAACAGCAAGAAGGAGGAGCAGCAGCCCAAGGTGAGCAACGTGGTGAGCAGCGCCCGCGAGGATGCCCACGTCCAGCACTGCAACGAGTATGCGGCCAACAACCAGGCCCTCTACAACCAGAAGTGCGCCGCAGCCGCCGCCGCCGCCGCCTCCCAGCAGAAGCAGGCGCAGCAGATGAAGTCCCTGGCCAATGCCCAGAACCCGGTGGCCCGGCAGGGCAACGCCGAGTCCGCC
Source organism: Drosophila ironensis (assembly GCA_021223825.1). Classification (NCBI taxonomy): domain Eukaryota; kingdom Metazoa; phylum Arthropoda; class Insecta; order Diptera; family Drosophilidae; genus Drosophila; species Drosophila ironensis. The sequence continues at coordinate 199,636 of JAJJHQ010006980.1, forward strand.
GTTCTGCTGCCCAACCCTGTTAATCCGCAGGGGGGAGCGGTGCAGCCGGCCAAGCAGAAGGCCGAGCACGGCGTCAACTCCGCGGCCGGCAAGCTCAACAAGATCGGGCACCAGAACATCCACGCCACGGCACCGCAGCACGCAAACCTTCAGGTGCCCGGTGGCCAGCCGGATGTCAATCCGAACCTGGTCTACAACTCGGAGACCACCTCGAATGCGGCCATGCAGCAGCACTACGACTGCGGGATCAATGCCCAGATCAACATGGAATCGCCGGCAAACATCGGCACAGCCATTGCCCACGGCTCGCAGGAGATAGCGGCCGCCTCGAATGTGCACATGCACCAGCCACATCGCCAGTTCTCGGACTGCTCCATGCAGAACCAGCCGGCCACCACGCCCATGCACATGTCCATCCAGAACTCGCATATCCAGCAGCAGAACAACCTGAACATGAATCTGGGGGCGCCCGAGGGATCGCCCAACATCAATCTGCTGAACAATCCGCAGCACCAGCACCAGAGCAGGAAGCTCAATGCTCAGGTAAGCATAATTTTATGCTCTCCCTATCTTTTGGCATAATTTAAACTCTGTCGTTTGCAGGCTGACATTGCGGTGAGTTCGCCGACACCATCGCATCGGGCCACTACGCCCAAGCAGATACGCAGCGGGAACAATGCCGCCCAGCAGCGGGATGCCAAGAACGCGGCCTCGGCTACGACAACCACGAATGCCCACCACCAGATCCCACAGGGCGGAGCGGCGGCAAACATACCCAAGTCGCATCAGGAGTCGCTGCACAACCTGCAGTTCTCGCAGCACGGACACCAGCAGAACATGCAGCCCATCGACTACGTGCCGATACCGCAGATCAGCCAGAACTTCTCGACCAATCCCTCGAACTACGACATCGTGGGCATGCCGGCGGTGATCCAGCAGCGGATGTCGCTGAACAGTTCCGTGCACCCGCTGGCCAACACGCACCAGCGCATCGAGCAGCCGGCCTCGGCCTGTGCGGTGAACAACTTCTATCTGCAGAACAACATGCCTCCCTCGGAGAACTCGCCGCGCGTGCCCGTCTCCAGCTCGCTGGGCGGTCCGCCCACGGCGGGCAACAATGACCAGCGGCAGGCGGCCGGCCAGGAGGCCATATCGGCGGCCAACAGCACTGGCACCCCGGCCGCCCTGGCCGGCAATCTGTGCAGCCTGTCCAAGCTGCAGCAGCTGACGAACTGCCTGGAGAGCCAGCCGTGCAACACGTCGCCGGGGGCGCAGGTGAATCTGGCGCCGTCGCCGCACCATCCCATTCCGCCCAACTCGATGACCCCGCCCCCGCACCTGCTGATGCAGAACCGCAACATCTCCACGCCGCCCAACATGCTGCAGACGCCGCAGGTGGCGCCGCTGCAGTACCACAAGTACTATCCGAGCAACATGAACATACCGATCACCTCGGCGCAGAACACGAGCCGCAACACCAGCCGGAACACGCCCTCGGCGCCCGTGCAGCACACGTCGGCGCCGATGGGCGGCAGCAACAACAACCGCACCACCGCCAACGTTCACATCAGCCCCAATCTGATGGCTCCCTACGGGGCCATCAACAGCTATCGCATGTCCCCGCAACAGTCGCCGCCCACCGGCAGCTACAGCTCCGGTAGCGAGTACACCAACTCACAGATCCCGATGCAGATGATGAACATGCAATCTCAGTACCCGGATGCCTGCGTCCTGCAGCGGGGCACGCCCTCCAATCCGATGTATCCCCCAACGTATTCACCCTACTTACCCCTCAACGGTTCTATTCGCAGATAATAGATGCGCACATTTTATATGTTATTGTATTGAGTATGATTTGTATATGAATGTGTGCTGTAAATAAATATATCTTACGTCAATTGATAAACTCAATTAATGGCAGATCGATCGATGTTGTTTGAGTCAGCGAGGAAGTAAAAAATGCAGGCACCCAACTCGTTTAATACTTTTACTTTATTACTTAGTCCTAACATTGTTTAATCAAAGCTTGTTATTTATTTCGAATGTGCTATTATCTAGACTAATGTCAATGCTTTCATGAATTTTTGTTTAGATCGGGCAGAGACCAGTTTTCGAATGTTATTTGTATGAGTTTGTTCCTTGACTTGGTTTTCTATTCGTGGGCTTCTAAATTAAATACAGTTCGGGTGGTGGTAGAAGGATGCTTAACCGGTAATTGGTAATTACGAGCTATGAATATTTATTTAGACTTTGTTTACTTCTTTCCAGAATGAAAACTAATAACTTAGCCAAAGTTGTGTATGCGTTTAGGGGGAATTTTCTATGTTTATTAAAGTGTAATAAATAACTTAGGGTGAGGGCGGGGGCGAGGGCGAGGGCGAACGCAGGGTAAGGAATAAAGGCCGAGCTCTGTTTGTCCAGTTAAGGCAACACCTGAACATGTTTGGGATGGGTCTGAATGAGTTGAACGGTGGTACTTCCGCAAGACCATTATCATTGTTAATTGAAATATCATTGTAAATAGGTATAGGAAGCATTGTGTGGTTTAGTGATCAATCGAATGATCCTTTTAATTGTCTAGTTCTAATGATAATGATTTCGCTTAAAACAGCATCCAAACAAACACAATCCTAACTTAATAATAAATACAATTGTAAAATAATCGGACCTCTATGAGTACATTAAAATAATGTAGTATAGTATAAAACAATAGGCGCGAACATTTTTCTATACAATCAATAAAATGTGCAATTAGCCATGCAAATCATTCGTTACATGTTAGTCTGAGTATATTTGAGCTCGTTAATGTGGTGGTGGTGGTGCTGGTGGCTTCGCCCCCTAACTGGACATGTACATACATCTGAATGGAGAGATATGGGGGACCATGGTCGACGTCGTTTATTTACAGTCGCTATTGCGAAGACCACTCGTTGATGGGGTAGGTGCCACCGATGTACGAGGGCTGGCGAATAGGCTCGTTCGACGCTGGCGCATTCACCACCGAGCTCCAGTGCTGTCGCGGAAAGACATTCGAGTTCACGTACGAGGAGGGGGCGGCACCGATGTAACCCGACGGCGGGTGCAAATTGGAATGGTACGGCGTGAAGTTCAGATTTCCATAGGAGCTGTAGTTGTTCATGTGATACCCGGAGGGTGATGCCGTCGCCGCCGGCTTGTGTTTATTGTCATAGTAATCGTAATATTGGGGCGGATAGGTGTGCTGAAAGTGTTTGGGCTGGAAGTAGGAATTATCCGTTGCCTGTTCGCTGTTGGGGGCTACCGGATGTGGTCCGGATAGTGGCACATTGGGCTGAATACTATTGTTGGAGTTGTTGTAACCTTCGTGGTTCTGGTGCTTGTAGGTTTGTTGCTGCTGCTGCGGCGCCTGCTGCTGCTGCTGCTGCTGCTGTGGAGGGTGTTGCTGCTGTTGCTGTGGCGGGTGTTGCTGCTGCTGCTGCGACTGCTGTGCATAATTCATTTGATGTGAGTTTGATGGATTGTTTAGAGAACTATGCGTTTGAGTTTGGCTCTTGAAATGCATATTGTCTGCGGACTTGTCCAGAGGACGTCCAGAGGGGATTGGGGCGCCCTCTTTACTTGGCTCATCGTCACCCGTCAGGTCCTTTATGTTGTCTATTAAACAAAGATATTAAGTGTATTCCAATGCATAAGGCTTATTTTTAAGTAGCTCACCTTGCTCTGGGGTTTTGGGCTTGGCCGTTCCATCGTCATTATCGGATGATATGTCAATCACATCGTCCTTATTGCTTTTCTCGGGCTCGGTTTTGGCGGTAGTTCTTATGGCAATTATCTTGCCGCTGTCCAACTGCATGTAAATGCCTTTTGTGGACTTCAAGACCATTACCCGCTGGCCAGCCTTAAGGATGATGTTGGCCTTGTCCGCAGAGTTCGTGGGAATGACCACATCTAAAGGGGAGGAACAAATTTAATTGATAAAATGGCTTACATAATAAATAAATTAGAAACCTACCAAGCGGCAGGGTCATTTCCTGGGCCGTCATGCCTTGCCGTTGCCACACATCTGCCGGAATCCAACGAGTTGTGCGTCCGCCACTCGCAACCGTGTTGGTCGGTCGCATTTGCTATCAAATCATAAATAGTTATTGCAACTCTAATCCTTCAGGGTTTCTATAATAGGACTTACCGGATTAATAGGCTTGGTAATCACTGTGCCATCGTTGTTCACAATCTTGTAGTGCATCTTGGCCGGCGCATATGTGAACCTCTGATTGACGGAAGCCTTCTTTTCGAGTTCGTAGCTGCGGTGAGCCTGTCTCTTCTCCGCCTGCGATAGCTTCCTGTCCTTTTGGTCCACCAACAGACTCTCGTGCAGGAACGGCTCCTTGGTAACACAGTGCCTGTGCAGGTCGAGAATGGTGTTGATGATGGAGTCGGCGTGAACCACTTCCTCCTTCTCCTTCTTGACTGCCGGCGAGCCCGCGGTTCCATTCTGAGCCTTTGCACCGTCCATGGACTCGTCCTTCTCGTCGAGCGACTTGTTTGGCTCGTCCGTTGATTTGCTCGAGCCATTCGGTGACTTATTCGGTTCCCCCGCCGGCGAGCTGGGCTTGCTCGACTTACTCGACTCGTCGGCGGTTTTGTCCGCAACCTCGTCATCGGAGTCGTAGTCGTGACACAGATTCGTAATGTCCTTCATCGAGAGATGGGCCTCCGGGTTGCACTCATCGACGATGCGATCGGACATGCCCTGCTTTTTGATTTGTCTGTCGTAGATCTTCTTCTCCAGGCATTTGTCCATTACAATTCTATATACAAAGCACGGTCTGGTTTGTCCGTATCTAAGGCAAGAATTTATATTTTAATCGTTTATAATGTATGATCGTGTGCAGTGCGTACCTATAAATCCTATATACAGCTTGTGTATCGTGACAGGGGTTCCAGCTGGCATCGAAAATGATAACGCGGTTCGCACCCGTCAGGTTGATGCCCAGCGAGCCCGCCCGTGTTGATATTAAAAACAGCTTAACCTGAGTATTTGCATTGAACTCATTGACTAGCCTTTCTCTTTCTTGCGAGGAAGTAGACCCGTCCAAACCTGCAACAACCAAAGGTGATTAATCGATTATATCAAGGTTAACGAAAGTGATTGACTTACGAAAGTATGAAATGTTCTTCGTCCAAAATTGATTGCTACCAGGAACGTAACTAGACTTTAGATATCCCTCGAGTAAATTTAAGGTTAATAAACTTTGGCTAAACAACAATATGCGATCCCCTAAGTGTATGCTCTCCTTGAGAATACAAAAAAATATCTCCATTTTTGGCGAATTGGATATGAGACCCGCCACATAGTTCTTCATCAATTCGACGGCCCACGAGCACGAGAACTCGTCGTTGCGCTTGCTCTTCAGCAGCTTCTTGAACGGCTCTGCGATTGCGTTCTTAATGCCCCCGGCATTCCACTCACTTGGCTTGCTAGTATTGCACTCATTGTCTATGGGATTGGTGGTGCAGGGCACCTGTTGTATGCTCGTCTCCACGGTTTTTATCTCGTTGGTGTCCAGGTCCACGATCTCCGAGGATCCCGTAATACTCTCGTAATTGTTTGACATCGATGTGTCCGTCTGCTTGATGGCTTCAACGCAGCTCGGCTTGGGCAGAATACTGGCGTCCATCCAATAGTTGTTCTTACCCTCCGAACCGTAGGATCCATAGCCGAGCGACTCGGATTTCTCCTCATAGAAACTGGGGCTGCTTGGGATTAACCGGATTAATGAAATTCCATGTGAATTACACGTGGCACAGGACCTACCTTTTGTTCAAGTATTTAGCATTCAGATCGGACGAAGTGGGCATGTTGTAAAGGCTTTGATTCTCGACTTTGGGCACGATCTCAATGCTCTGCGCGGGCTCGGCGGCCCCGTTGTTCTTCTTCTCCCCCGGCGGGGATGAGGATGAGGATGATGCCAGGGGTATGGAAGTATCAGGACTGGGTTCGGCTGCCGTCGGTGTGGGTGCGCTCTTGGGCAGCTCGTCGTCGATCTCTAAATCTAAATCAGTCTCACATTTTTTCAGAAAGTTGTATAGAACATCCGGATGGTTCCAGATTTTGCAGCAGACGGCGAACGCCTTCAGGGGATTGGGGAAGGCCTTTGTGCGCACCACGTCCGTCATGAAGGTGTCGTAGAGCTTGCGCTGGAAGGCCGTCATGCGCACCAGGATCACGTACTCGTACTTCTGCGGCAGTGTGCTCTGCAGGACAGTGTGCGAGCGTCGCTGCACGAAGCCCAGCAGCAGGGAGTGCAGCACATGGGCACGGTAGCGCATCAGCTTGATGTCGTCCGGCGTGGAGTCCACGCACTGGCCGTTCTGGATGGGCCGCTCGAACATGTTGCAGAACTCCGTGCGGGTGCCGAGATAGTTGGGCCGCACGAAGTCCACCATGCACCAGTACTCCAGCAGGTTGTTCTGCAGCGGATAGCCGGTGAGGACGATGCGGCGGCGGGTGCGGATCTGCTTGAGGGCCAGCGAGATGCCCGCGTGCGAGTTCTTGATGCGGTGGCCCTCGTCGCAGATCACCAGATCGGGCCCGGGCTTCACCAGGGCCTCGTACACGAGGTTCATGAGGTCGCTGCTGGAGTCCATGCCGTCCGGGCGCACAATGCTGCCCTTGCGCTTGCGCGTCTTCACCAGCTTGAGGGCCAGCAGGCGGAAGAGCTCGTAGCCGATCAGCAGGACGCCGCCCTCGTGCGCCCAGTTCAGGATCACCTTGGAGCGGGCGGTGAGCGTCTTCTGCTGGTCGTTCAGCACGTAGATGTCGAAGTTGCGCGTGCGCACATTGCTGTCGTTGGAGAAGCGGGGGATCCACATGTTGAACTCGCTCAGCCAGTTCTGCAGCGTGTTGATGGGCATCACGCAGAGCACCGTCCTCGCCGAGGTGTGTCTCAAGAAGATATCACAGAAGGAAACCACCTGCAACGTCTTGCCCAGGCCCATCGAGTGGGCCAGGATGCAGCCGAAGCCGCTCGACTTGTTGTACCTCCGCGTCGACTCGATGATGTTGTCGTACAGGAAGCGCACGCCGCCTATCTGATGCGGCTTTATCACCTTGGCGATTTGCGGGGCCAGGAAGAGGGTCTCCTCGCCCTCGGGATGGGCCATGTTGACCACCACCTGCCCGTTCTCGTCCGGCACATTGTACGCGTCCTTAACGTGCATGCCACTGTTGGTGGCATCGTCCTCGATCAGGTCCTCCTCGTCGTCCTCCTCCTCCCCCTCCGACAGCAGTATGCAGTCGTCGTCCGAGCTGTCGTCGATGGTGACCACCTCGCTGGGCTGCACCGTCCTGGCCTCCTTGTGCAGGACGTCCTCGATGCTGCCGCTCAGGCTGCTGCGGCTGTTGCTGTTCGACTCGTCGCACGTGTCCGAGATGACCTCCTCCTCGGGGAACTCCACCGGCGCCTGGTGGTCGGCCACCACCGCATTGTTGGCAACCGCACAGCTCTCGATGCCCTCGCTCTCGTCCAGCTGCAGGATGCGGAAGATCTGCTTGTGCACCACCTGCTTCTGGATCTCGCGCATTGACTTCTGTTGTCCCGCAACTCGAGCCAATCGCTCGGACTCCTCGCGCTGCGCCGCCAGCGTGTTGGTGTCCAGATTGTTCTCGTTCATCACGTCCCGGATGTTCTTCCGGAGGTGATTGTTCTTCTTCTCCTCGGCGGCCGCCGCCAGGCTCATCTTCTTGTTCGCAGCCTGCTCGTCCGTCGCAGCAGCCGCGTTCTTTCGCTTCTGGCCGGGAGGAGGTACTGCCGGCGCTGGTGGCGGTACCAGCGGCGTTGGAGGTGCCAGCGAAGCCGGCGGAGCTGCTAGAGGGACCGGTGGAGCTGCTTGGGGAGCTGGTGGAGCTGCTAGGGGGGCCTGTGGAGCTGCTAGGGGGACCTGTGGAGTTGCTAGGGGAGCTGGTGGTGCTGTGTGGCTCTCCACTGGCGGCAGGGCCATCTGTTCCGGCTCCCCCATGGCTTCCACTGTGTGCATACCCATCGGATTGGGTTCAGGAACAGGGAGGAGAGGTCCAGCAGCGTGAATGGGCCCCGGGCCGTAGTCCGGCATCGTTGCGGGTTGAAGGTGTGCTCCATCGATGGGATTCATATTGGGATTTGGATTTGTGGGGGGCGGATTGTGAAAGTACCTGCTCGGATCCTCCGGATACAGCAAAGACGGGTGGAAGTCGCTCACGTTGGGCCACACCTCCGGCTTCTGTAGTCTTTGGTCAACAGCATAGCCGGGATTTGGGTTCGGCTCCTCCATATTTGCCTGTGATGAATCCCTGGAGAGGATTTCAAGAAAAAAATTGATTAAAATGGTGAACGAGCAGGCGGAAGGATGGTGTAATTTAATAAACTATTGTTTGTAGTTTGCGTAATATAGTTTCCTAATCTAAAACATTTGTGTTGGTTGTTGGCTTGCATCATTTGTAGTGAGTCGAATCTAGTAAGCTCGTAGTCATCGAGTTTTGCTTGTTTCTTATCTTTTTATTTGCAGAAATTCATACGAATGTCATGTTTTTTCCTAGATTCTATGTATTCTTGTAAGAAAAAGTATCAAATAAGTGTTTAAAACGCTAAAAGAAACTACAACTTTAATCCTATTTAGATTTTCTGTATCATACTTTTAGAGAATACGAATCTTTTGTATCTGGAAACCGGAGAATGCCAGAATTGTTTAAAAACTGAATCTAAGATGCATTCGCTCGATAGATTCAATAATTTTCGATATTTTAAGCTCCCTATTAAGTTAACTTGTGGTAGGCGATATCTAGATTCAAAAAAAGTCACAGATTTATAGAGCCTTGAGCCCTAAGCTTGCTTTTCTAGGGATATTCTTTAGGCAAACGCTAAAATTTCACACTGAAAAAAAAAAACAATTTGCAGGGGAAACCCCTTTTGTATGAAAATGACTATTTTTGGCGAGCAATTTATACGATTTCGCGGAATGATGGCCACTTGAATCACCCCCAACAAGAACACACTACGCACGCACTTACATACTATGCGTTCAGGTGTAATTTGTGACTGCCCTTTAATTGGTTGTGGCAGGAAAATCACTTGAGCTCGGACGTTGGAAAGGGTTTTTCTCGCTCTTCTTGGCTTTTCATTAACTTAACTTGGCCAATTCACTGGCCCTCGATCTTGGTTCTGGGCTCGATCTTGGTTCGGAACATTATTCGCCCACTAATTGCCTTTTACAATGTACTATACGAGCGTAAATATGTATTACATGCTCGGATATGCAAGTACATACAGAAATCGTAACCGGGCCGGGGGTTTTCGTTTGGAAAACCTGGAAAATCTCTGCCACCCGAAACTGTGGCCCAAGGCAGAGACAGATAGATCACAACACAGGAGCTATTGCTCACCGAAATATATAGTAAAGCAATTCCTAATTAAATTATATATGCACGTTTTCTTCGATGACTTTTCCACTGCCACCAAGGGAATCTGGAGGGATTCCCTTCTCATTTGCATTCACAGATTAATGGTGATACGTACATTGTGCGCTCAGCCGGCTAGACCGATTTTTAGTGAATGAAAGAATTAACAACACAGGCTTTTAATTATTGTTATTTCATACATATGGATGTTTTTTCTCCGTGCACGATTGGAAGGTTCTTTTGGGGCTCTTAACGATTCTGAGATTCTTAGTTGGCCATTTCGCGCACTTGGGACGCCTTCGTCCAGGGGCTGGACTTGTTTTTAAATTAGTTTAAAACGCTATTTCCGATTTATTTTCTCGCTGTTTCCAACATGTATATTTGTATATAATGTAGTGTTTTTTTGTCCGAAGAGTGTTGGGCAGCACCGAAGTACATGCCCGAGGGGCAGTGCTGAAAAGCGGGCGAGGCACTCGCTCGGGCTCCGAAATCTTCGGAACGAACGGAAACGATACGACATTTTTTAAATAATTGTTTATTCAAATTGTTTGTAACTGTCATTTAAATTCATGCTTTAGTGAGACTTAAAGGAAACACATAAAATAAATCCACATCCATAAAGTAAGTATTAATCAAAACAAATAAACGGAATGGGCAACAAAATGATCCAAAAACAAATTGATTTATAAAATAAAACCCAGTTTAGACTTAGACCTTGATTATCCTTAAATTTCCTCTCCAAATCTTACAAAGAAATCATACTATGCGATTGACATTTTCCCATCGCATGAGTTGGTCACACTGCAAGGACCTTTTTAACGTACAAAATCTAATTGGTTGTGTTTTCCTCTCTACAAATTGTTTGTGATACTTGTGTTGCTCGNATGCTTTAGTGAGACTTAAAGGAAACACATGAATTAAATCCACATCCATAAAGTAAGTATTAATCAAAACAAATAAACGGAATGGGCAACAAAATGATCCAAAACAAATTGATTTATAAAATAAAACCCAGCTTAGACTTAGCCCTTGATTATCCTTAAATTTCCACTCCAAATCTTACAAAGAAATCATACTATGCAATTGACATTTTCCCATCGCATGAGTTGGTCACACTGCAAGGACCTTTTTAACGTACAAAATCTAATTGGTTGTGTTTTCCTCTCTACAAATTGTTTGTGATACTTGTGTTGCTCGTACTATGGTGCGTAAATATGTATATAAAAAAGTAAAAGCAAGATGTTATCCCTAACGTACCCCTTTCAGTGCCACATATCGAACTGGAGCTCCCTGAAGATAGCCCTGGCCTTCCTGTCCGTCAACGTATTCTGGCTTTTCAAGGTATATCCCCCTTCAGGCGATGGCCCCGTCAAATGTCAGGCCCCAGAGGCCTCCCCACGACCTGCAGCTCCTCCGGACTGCCCCTAGCATGCGGATATTGCCTATGCGCTCCTGCAGCCGCTCCACCATTTCGAGAGCCTGATGTCGGCCAACAACACGGCCACCCTGGCCTTCGATAACGTTGACCTGAGCTTTGGCCGGTGGGACAATCAGCAGCTGTACAGGATCAAGGACTTTGCCCTGCTGGGCGACCAGTATGCGGACATCTCGGAGTCCAATTTCGTCTGCCTGGCCACGCAGACTTCGGTGGAGCGGCTGAATTCCCTGCCCCAGGTGGCGGCCAACTGGCAGGGCAAGATGTCGGTGGCCGTGTTCGCCGCCGGGCACGAGGAGTTCGTGGTGCTGCAGTACTTTGTCACCTACATGCGCCTGTGCTTCTCCAACATTCGGGAGAATGCCACTTTTCACCTGCTGACTCCCCGGGACTATGACAAACTGCCCCGCGTGGTGGCTGTGCCGTACAACATGAAGGGGAAGTTCGATTGCCAGTACCCGGACAGGACTCTGAAGGCCCTGCTCAAGTTTCGCACCCTGAAAACGCTGCAGTGGCGCCAGCGCAACACCTATCCCCAGAACCACATGCGCAATCTGGCCCGCAAGGGCTGCCAAACAAAGTATGTCTTTCTCACGGACATCGACATTGTGCCCAGCACGAACATCGTGCCGCAGCTGAATCACTTTTTTCGCACGGCCAACTGCTCCAAGAGCTGTGCCTACGTGATACCCACCTTCGAGATCGATGTGCGCGCCACATTTCCGCATTCCAAGAGCGGCCTGCTAAGGCTGATCAGGAAGGGACTGGCCAGGCCCTTCCACGAGAAGGTGTTCATCTACAACCAGTACGCCACGAATTTCTCCAAGTGAGTGTGATGCTAAGGCTTGTATTTGAACTATTATTATTTGGAAACGTGTCTTCAAGATGGTTGTCTACAAATACCAATGAGACTGAGGTCTCTGTGAGCCACATCGTCACCAACTTTGAGTTCCTGTACGAGCCCTTTTACATAGCAATTGACAATGTACCCGCACACGATGAGCGCTTTCTGGGCTACGGCTTCACCAGGAATTCCCAGGTAAGCAAGCTCCTCCGTTCTGTGATATTGGACAGATTATAGGTTACCCCTCCCCAGGTATACGAAATGCACATTGCTGGCTATCAGTTCTATGTCCTGTCGCCCGTTTTCACCGGCCATTGGGGTCTGCAACGGAAGCAGGCGAGACCTGCCTGGCGGGAGCAGCAAAACAATGCCAATCGCCGGAAGTTCGATGTTTTCAAAAGCGAAATATTTGTGCGGTACAAGAACGACCCACGCCTGCTGCTGAAGGCCAAGAAGAATCAAATTATAGTCAAATAAAGTCCAAGAACTGAGAATATCCATCAAGTTCAAAATAAGTTATCTATAAGCCTATTATAGAATTGCATATTTGAGTGTTGTAATGTAAAATAATGCGATTTTCTCAATAATTGTTATTAAGTAGGCGGTCTAAGCCAAAACATGAAATTGGCGGAGACCACCGATTACTATCGCTCGATGTTCTACGTAATGTTTGGGTATAAATATAACTAATGCTCCCAAAAGGGGTCAGTATGAAAAATGTCGCGACGGAAGCTGTTGAAATTCTTCACCGTTTGTGTCTGTTTGTTGGGTTGGTGCACGTTCGTTGGAGTGAGTTGATAGCAAGGATATTCGTCGTGCCACCACTAAAGATCCTTCTCCAATGCCACTAGAGTTGGCAACAGACGTACGAATCCAATAACATTGCCGTGACCAATTTGCCCGGCAAAATGTGGTCGAATGACTACAAACTTGTGGGCCGAGAGCGAATGATCAATGGCACGCTGGAAATCTTTGAGGATATCTCGAATGACCTAAATTTTATGCTTGAGCTGTACTCCAATTCCGGCTTTGCTGGATACAAGCTAATGCCCATGGAAGTGCCCTCTATGCCCGTCTGCGCCGCGTTGCGCTCCTACTACAGCAGATTCATCAAGAACTCTTTTCTGACAGGCATTACCACGAGCTTCGATTTCGACAATGGCAATGTGTGTCCGCTTCCCAAGGGCAAGTACTATGTGAAGGACCTGTTGTTCGACACCACCGACTGGGCCGTCATCCTGCCCCGGGGCCTGATCAAGGCAAGGCTTATTCTCATGGACAAGGAAGAGTTTGTTGGCGGGGTCGAGTTTATCGTGGAGATCAAGGATAAGATCATTTAGTATAAAATTCAAAAGCGGATTGCGTGAATACACATTGGATATTCTAGACTGTGACAGAACAATAAACAGAGGCATTACCTGACCAATTATCATTATCATCATTGGCATCGGATCATAAACGCGCAGTTACATTTTCGATTGTGTTTTAGATCTTACCTTTTTTGGGTATAAATAGCCCAGAGCAGTTAGCCACAGTTAATCAGTGAATAAATTTTAAAATGTCTGTGCGAAATATAATTTCTCTCGTTTTTATCTGTGTTTTAACCAGGACCTCTCCGGTTCAAGTGAGTCAATATAGAAAAAGTCCTTGGACCATTATAACAGATCCTTCTAAACATTAGAGTACACAATCCTACGTTTTTTATAACGTGGCAGTGAATAATATCCCAGGAAGACTATTCTCAAGTGACCTGAAACTCGTTGGACGAGAGCGCCTGTTTAATGGAACTTGGGAACATTTAGAGGATCTCACCAAGGATACACAACTGTCGGTGGAACTGTTTTCTAACTCTGGTTTTGATTACAAGCCGATGGCCATGGCGGTGCCACAAATGTCAATTTGCACCGCTATCCAAACCTACTACGGAAGATTCATAAAAAATTCAGTGCGAACGGGGATAGACACGGATTTTGATTTCCAAGACGGGAATGTGTGTCCGGTTCCGAAGGGGAAGTACTATCTGAAGAACATGTCGTTCGACATGGCCGGATGGGTCTCCTTCCTTCCCCGAGGGCTGATCAAGACAAAAATCAATTACATGGACAACGATGGGTTTGGGGGCGGCGTGGAGTTTATTGTAGAGATCAAGGATAGACCGATTTAAACTACTGTGTAGATTGAGTGATTTCGATTAAATATTACACGACAATATACATAATGTAATTTAATATAATTATCGCCTGAACAATGGCTATTATTAGGGGCCCTAATTATAAGTACATTTAATTGTTATCCTATAAAACTTCGTGATTTCGTAGCTGATAGTTATTTTTATGGCAATTTCTCCTGGTGCACTGAGTGTGGGACCCCAAGGATCGGATTTCAGGCTTCACGACGATTTCTGTGGAGGGTTGGGGCGGTGGCCATCATCGGAGCGCTTTCACGCGAATGGAGACGCAAAGCAAAGGTCGCAAGGATGAGCCGCGCGCCGCAAAACAATGCAGGGCAAATGCCGGAAGGAAAGGAGCGCAGGCGCCAGGATTCACGAAAGCTGCCGCCTGCTCGCAAAAGCTCCACAGCCGCGGCAGGACAATAAAAGCTCGGTCCTGCGACCAGCTTTCCGCAGTCTGTGGCCATCAGGACTCACAGTGTGAAAGAGTGGAGTGAAAAGAAAACCAACGAAAATTCCCATCGACACGCAATGAGGAAAAGTTATTGTCACCTGAGCTACACTGAAATCGGCGAAGACAACAGGATACCCGATCAGAGGACTACAACATCGAGGCAAGGCCTATAATCTGTCCGACCAGGTAAGAATCCTTATCCCTCGAGCCTTATCCAAGGCTGAGAAGCTCTGGAACATTGTGTGTTTTCGATTTTTCCTGTCGGCAGGACACAAAGAAAGCAAAGAAAAAAAAAAACAAATTGCGATTGTGGGGCCACAAAAACAACCCGTAAAACGGCAAAACGACTGACCCACCCAAAAGGACGATTGAAAGGACCTTAACCGACCCAAGTCCGAGCCCAAGCGCAAGCCCAAGCCCAAGCCCCAAGCTGTTTACTCAATTAGGTATCAGTTTTCCAAAAGACAGACGCCACAGAATGGACAGATGGATGGGTCATCCATTCGCATTATCCCCGGCCAGGCATCGGAATTGCGACGTTCATTCATTTCCCACTTTTGACGGCCCTGGCCGTATGGTGATGTGGTGATGTGATGATGCCATTTCTTGCCTGCTATCCGATATCCTGTGTGTGTGCCTGGCGCCCCCATCCGCCTCACTCACTGCTCCCTCCAATCCTTTTGCCATGCCACCGTGATAGCCGTGTTTTGTTTGTTTACCTGGGCACCCTTCGATGTCCACTAATTGCGGTTCGAGTGTCGGCGGGAGCAGCCAATTAATATCCAATTTGTGTAATTGTGCCGCACCCGCTAGTGCCCCTGCCACTGCCGCTGCCCAAGCCCAAGCCCAAGCCCAAGTCCGGGACCGTTCAAGTGAGAGCCCCAAAATCCACAAAGCACTTCCATCCAGGCCAGAGCACTTGAGCGTTAAAAACGTAGCTAAAATATTCATTTCGCTTGGCGGCAAACGCTTCTCGATAATGGCAAAGAGCTCACTTACCGAGTTGATTTTATAGCCAGCAATTTGGTGTTTACACAGACAGAAAATGCGGCTTTCTTTTTGCGATTAAAATGCCTTGCCCCAAAGGGACGATGGTGAAACATTGATACAAATTTCGGGGGAAAGTGATACCGGGGAAAGTGCGTCCAAAACATGGTTTCTTTCAGTGTCCATTTTATGCTGATGGCCACAAAGTGGGTAGCGTTTTAATCAGAATAAGCAGGTTGGGGCTTGGCTCTGGCAATGGGACATTTAAATAACGCAACCATTATCCAAAGTTGAGGCTGATGGGGATGGTGGATCCAGAAAATGGCGGGACACTGAGCCGAGGGATAAGCAATGCCCTTGGTCACGTCAATTGCAATGCAAACAGCATGCACTTGCTTATGCAGTTTTTATTTTATTCTGTTTTGTTTTTTTTTTGCCGCTGCCTTTGACAGGATCTCCGAGTGTGTTTGGCGGGAGGCAAATCCTTGGCTCTGTTTAGAAAACTGGGTCATCCAACTATTTATAGCCAGCATTGGCCGAATATTGTCCAGGTACTGCAGATGTACCCGCATCGGGCAGCCATATGTCACTTCAGTTCCACGGTCAAGTCAAGTTTTTAATGTCTCCGTTTACGACAGCCTCCGCGATGGCGGGGGCGGGGGCGGCGGCGGGTGGAAAAACAATTTACCGCAACCTGACACGGCCGTAAAACTAGGGAGCCAAGTCCCCGGTCCTGGTTCAGGACTCGGGTCGGGTGTCCTTCCTGCTGCCTGTCTGCTGTGAAATTAATGAGAATGTCAAAGACATTGCCCTGCCATTGCTCAAAGTCAAAAGTTTCGATTAAAGATTTAGTTGGAGTGCCAACTTGACTACTTGACTGGTGTCCCGTGGCTCATAAAGAATGCATCGGGGGTGGGAGTCCTCGTAAATGCATATGCAGCCCGAAGGCCAACTGTTGATGCACCCAAGGCCAAGAAGCCAAAATGAAACGTTTAAACATGCATGATACCAGAGAGAAGCTTATGATGTATTAGTCTAAAATATCTTCAAAATCGTCTAGTACTTTCCAAGTCACCTAGTCTGCCAAGCCATACAATATTCACTCGGAAGCTAAAGCTGAAGAAGTTTTCCCCGTCTGGGTGGGCAAACAATTGGCAGCCCATTCTTGGCAATATAATTCGCAAACACGGCCAAGCGGCTGTGCCCTGCTCGGTCGGGGATTTCCTGCAATTGTTGGCGGCGGCCTTCAGGTTGATGGGGGATGGATTTGCGAGCATCCAATCAGCCGGCGCAACGAACACTCGCATGCTCGGCAATTGGCAGTTTATTGTTGGCAAATATGCAAAGATAAATGTTTGTCGAAATTAACATGCGCCAGCGAATGATGTAGCATCTTTAGCCCGGTTTATCAATCAAAAATCGATGAGAGTCGCTATGCAAATACAGGCAGCGGGGGGAGCACGAGCGCGGGTACACAAATGCCTGGCTTAATTGGCATGCAAAATCCACCCACGTGAAGCGTCCTTGAAGGACGTGCACACAACAGCCACTACTAAGCCATACTGCCATACAGCCATACATATGCCCGAGCAGACCCAAAAAGGTAATGAGCTTCCTCAGCGCAATAAGCATAATAATAGTTTTCCATGCTCGCACACACTTTGTGCAGCCTCTCGCCTCCACTTGCCACACATCTTGCCACATCTGAGATCCTTGGGGACGGCGGGGCCGGAGGGTTCCGTGCAATCTGCATAATAATGAGGGGTGGAGGCGTTCTTCCAGCTTCCAAACGCCCGAATATCCAACAACTTGTCGCTTGACACTAAAACTATAAACAGCTCTCGTGGTGGCTGCAAAATACGGTCAGTTCTGAGTAGAGATCCTATCTAAATTTAATAAAACTAGAGCAGGGGAGGGTGTAGAATATAGCATACTCCCTAATTATTTGGTATTTGTTTTCCACAAAATGTTTGCTTTTATTTAATTGCAGGTCACTGAATTCCCGGCTAGCCAGGTAAATTGGTCAATCATCTGAATAGCAAATTAAATAAACTAAACGAAACCCAATTGCATGCCAATAATCAAAGCGAAACTATAACGAAAGCATACAGAAAATGTTGACTAAACTAACTGAATTGATATCGGTGTACATCTAATTGGAAATATGTGTGTAATACTCTTTGATTTTTATTGGAACACTTTCAGTTGAAACCGTATTGCTATCTTCTCTAAATCCTGAAACTGTCTTTAAATTTCTCACCCTCTATCTTCTTGTCTGTCTCTCGGCTTTTCCATAAACTCTGATTGTTTCATTTACGTGGATGTACAAAATAGAAAAGATTTAAAATTAGGAAGCCAGAAACTGTAGAGTAACAGGAGCGGGATCTGGAGCAGGAGCAGGAGCAGAAGAGATGGCCCCGTTTAAGTTAAAGTTTCGCATGGGCAGCTCGCGGAGTACCTCGCAGGAGCAGCACGATCCGGACCCGCAGGTGAACGAGGCCCTCCTGGGGGCCCAGCAGCCGCACCAGCAGCACCAGCGCGAGGAGCACGAGGCGGTGGGGGCCAGCAGCTCCTCCAGCCTGGATCTGGCGGACTCCGGAAGCCTGGGGCAGATGAGCAGCGAACGCAAGCTGCTCCTGCCGCCCGCCTCCAGCAGCAATGGCATGCGATTGGGTAAGGACCGAGAGTCATGGTAGCCAACAGTACACACTGAGAAAAAACGCTAGAAACTGCTCAAGCAATCATTGGGTATCAACACCTTTGGCTTCACAAATTACATGCGGCTGATATTACTTTTGGGTTTTCCAAATCAAATCTGTGTTTTGTTTTTCTATGTACAAATTTATTGCATGTTTAGCTGTTGCAATCCCACATTTCTCCCCCAAAGCACGTACTCGCCCTATTCCAGAACTCACAATATTACTCTTATTAAAGTAAAACCTATTAAATAATGTTCAAGCTAAAGTTGGAGTTGTCCTTTTTCCAAGATTTCTTTGGCCAAGACTAAACCTTGCATTAATTTCAGGCTATTTAAATCAGAGTCGGACTCCGTGCATCAACGAATCCCTGACAGACACGGATGCGGACAACGTGCCCACCACCCCGCCACCTTCCTACGAGCATGTTTTAGAAGAGGTAATTAACATTCCATTACCTATGAAAAGCTAAAGGAAAGCTAAAGACTACAGAAGCTGTTTTAAATTTACATAGTTTTCCTTTAAACATTGGATGCTTAGGTTTTACTACCCCAACTACAAGTTTAACAACTTGTACTCATAAAGAGAAGAAGGAATTTCCAATATATAATCAATTTCATTTTAAATTCGTCGATTATACAATTACAAATCATATTAAAGATTAGACTTCTAGCCCCCCTTACGAGATTTGTCTCACATTTATGTATCATAATCCAATGACTTGAACACATTAGCCCGTCTCATTTTCATTGACTTCCTCAGAACACTCGATTGTCGCAGCACCAGCGCCAGTTATCCCTGGACAGTGCCACTCCCAACCAGAACAGCCGACGCAGCTCCGCGAATAGCTCCCGGCACAGTGCCGCCCAGCTGAGCGCCGCTTTGGAGCAACTCACAGGAGGAGGTGGAGGAGGAGGAGGTGGCAGTGGCAGTGGATCCGGAAGCATCTGCAATGATCCCGACTGCGTACAGAACCTGAACCAGAACTACTCCAGCTGCAACATACACAACGGCAACACGAACGGCAACGGAGGCCACCAGAGCAACAGTCACGGCCAGAGCAACAACAACGACGGGGAACAGCAGATCATCGAGGGAGTCAGTGAGTTGGAGCTGCATAGCTGCCACATCGACGAGGAGGAGCAGCTGAGCATCAACGAGTTCCTGCTGGAGTCGGAGATGGCAACGTCGCCGTCGCGGGGTCGTGGGGGCGAGTGCTCCGACGATCAGTGCGTGCAGTGCACGGAAGGAGGCGCCGGAGGCAGTGACCACCACTTCGATGGGGATGCAGCGAGCACCAGCAGCCAGGCGGCTGCAGCGGCAGCGGCCAGCGGTCACAGCTTCTACGATCCGCTGCTGAACCGCGGCACCTACTCCAACTACTCCGAAGGTGAGGTCTAGCCTAAGGTGCAACCAAGATGAGGTGGTAATCAATCGTTCGCACAGGTAATCAGAGCTCGGGCACCGGCTCCAACAGCCAAATGTGTCAGGAGGCCTGCTGCAGTGGCTCCACCGCCGGCTCGGGGTCATCGCGCAGTGGCAGGCGGCAGGGCGGGCAACAGCCCGCCAACTGCCACACCAGCCTGCTGACGCCGGAGATGATGAGCAACAAGACGAGCAAGGAGATCTACAAGGACCTGGCCAAACAGTGGGGCATCACCTGCAAAATGTCTGAGAGCTGTCGCTGCATGGACTGTCAAAGTCACTACTTCGACTGCGACTACGACGATGTAAGTGATGGGTTTGGGTTCTATACAGAACTCCTGTTTCAATGGTCCCTTGAATATCATGATTCCAGAATGAGCACCAGAAGACGGACGGCGGACTGGGCGCTGGCACGCCCATGTTCATCAGCGAGGTGATGCACGGCTCCGGGTGCAACATTTTGTAGAGGGAATCGTGTCCAGCTGCAGACACTCTCTCTTCGCGGGCTTAGGATTTGCTGAACTACTGCAATTATTTAATTATTTGTATGGCATATACTTGTATTTTGTGTGTGAAACGGAGAGAAAGGGAAATTCGCGTATTTAGCACTGAATGTTTGCACATTATTTTAAGGTAATGCTGCACTGATATTATGTTATTATGTATTTCGTAGAAAGGATAATCAAGGAGGCCAGCAGCCGTTTTTGAGGGCTTTAAAAGACAAAGAGAATAGGGGGAGCGATGAGGCGATGAAAATATATAGATATATTTTTGGTGTTACCCGTGTAGGACTTATCGGAATCGATGGAATTATGAAATTAATATGATAAGTAAACCCACCTTGCAGATGAACATCTAAATATCCTTGAGTGTGTTCTTTTTCTAGGATCTTTAGTCGCGTAAAACAATTGACATTTTCACAAGTACTTCTCCCACGGCTTTGTTTCAATCATTTTTTACAACAAAAATGGGTGGCATTCCCGTGCCCTAAGAATTAAAGGAGGCCAGGACTCCCGAACACTGTTTTCAAAACCATTTTGGGCGGAGTTCTGGTCGACACTGCAACCAGCAAGAGCCCCAGTCAATATGTTATATTCCCTAAAAATAGTATAAGAACAACGTTGGCACTTTTGTGCCTAAGCACTACGATAAACAAAGCGATTTAAAGTTAACTTCAACGAAATGACGAACGAATCTTAGTTGTTTCCTAGAACAAACGAATAGACAGAACCTAGTCTGAATGTTAGTATGATCCTGATTTAGAATCGTTGGTGGTTAAATACTTGCTTCGCAATATACGAGTACTACATACAATATATGTTTTCCCCCAGAGATACCAGCTGGTTTCACTCGACAAATCGCACTCCAAAACAAAAATATTAAGTGAAAAAAAGGCAAAAAAAATACAAAAAAAAAACTATAGTGAAAGCAAAAACCGACTAAGTCTGTTAGCTGTTAGATGGTATTAGAAAATTCATTGCGAAGATTAATTACAAATACTCGACACAACACACAGAACTCTGTAAGAAGAAATCCGAAAACTCGCAACAGCATAGAAATTAATTTCGAAATGGATCGTAGGAATTGTAAGGATTGTATTTCGGGTTCTGGGAGTAACATTTAAAGATGCTTTGGTCTCCTGTACTTCAGAACCCATTTAGGCAAGAGCATACAAAAATATATAAATATACGAGAACGTATGTATATCAACAACAAGTTCAATTCAACAAGTTAATTTATCGGGAAATTGGGGGTATATTTAAAGAATAAGGAAAGGTAAGTGGAAGATAAATAAGTCGCCAGTACTGCTCCGAATCCTAAGATCGTTACTATTGATCCCTGTAAAAATCATTTTGTAATTTCTTCTCGGGTATGGCTGAATATTAATCGATGCACTGAATATCAGGATACTGAGAACTGTGAATACTTGTATATAGGGGAGTCACTCGACCACAGGCATTGTAATGCTTATTCATGTTTGTCTTTAAATACTCACTGGAGCCATTATCAAGACTCATTGTGAGTAATAAAATTCTGTGAGCTGGAGAAATTAATTCAGTTCGATATTGGCATTTAGGCAGTCAAGACAACCGGGTTTACTTTTAATTACAAAGACATTAATTACAAAGACACAATGTATTTGGATATACCTTCAACTAAGCCTGGGCTTCTATCGAAATCAAATCTGAGCCTTGCATTGCGAAACATTAGTCTGCTGCACAAATTTGAAGGATTACCGGAAACTCTATGTTATTTCATAACAAACATAGAACGAATTCTAGAGTTATACCCAACCCAAGATAAATATCAAGAACTCATTATTTTTCATGCAATTCTAGCGCGTTTGGGTGAAAAGGTCGTCAGTGTAGTGGCGATGGCCAGGGCGTCAACATGGCCCGAACTCAAAGCCGCCCTCATTGGCCAGTTCAAAAATCGCATTCCATATTACCGACTCCTAGAAAATCTTAAAAACACCAAATTCGAAGGTGATCTGTACGATTTTATCGAATCGTTGAAGAAGAAACAATTCATAATTAGAAACAAATTGGAGTTGGAAAACGACACAGAGAATACCAAGATGTACAACCTTATAATGGATTACATAATTAAACATCTAACTGCTAGTCAACTGCCGAATAAATTACTTTTGAAATTATCTATGCATGATGTTTCTACGGTGGCAAAACTAACCGAAGCTGCGGACAGAGAGGAAGTCTATGGGAATTATGAGCCCGGAAGGACCATAAACATTCGAAATGATATGCCCCCTCCAGTGCGTCCCAAAGTGGCAGAAAAAAAGTAAAATAACCACAGCTCCAAAAAAAAAGCACTGAAATAAAAAGTACATCCAATTTACTTAATGTATTAAAATATCTGTTGTTTTTTCTATAAACATACGAAACTCCGCTGTTTCCACATGAACTAATCAAGGCCATGGTCCTGAAATATAAACAAGTAGAAACGCTGTAGTCGACAACGAGATATCATGTACCTAATGTCATTATCAATTATTTTTATACCCGGTTCTTAAAAAGAAAGAAGGGTATATTGCATTTTTACAAATGTACGTAACAGGGACACAGGAGCTTTCCAAACCCCATAAATTATATATATTATTTATCAGCATTAACAGCCGAGCCACCTCCGTTTGTTCGTCTGATGCAGCCTTAGGGTTTGTATATCGCTGATGTAGCGGATCTCCTTCAGTTGAGAAGATGCAGCAGATTCTTGTATGACGAAGGTGATACAGTGAAAGCAACAGCCGGGTCCAAAAGGCGGGAGATGACGTCAGAGGGGGCAATGATCCTCCATTCTCCAGTAGATCGTTAGCGGGAGATCGGGCGGATCCGATGCTGGAGATGCGCCCACGTCCAAGAAACAGGCGCCCAGGTCGATGACTGGCGAGGGGAACTGGTGGGAAACTAGAGGGAGAGAAGAAGAAGATATCGGGCTCGATGAAGCTTAAGTAATGAATTTTGTGCCAGAACTAGTTGGGAATCGCGGAAGTGTCGGAAATACTAACCAAACAAAATACTTACATACTAACTTTTTTGAAAAACCAGTATACCAAATTTAATTTGTAGTATTTTACATTTCTATTTTACATTTTTAAATTTTCGACACCGCGTAATTCGCGAAATTAGAATTCCCAACTAGTTCTGCCACAAAATTCATTACTTAAGCTTCATTGAGCCCGATATTTTGGGTAAGTAAACTAATCATCTTCTCTCCCTCTAGTTCCCTACCAGTTCCCCTCGCCAGCCGTCGACCTGAGCGCCTGTTTCTTGGACGTGGGCGCATCTCCCGCGTCGGATCCACCCCATCTCCCCGATCCCCCCGCCAACGATCTACTGGAAAATGGAGGATCATTGCCCCTCTAACGTCATCTCTTGCCTTTTGGACTCGGCTGTTGCTTTCACTGCATCACCTTCGTCATACGAGAGTCTGCTGCATCTTCTCAACTGAAGCTGGAGATCCGCTGCATCAGAGAAATGCAAACCCTAAGGACTTCGTGTCTGCCTGTTACTTATGTACATTTGCACAAAGTTCATGTACCATTTGTACCTTATTGCATGGTATAAAAATCGTATAGAAATAAAATTATTTTCTAACCACCTAACCTGTGGAAAGATTTCTCCAGAATTTGCGCAAAGATTTCGATAGGTGGTACTAATTGCTGTGTTCCAAACAATGCAATCGCTGGCAGGATCGCCGCTTTTGTATATAAACGAATCGTTTATGTTGGTGAAGTCAAAGTGGCAGGTCACAAAGTGGCAAATTCTGGAAATGAATGGAGTGAAAGGAATGCCTCCAGAAACTGCCTCCACATAATCAATCTCACCCATTGGGTTTACCCCGGTGGCAATTGGATGCTGTGGCAATGCCACAACCGACTCGCGAAACCCGATCGCTGACAATCGTGGTGAAGTGTCCCTCAGTAAAGTCTCTGCGTGTACGGGCCATGGGATATCACAAATTACAGATTGAAAACTTTTCAGATCCCACCTGATGGAGTCCCAATGCTCTATAATGTCCGTGGGATTGCCAATGCGCAAATGCTCATCGAACGCCGCTTTCAGTGCGATCCTCAGGACCTTCTGCAGAGTCAGCTTCTCGTCCGTGGACCCGACGAGGCCCAAGACCTCTCCGACCACGGGAAAGCGTTGTGTGGACCGGCAATCCGTTTGCGTAAAGGACACGGTCTGGGCGTGCATGCGTGCCATGTACGCCAGCTCCTTGTCCCAGATCAGCTCGCGTAACCGTTTGGCACTGGGAAATGTCTCGTTGTTTTGGTTTTTCAGCAGGCCACTGGCCAGGTGATTGCGATACTGGTTGAGCTGCTCCAGCACTGCCTTTGGGATAGCCGGCACGTCCGGCAGGGTGGTCTCGTGGCTCACATTGTCCAGAGGCACCAACTTCTTCAGTTCACAGGTAAAGTGGCGCAATCCGGCCATATCGCAGTGGTGCGTCTTATTGTTGCAATAGTTGTAACCAGTGGCCCAGGCCATGAACAGCAATGCCAGGATTAGCTTCATACTTGTGTGCATACTGTGAATTTAAGCTGCAAGCAAACCACTGCAGAGCAGTAAAGTATTTATCAAAGACACCCAAAAAATCAAGGCACATCAGTTTTGTCAAAATTCTTTTTATTGTTAGGGATCTTTTTAGGAAGAGCTGCCTCTAAATTCTTTCAGTAATAGTTATGCAAAGTTATGTAATAAAATGGTTTGAGCAAAGGTTGTGCCTAAATGGCTTTAGTAAAGTTAATTTTTAATGATTCAATTCTTTATCGGTCTAGATCGCTTCGTTCGCATTACTTTCTCTATTTAATTTGTTGTTTATTGCAAAATTGTATATACAGGAAGGGCAATGGGGAAGGTGTAAAAGGAGTCAACAAAGGTCAACCAAAAAACAATATGTTAAGCCATTCAACACAGGGTTCAAATAGGTACGTGGTCTCGTTTGTGTACAAAAATATGTCGAGTGCTGTATTCGCTTCTACCAGAGGATGCTAACATTAACATTGTTGTAATCAATAGACTAACATTTTCAACAAACAAATCTGCTTTGGGGGACACTCAA
This sequence comes from Drosophila ironensis, assembly GCA_021223825.1. Classification (NCBI taxonomy): domain Eukaryota; kingdom Metazoa; phylum Arthropoda; class Insecta; order Diptera; family Drosophilidae; genus Drosophila; species Drosophila ironensis. The sequence continues at coordinate 224,642 of JAJJHQ010006980.1, forward strand.
TCGGTGCTCTCGTGTGGCGGGGAATTGTCATATACAAGTGTAATCGCATTCAAATAGCTTGGGTGGGTGGGATGACAAGTTAGCATTACAAATTCTGATCTCCCCGGGGGGCCTCCTCCCGGCAACTCCTTTCCAGTAAAATTTCTAATCAAAAATTGTAAGTTTACAACCCGTACCAGTTCTGTTTGATTTATTTCCCTCTTGTATCTCAACGTTTGCATCATGCATTATGCTTAGCTCGGTTCTCACTTTTATCGAATTGAAGTCGCTTATTTTACGGCTATAGGGCTATTATCTATGAAAGTTTCCGGTATATACGTTTTCGGCTTACGCTGATTTACTTTGTGAACGCATCTAATTAGTTTAAGGTATATAATTATCAGTTGATCGCCTAGAAAAGATCCAAGTTCAAATTTCACTCGTTCGCAAGCACACGTACAAATATATATAAATGTCTATATGTGGTGTATATATATATATATATGTATATATAGATGACTTATACAGGGAGGCACGTAATTTGAAACAGAAGCGCCCTTAACAATGGGGAAACAATCTAAAACTAATTAAAGCGTGTGTGTTTACAGGTAAGGATAACTAATTAGAATACTTTGTATGTACAAGCCGCGGACTGCAGCGAAAAAAACCTCGATCCCAGATCCCAGACTCGAGGGCGTCTGGTTGGGTTGCCTGACCACGAGACTAGATCTTGCAGACGCGCACAGGCTAACATTGGTCATATAAAAAATATATATATATCGAGCTATACACACTGAATTTCCATTTTGTATCACTAACGCGGTTACACGCAGGTGGAGGAGGCATGCGACACATTGTTGGTCGCCGCTGACGCCGCTGCAGATGAAGACACCGCCGTGGCGGCCTCCAGATTGAAATCTTTGCTGTGGTGGCACATCTCACAGATGCGAATGTGGTTCGCGTTGAGGAACGTGCAGAATCGGCAGCTCCACTCGTTCGGACTCGTCACAATCAGTTGCGGCGACACGTTCGGCGGTTGCTTGGGCACGGTGCCCGTTCCAGTTCCGGTCCCCGAGGCCGGCCGATTCCGTGATCCAGTGCCGCGATGCTGGTCCACGACAGCCGTCTTCAGGGCCGACTTGACCTTCTTCACGCCGGCAGCACTGCTGTTGGGCAGCGCCGTGGGCGCGGGGGCCTGCACAACCTTCGCCTCGCGTCGCGTGGTCTTAGATTTCTTACCCAAGGTTTGAGCTTTTTCAGTGCCATTCGACTTTCCATTGCGCGTTGATGGCTTGGCCGGCTCACGGCGCTTTTCCGCCGGATTGGGCGAGCCATTCGAGATGGCCAGCGAGTCGAGGTCAAGGCTCTGCACCAGGAGGTCCTCGCGATCGCCCAGGTTCTTGGAGTAGCCGGACTGCTCGAGATTCTTGTACACGTAGTTCCAGGTCTCATAGTTGCCCAAGCCCTCCTGCACCTTGGGCATCAGCGGCGGCGAATTGCTGTCCACGGCCACGAAGTCGTCAAAGCTGCTCGAGTCAAAGCTGTTCAAATCGGAGATAGTGGTGGGTATATCACGTTCCGTTCGCTTAGCCGGAGCTGTGCGGCTGCCCCGCTCCTTCAATTCCTTGGCCATCTTGAGATTATTGTCCATGGTGTTCTGCAGCATGACAAAGGGCGAGTTAGCTTCCGAAGATCTGAATAGTCAAGGGCTCGGTGCACTCACCTGTTTGTCCGCTGAACGCGGGTGCTTGTCAGTCTGATTGCTGCCCCCCGCCTCGGCCAGAGCCCGCATCCGGCTGCTCTTGGGCACCGGCTGTGCGTAGATGTACATGTCCTGGGCCGTGGGCGGTGGCGCCTGCGGCAGCGTTGTGGGCAGATCGTAGCCCCTGTAGGATGCATATGTCCCGCCCCGGTTGCCGTGCCCCATCGGCTGCACCTGCGGCCTCAACTCAGCGTACTGCGTATCGTACTCGTGGTTCCCGAAGTCGTGCTGCATCAACTGGGCGCGGTCGTTGAAGTCGATGAGATGGTGGTTCGGCGGGTAGGTGCGCTGTCGGCGCTGCATGGCCGCTGCCGCCGAGCTGGAAAGCTGGCGCCGGTGCAGGTCACAGCTGTGGCCCGGATTACCCCCGATCGTGGAATACATGTTGCTGTGCTCTCCCGCGGCATACAAGTCCGCAGGCGAGGCGTACGGGGCGTTCAGCTGGCTGGAGATGTTGTAGGGCAGGGGATAGCGATTCCCCGGCGCATTGTAGGAGCCGGCCACCGCCGCATACGAGGCACTGCTGCCCATGCTCAGGCCGTCGAGGCAGTCGTAGGGAGGATCGTAGTACTGCGGCGGATGCATCTGCAGCTGCTGGTCGAACGAGTGACGTTGCGGCAGGAGGGCGAGCGGCTCCTGGTAGTGCTCCAGGCTGCGCGAGTGCGTCATCAGCGGCCCAGGCAACTGGGCTGGCGGCGGCGGCGGGGGATAGGGAGCCACCATCCCCAAACAGTTGGGATGCCGCGCACAACCGGCGGCTGTGCTGCCGTGAACGGCACAATTGCAAGCAGACACATTGCTGTAGGTATTCTCCTGCAGCAGCGGCTGCTCCTTGCGCATCCGCTTCTCTCCCTGCCGATAGACCAGATCCTTAATGGCCTGCGAGGTGCCGCCCACGTAGCTCTCGCGGTAGGCGAGGATCTCCTGCCAGGTGCAGGTGTAGCCGGCACCCGCCACGCCGGCGTAGATGCACTTCATGATCTGGCACTCCACATAGGCGGCCATGGCGTCGCGCGATACATTGGACACCTGGTCCGGGCAGATCGGTCCCTCCAACACGAATGTGTCCTCGCTGAGGCGACGATAGCCCATGGCCAGGAAGAGCTGTTCGGCGTCCACCAGGCGTGACTGAATGTCGTGCTGATAGCATCCCGAATAGGTCTGCAAATCACAAAAAATGTTGATACATTCGTTGGCTTAAGATGCGTTCAAAGAGCTCACCTTGAGCGTGCGGTATTCCTTGCGCCAGGGCTTCGTGTATAGATTGTTGGCATACTGGCTGATGGTGTCGAAGGCCACGATGGCATTCTGGGCCGTAAAGTTACTATGTTCCCGCACAGATCTCCCCAGAACATGTTCCGTTTCCGGCAGAAAGAACTTGCGATCGTGCGGTACCACGCACAGGAACTCCTTGAGGCAACCTTTTCCGGTTTAAAATTAGTTGGTGAATAATGGAAAAGGCCTGGGGGCTTCTAGGGGCACTACTCACCCTCTAGCTGTTTGCGCTTCTCGAGCTTCGTGGCGTTCTCCTCCGTCTCGAGATAGGACCAGTGGCGCCCGAGCATCTCGTCCCACAGCTCGGGAGGGTTGCGCGGCACAAAATCTGACATGGCGTTCTAAGGACTCTCATTCAAGGCGCCTCCGGCTCCTGCCAAGACAATAAAAGAAAAGACGAGGCGAAGGTTACACGACTGCAAACATCTCGAGATGAATCTCTGGGCTATTGATTTTCTACCAAGGGGACGTCGCGGAGGGGGACACATCCCCGCTGCACTCGACCCACCCATGACACACATGACTCAGCTGCCACGGCGGAGGAAAAGAGGCACCATGACGCACAATCGAAACATGCACCAAATAAATAATCACACATACTAGACGACTTGTCGCGCGCCGGAATGGAGTAACAATAACCAGCCCGATAAGAGCAAACAAAGGCTGGAGGAACCCATTGTGGCCCGTCATCGATAGTGGTTGTTGGGCTGCCCGCCAAGTAGAATTTTATTTTATCAGTTGCCATTATTGTTGCCAGAATGGCAACGGAAAAATCAGGTGCCGGGCGAGAGAGTCTGTTGGTTGGCAACAAACTGACCACGCACCATTTGTTTATTGGTGCCTTTGGTACCTTTTTGAAAGAAAGTTAACACCAAAAATCACAAACGAATCCACAGGAAATTGACACAAAAAATCACAAACGAATCCAGAGGAAGTCGACACCAAAAATCACAAATCACAAATCTAGACGTCCGATTTGCTTGAGTCGGCAGAAATAATAAACATTTTTGACAGAGGGGCTTCCCCCAAATAAACTCGATAGAAACTCGATATCGATTAATTTCAATGTAAATTCCATATGCGGATCTTTTTTAAGGGGGTTTGCCCCCAGAAAAACTCCAATCTAGAGGAAAAAAAAACGAATGGGCATTGCCATAGTCCCTAAAATCAATAAACACTTTTAAAAGAGGGGCTCTGCCAAAGTACTCATGACTTCAGCAACAGAAACTCGATATTGATTAATTCCATTTCAATTCGGTCCTCTGATGGAATGGAATTTATAAGGAAGTTCCCTGAAAAAAAAGTCCAATCGAGAGGAAGTTTACACAAAATCAAAACAGATGGGGCATCTTTATGATCAGCCACGATTTCCACGAAAACAAGACTCTTATCTTGTCGAAGTTGACACCAACAATAAAAAGGGACTTCCCCCGAAATGAAGACTGCTGTCCAGTGCAAACATGTGCAAGTGTTAGAAATTCGATATTGTGCTTAGTATTTCGATTTTCAATTTACACTCCATCTGCTGGCAACTCCTTCACAGCCTTGGGGGGACTCTGAAAGCAATTACCTCCTGAGTTCCGTAGAATGAAAAGGAAATCCCACAAATGCCTGACAGAAATGCCAGAAGCCCCGCGATGCCACCGATTTAGCTTTATCTCTCCACACAAACATTTACAACACACAAGAAGAGCGAGACTCGCCGCCACTGGATATGCATCGGGAGTCGGGTACGCGAATATAGTAGGTATGTATGTTTATAGTGCCCTGATATCGGCTATCGTGCGAGCCGGAGATCGTCCGTTGGCCTTTTAGTGGACGCCACAACTTGATACGAAAACAAGAGCTAAATGCGAAACGAAAGAGGGAAACAAGGTCCCAGAGCCGGGCTGCGTTGAATAACCTTGGGAAGTGACTCACTTTTGCAATCAGAATGCGAACCCGAACCGAGGCAAAGGCGTGAAAAAAGCGAAAAAAAAACAATGTATATGTATGTATGTACATATAAATAAATAAAATAAAAAATAGCGACAAGCGCGACAAGTGCAATTGCGAAAAGCAACAGCAACAACAAGAGTAAGCGGGTAAAAAGCAAATGGGAAGCAACAACTAAATCAGGGACTGAACAAGCCCCAGCCAAGGGGATGGATTACCACTTCTCTGCTTGCTATCAAGTGCAGCCAAGCGCAGTGCCCGCATCTTACTAATTTAATCGAAACTAATGAATACTAATTTGACTAAAAGTCGCACACAAGTCCAAACAAAGTTATGGCAAGCGCTTAATTCGCTTAAGCTTCGGCATGGCTGCTGAACGTTGGTGGGGTTCCCCTTGTCAAAGTTGCCACCTTTTCTGAAACTACGAAGTTTTAAACCAATTTTAACCGGAATTTGGAGGGTAAAATAAGCATATAATCGCGCCAATTAAGCGAGCATACCATTGATGACAGTCCCCGGCAGACTGCAGTTTAATTAATTTTGAAATTACTGCTTATTTGCGTACAGCTCTCCGGCACTGAGCTTGCAACAATGCAACACAACAATGGGGCGGGGGAAAAGCCACCGAAATGAGAAACCGGAAAGAAAAGGGGGCCAAAGAAAGTGTAAAGTGCGGAGCGGATAGGAAAAATATGAAATCACAGGGCAACCAAAAAGCGAATGTGATTGCAAGGCGAATTAAAAACAATAAACAAGAAATTCGCCAGCCCAAAACCGATTCAAAGGCGGTTGCTTTTCGGGCCAAGAGATGTTTATTTATTTTAACTTGACTGGGAGACCGAAGTGCCAATGGATTGGCAAATTGCGGGCCAACGCAGAGCACACAATTTTATGGAATTTCGGACGACCGCCCGGCCGGCTGGCTGCATTGCGAGTGAACGAGGGAGTAATTGAATTTTCAATATTTATTGCCCGGCCGGCAAAGTGGACACATAACCAGGCATTGATGATGATGATGGCATTCTGCAGCAGCGCCAATAGAGTGAAAATGCCACAGCCTCTGCGCTCGCCTTTGCTGACAACATTACAATGGACACAATATGGCAGGGATTTGAGGCATTTATTGATTTAGGCCAAGCCAGAGCCCCAGATGTGGTCGTAGCTGTCGCTGTGGCTGTGGCCCTCGCTGTGCTGTGCATGTGTTTACTTTGGGGGACCGAGGTATTGATTGGGAAGGATAAGGATGGAGCGTGCAACAGTTCCAGGCCCACCAATTGGCCGAGTCATCCCGACAGCCAAGTTTGGCGGCGACCGCAGCACACACTCTCCGGGCATTATATACCCGTACATATGCGTCTGCCTACCGGCAACCGAGCGACGACAACGACAACGACAACGACAACGGCAGGGTGCTCCAATTCTTATTTTCAGCAATGCGGTACTAAATTTAGCAAATAAAAGCTCACCCGGCTCAGCCTCTCGAAAAGAAAGCAAACAGACAAAGGCGATGGATGGGAGCAAGGGAGCAACTAGCCGGCCGGATCGAAGCCCTGATACCCTAAAGCCCTGCATTCGAATTCGTTGGCCCCTGCCAATTACAATAAGATGTGCAATCTGCCATACAAAACTGTTTGTGTTGTTTATCAGGAAAATGTTGAAAGTATGTCAGCAAATAGCCAAAAAGATATGTTTTTGGAAGAAATAAGTGTTTAAAAGTTAATTACCCTTTGATTGTCTATCTATTAGTTTTAGGATGAAATTAAATTCACCAAATACTAAGATACTATCATCTAAATCAACTTGGAAGCCGGCATATCGACTCCCTTGCTTCGAGACATTCACAGGTGTTTGTTTTTGGGAGCCGAAAGAGCCAAGGGCTGCCCATGCCTCATGTAACTACTCGAATTATCACAAATTTCAAAAACTAAATAGTATAGATCTTCTAGAGTTTGTTAGTTTTAGTTTTAAAGACTCTAATCGTAGATACTCTGTAGATTTATTGACTTCGCACAGTCTGTTCAATTAGAAATTCCACACAAACTTGCACTCAACCTGCTATATATGCATATTTGTTGTGTAAAAAGTTGTGACTCTGGAAATCTACCTAGAAAAGAGTGAATTCATCTGACAAATACAATGATACCTTGCTTTCTGGCACTTGCGAGGAAAATGTAGAAAATTCAACACTCACACCAGGGAGATAAACAAATTTGGCGTGCAAAAGCTAGTAGTGCAAAACTGGCACCCCATAAATGGTTTATTTGGTTTAGGTATTTATCTGGCTAGGGCGATGAATCACAGGTAAATAAAGTTTCGTCGGAAGCAATCAGCATATTACTTGAAATGCGAGTGCCTGGCGATAGGATATGAGCAAAGCGAGAGATATGTATAAATGCCGGAAAGACTGGTGGCGTTTGGCTAATATTACGAAATAGGCAGTGGGCGCAGGGCGACTCACAGATTTCTCAGTTGTGTCCGAATCCTGGTCGTGGGAATTCTCATTTTTGCATTTTCCGCCGTGGAAAAGTCAACGCAAGTTCACTTCTCCGGACGGGGGGAGGGCGCTGTTGCCGAATGTGTGGGTGTGTTTATTTTTAGCACTCCGTAAGGGAAGACGAGCGGGGCACGGGGCGCGGGGGGCAGGCGGAAATACGGGCAACACGATAAAGCAGATTCTGCTTCCGCAATGCCACTGCTTCTGTTTCGGTTTCTGTTACTGCTACTGCTACTGCTTCTCCTGCTGCTGTTGTTGTTGTTGTTTCGCTGAGCAGCAGCTGGCGCGTTGTTGTTGCTGCCCGAAAACGGGTATTGTTATTAACAAATGTTACGCCTTGTTTTCCACACAACGCTTTCACAATCTCACTTTTCACATCCACTGGTCGGTCGGTCGGTTGGTCGGTTGGTCGGTTGGTCGGTCGCCCTTGAGCAGAACTCTTTCGACTTTATTTTTATTTTACTTATTTTGGTTGGCGCTCGCAACGGGCTGTGCAGGGGCGGGCTAACAGGCAAAGGCCTTGTTTTCACACGCGTTTATCGCGAAAGTAAATAAAGTAAAATTAAATCTGCTCGGAGAACTTTTAACTGTGAAATATGACCGCATACTGAAACGGGAAAAACCAAGCAATCGACAAGATACTGCATACTGTTAAAAAGCTCTGTTGACAGGGGTGTAGAGGGGGATCTAAACAAATACTCTTGATTGGAGTTTGCCAACCAAACGTAGATATACAATGCAATTAAATGCCTGTATGTGGGTTGAAGTAATTAAACGCAATTCCATGCATTTCAATTTTAATTTAAAGTTTAATTTGGCAGGGGCTTCCCCCGCAAATTTAACAGAGCTCTGTTACAGCCTTGGTATTTTGGTTTTTTTTTTGTATCTTTGAGGTGCAGTATTTCCTCGGCTTTAGTGTGACCATCAAGACCGCACCACGAGTTCTTCAGACATGGAAATTGATTTGGGTTTCGCGGAAAAGCGGGATAATCCCGACTGGCTGAGCAACCGCTACTTTCCCAGCAAGCTGGGCGGCCAGCCCGCCTGGCTGGAGTTGAAAAACCTGCCCCCCACCGGCCTGCTGCAGTGCAGCAAGTGCTCCTCCCCAAAAGCCTTTCTGGCCCAACTCTACGCGCCCTTCGAGGATGAGTTCAACTTCCATCGCTCCTTGTACGTGTTTGTGTGCCGCCAAGCGGGTTGTCAGCAGGCCCAGGATGCGAGGTAGGTCAAAGCGATCCCCCCCTAGGAAGTGCCTACTAATCGTACCCACTTCCAGCCACTTTACAGTGCTCCGATCGCAGTTGCCTTTGAAAAACGAGTTCTTCTCCGAGGAGGATCCCGATGACGAGGGAGACCCGTTGGTAGGTAATAAACCACAGTGCATAGAAGGTCTTATTGAGAGTCCCACCCCCAGCCGGCCATTCCCTGCCACAAGAAACTGTGCGCCGCCTGTGGATGCCCTGCGCCGAACGCCTGCAGCAAATGCAAGGCCACCCACTACTGCTCCGCGGAGCACCAGAGGGCTCACTGGCCCCGGCACAAGCCGACATGCGGTGCTTCTCCCGCCCAGACGGTAGAGGAACCGCTGAGCCAAATCCAATTCCCCGAGTTCGAGATTGTGATGGACAACAACCCGGAGAACGACGCAGAAGACACCAAAGACGATGAGGAATGTTTGGCAGAGTTCCAGGAGCTGGAAGCCAGCGGCAAGACAGGCGAACTCGCCAACGTCTCCGAGGCGGAGATGGACAAGTACTTTGGCCAATCGGCAGCAGTGGACGACAAGGTTTTCCGGCACTTTAAGAAGCTAACTGCCGCCGAACCGGAGCAGATTGTGCGCTACAAGCGCGGTGGCCAGCCGCTGTGGATCACAGACACCCACCGGACCGTGCAGGAGCAGCTCAAGGCTCTGCCCAACTGCTCTGCTTGCGGGGAAGCCCGTAAGTTCGAGTTCCAGATAATGCCGCAGACATTAACGCTCTTGGGGGACGAAAACCTCGATTGGGGAGTACTGGCCGTCTATACTTGCCCCAAAAGCTGCCCCATAGAGGGATACGTGCCGGAGGTGCTCATCAAACAGGACATTGTGGCGGCGGAGGAGCCGGAGCAGAGTTGACATTAAAATGCATACATATAAATTTAATTTTGTCAATTACGGAACACAATAACTCGGTCTACTTCAGCTTGATGATGGGGAAATAGTTGTGCTTGGAGAAGTCGAATTCCGGCTGCCGCTTCACCTCCTTCTGGTGGCCCCGGGCGAGCACGTTCATCACCACAAAGTTGGTGCGCGCAATCTGCAGCAGATCCAGCACCTGCAAGCCAATCGGGCGGTTAGTTTTGATATTAAAAATGCAACGTATAGATTGTACCTCCTGGTCCGGGTTCTGGATGGTCTCCAGCACGTTGCGCGCCTGGTCAAAGTGCTTGGCCGCGTAGCTGTAGAGCTCCTCGACGCTGGGCCGCATCATGTGCTCGCGGATGCTCTTGAACTCGGCGTACGAGACGGGCGGGGGGCTGGTGAGCGTGGCGAAGGGCAGGAAGCGACGGTTGTAGCGGATCTCCTCGTTGTCGAACTTCGAAAGCGGCAGGCGTACGCGTCCGTCTTTGGTGAGGGCGCCCATGGCCTTGTACATGCCCCCGCAGAGGCTGAGCAGGGCGTGATAGAAGACGATTTCGGCGCGGTACGGCCGCTGCTGCTTCTTGTTCTTCTTGGGCTTGGGCATCTTGCGATTGTTCTTTACGACGCCGCCGCCGGGGCCGCCGTTGTTGCCCTGGATCTTGCTCTGGTGCTCGGCGTACTCCTCCAGGGCCAGCAGGATGTTCTCGGTGCGCGTGAGAGCGGAGACGAGGAAGCCCACAAGGAACTCGTATGGATACCAGTAGATGTAGAGGAACTCGTGCACGGCGTACAGCTCCAGCTCGAAGCCGGACATCAGGAAGATGAGCATGGCGCGGAAGCAGTTGTATAGCACCCACGTGGAGAAGTGGGTGCTGTGGTTGAGGGCGGTGGCCAGCGGCTCGTTGCCCTCCATGGCCTTCTCGTTGGCCATCTGGTTCATCAGCGAGTCCAGCCGCGCGGCGTCCACCTGGATCGTATCGAAGTTCTCGATCAGGCGCGCCAACTTGTCGCGCTGGCGGGCGCGATTGAAGCCGCAGATGCGTATGAACTGCGTGAACGTGTTCATGTTGATGCAGTAGCGGAAGAAGTTCTCCAGGTGCTGCTGCACCTTCGGATCGGCGGCCACAGGGTGCTTGGCGTTCAGCACGGGCGGCGAGTTGAAGGATTGCACGGAGTGGCGCAGGAACTGCTTCATCGGCAGCTTGCCGTGCATCAGTCGGATGTTGGCGCTGAACAGGCTCTGCAGCACGCTCCGCGACAGAATGCACTGCCCCGACTTTTTGCTATACTCGATGAAGAAGTTCTGCGAGGGGGAAACACGTGAAAAGGATAACTCAGAGGGACTTTGGAAGGTCTTTACCAGCGCCGAGTAGTAGTCCTTGTGCTTGATGACCTTGCAGGCATACTTGAAGCGCGCCACCATCTCCTCCAGGAACTGGTAGCTCGTTGGACGGTCCTTGATCTTGATGCTGCGCGGAAAAGCGGGCGGTTGGCTGCGGTCGTGGATGCGCGGCGAGAAGCCCATGGGATTGGGTGCATCAGCTAAGCACAAATTGGTAAATTAACTCCCACAAACAAGCTTTAGGTGATGGCTACTTACAACCCTTTTCGGGCTGCGTGCCCCGGTCCAGGGTCCTGCGTATCAGAGGCAGCAGCTCAGAGGCCACGTTGAGGTTCTTGTAGATCTCGTTGAGGGTCTCCTCCCCGATGTCGATGTTCGCCATCTGCTCCACTTGGTAGACGACCTGGAAGAGGTGCCGCATGAAGCGCAGCCGGTGGACCACGGCCATCCAATCCTCCGGGGCCGCGAGCTGCTTGCACTTGCGCACCACCTCGTCCTCGACCTCCTTCAGGGAGGCGAAGACCATGCCGGGCTGGGCCTTCTCGGCGGCCAGCAGGGCCGAGTTGCCGTACAGCTGGAAGTCCTCCTCCTCGTTGACGGCCGCCACGGCGATGATGTTCTTGATGACCACGATGAGATTGCGCACGGCGGTGCAGAAGACGCGCAGCGCCCGGTCCTTGATCTTGGCGGGTGCGTGCAGGTAGAGGCAGGTGAAGAGCACCTGGTCCATGGAGTTGCCCTCCAGCCAGGACACAATGCAGGCGAACAGAGCGTCGAAGACGCCGATCAGCTCGCTGGCCGTGAGATCGTCCAGCTTAATGGCTCCCATCTGCAGGATACCGAGTCAATAGGGCTGGGAGGGGGTTGGGGAGAAGGTGAACTCACTGCGATGGCCGCCTCGAAGGAGGGCGGCGGCAGGTCCAGCCTGTCGAAGCCCATGCCCACGTCCATCTTGGGGTCCATTATCTCGATGGCAGACATCGCCTCGAAGAGCCCGAACATCATGTCCTGGGCCAGCTCTCCGGGCTGCAGTTCCGAGCAGGCATCGTTGAACTCCCCGGTGACGTCCACCCAGCCGTGTATGGGGTACTGGGTGATGTCCTCGGCGGCCCCGCCGCCCCGCATCACGCGCTGCACATCCGGGTCGAGAAAGCCGCACTCGCTGGCGCTCCACTGGTCCGGCTCCGGCTCGGAGCTGCTCGAGGCTCGGGCAGCAGCCGCCGCCGCCGCAGCGGCCGCCTGGAAGTCCGGCGGTTGTTCCGCAACGCTTAAAACCCATCAGATACACATCGTATATATGCATTCGCAGGGCAAAGAATAGACGTATGGTCTCACCTTTCGCTCATGGTGTCCGGGTCGGCGCCGCCGGGAAATATCGCTGCCTTGGTCTTGGGGGGACTGGGAGCGAGCGAACAACCTGTGGCACGGTCTGATCCAGAGAGTCTTTTATTTATAAAAGTTCAACTTTCGGTAAGAAACATATATGTAATTTGCAGAGTGACCAGGCAGCGGAGACTGGAGAGGGACGTGCCAAACAGCTGATCTCAGCAAAAATACCAAAGAACTCAGGAAGTTAGTATTTTATTTGGCGCCATATTTTCAAGTGTGCTGTAGTATTTTCAAAATTAATTAACACAAGTCAGGAGCCGTCAAATATATATTCAATAACCTTTGGCATTATTCTGCGGGTTTTTTGACAAGTCAAAGCAGTTTTATTGTATTATTAATCAACTGGCAGCTAGTATATTTTTTGGCGCCAACTTTTCAAGTGTGGTGCAGCCCTGGCACTGTTACACTTAACAGCGGCCAAACGTTACAGCTGTTAGGATTTTCAAAATGCTGACTCGACTCGAAAAAGTATAAACAAGGAAGCGCTCAAGCAAAATGCAGTTCACTGTCCCCGCTTCATTAATTAAACAAATGAAACTGCAAGCTGGCATTTTTCGGTTGCAAAGCCGACGGCTAGCAACTTGGTCTCTTATCATAATGTTTAAAAAAATGCTAAAAAAAAAAACCCTGAACCCGAGAACTCAAAAACAATCTTATCAGCCATGGAAAGCCAGTGGCTGTTATCGCGGCCGACTCATTCCGGAAAAGCTCGCTCACGCTTTCACTCCGCTTCTTGCACTCGAAGCCTCGAAATCACGATATTTCGGGGTTGAGTTTGAGTCGAGTTCTCGGACATGAGTACGGGTCCGAGTGCCGTGCTGTTACAAATAGCCAAATTAAAGCCGTGCGGCGAACTCATCGAATGCTGGCCGCCAGAAGCACTCGGAGGGGTTGAATTGGTTTGTTTACAACCGTTCTTGCTCAGTTGCAAACGCGGAGGAGAGCGAGTTAGTCGAGGTTCGAATAGACCGTCCATTTGCGATTCCATTCAAGCAGCGACCGTTGCCCGCACCGATTCAAAAGATTACAAGAACCCGCCGGAATAAATTTCATTCTACAAAGTTGGATTGTGTATTCCGCGATCCGAACGCGGAGCGCCATCAATTTTAGTCGACTAGTGCCATTCATCCGATCCGTAAGAAGGCGGCATATTAGGCCCCACTTATTAGCCAATTTCACGCGTAAGTTCCCGACAAAAATACGTTTTTCTAGTTGGCTTTAATTATAGAAATCGAAATTGTTGTTGCCGCGGCGTGCTCATGTGTTGACATTTACTTTGCCGCCAAATGTTTTTCATTTCAAGTTCGGCCACAAAATATTCACTATAAAATACATATAGTATTGTACACATTTGTTCCGACATCGTCTGTGCGCCCCCCAACACACGTCCTAATTAAATGCAAAACACACAAAACCTAAGCGCCCAAAAGCCGCAAAAGACGCGACCAGTTGGCAGGCGACCAAATCAAATTATTAAAATTGTCGAGCTGTATAAAAGTAACATATAGACGCAAGTGTATACGCTAACATGTGCCCGAAACGATTCAGGAAGCCGTGCCATAGATTAGGGATTACTTCTTACCCAATCGCAGTCGTAATTTAGCAACAAAAAGCTCTTTATTGTTCTCTTGTCAAAGTTGGTGGGGGCCTGATATTTGCTTAACCGAAAGCAAACACGATAAGATACTATATTCTTATCTTCAAGTGTGCAAACAAAACATATCACCTTTTTATCGAAATCGGGGCAATTCAAGCAGTTAATAAATTTAAGCGTGCTTACTCTCTACTTGAAGTTTTGATAGTTTTGCGGGGCTGTTTCCCAATCGATTCCTGGATTGTGTTACCATTCAACCCGTTGTCAAGGCGAACTTAAGGCTGACCGGGCCGTGACAGTTGACCAGTTTTAATCGCGGCCCACACGCACGACTAAGCTGCCAATAACAAGCAGACAAACAAATAGCGAGCGCATGCCAAGGGGGCAATGAAAATCACGGTCCTGATGGCAAATATGTGGAAAACAACATCTTCCCACTGCCCCGGGGGCTTGTACATAACAAATATACACGGAGCAGACTCACACTCACACTCGCACTCGCACACCCATATGTATCCTATTTATTTCAATTGATTCCGAGGGCAACGTGGCGTATGAGCAATGCCTGCGGCAACTTTTGCAAGCGCAGGAGAAATTCCTGCCATCAGGAATCTGGCTCCCCAGACCCATGCTGCTCTCGTTTTTATACACAGTATTTCCTCTTATTTTGTATCGATTTGATTGGATTTCATTCCATTTGATGTTGCTGCCCGGCCCGCCCTTAGCTGTGGGTTTCTGGCTTTTTAATACGCCCCAATAAAGCCGCCCGGCACGCCCGACTTCATCCCAGTTAATTGGATTTAAGCAAATGAGCTGGCAGGCAAACACAGGCTAAAGTGCGGCCGGAAAGGATTTGGTTTCTGCATTGCAAAGCGAAAAACTTTCGTCCCGTTTACGTGAAATATGGACGCTCGTTTCTCATGCCATTAAATTAATGAAAGTGCATGAATATTTCAGGTCCAGCTCGCCCATTCAGGGCAGCTCATGCCAACTCGGGCAACTTAATTCACTAAGTACGTAAGCCGCGGCAAAGGCCCTTTGTCAATTAGTCAATGCGGCCAAAGGCGCTTTAAGGGCTCCACCAATTAGGCTAAAATGTTTGGCGCAGCCCGCTCCCCGCTTTCCACTTTCCGCGAAATCAGTGCCAAAAAAGACAGCTCAAGAGTCTCATCGCTCGCTTTAAAGGACCCTCACAAACCCGGGCCAAACAATAACAATGAAAACACATCAAAATCAATCTGTCAACAAAAGTCGAGCACCAGCCCCAGCTCCGTGCTTACGACAACAACGGGGCAGGATGCCGCCTGCCCCGGGGATGGGAAAACACTGACAAAGCGCTCCTGACTACGTGGCACACAAAGCCCCTGGCCATGATGATTACGTTGTGGAGGAGAACGGCTCGAGCTCCACGGCCCGAGTCCCTCAAGTATTTAAAACACCCTTCAGCCGCCGACGAATCCCATTAGCATCCTCGCAGGAGGCGGCAGTCCTTCTCCGTCCGGATCTCATTTTATTACAAGAGGAAAGACAAACAGCAAAATGGCGCCAACATTGTCAGAGTGTCAGCTTGTTGCTGCCTCAGTTGCTGTGGCTGCCGCTGCTGCTGCTGTTGCTTTTGCCGCTTCTGTTGCTGCAGGCAGCCGAGCGGCAATGGGGATAATGAGGATGCTGCTGATGCCGCTGGGGATGATGATAATGACGATGCCATGCCCACTGGTGCACGGCTTTTGTTGGCTTCCTGCCAGCAATTTACGCTGCCATACGTTTGTAAACACGGTGGGAAAACAGTGTCAAAGTTTGGGATTTCTTGTTTCCTAGTTACAAATTTATATTCAGAGACATCCAGGTTTCTAGTTTAAGGTTTAAAAGTTTAAATTACGATATGATTTGATACACATTTTAATTGGTAAATTTAAATCTCAGCCTGGGATTCCCAGATATGACAATAGATAAATTTGTAATCACATATTTAAACGCTCAAACTTTTTTAAATGGTTCTGAAATTACAAGCTAACAAACCTACAAAATATTCGCATAGGGAAGTAGAAACACAAGTACTACCGCACTGGAGCAAACCACAAATTAAATTGAATTAGTAGAAGTTAAGGCAGAACTCTCAGTGTTGTGTGTGCAGTGTGGCGCACATGGCGAATGCGCAATGTGTCGTTGTCAGGGAAGCTGCATCCTGTTGCCACAGTCGAGGAAATGGACAGAGACTGCGAATTCGCAAAGGGGAGGAGGATGTGAATGTGGATGAGGATGCATGTGCCAGCCAGATTAGAGGATGCCAAAGTTTATTGTTCACTGTTGCAGCAAGGCAAAATAAAAGAGGCGCAGAGCCCACCCATTTGTGTGCACTGGCAGCTGGCTGAAATTATCTACGGACTCGGGTCTACCATTGGTAACTAGCCCAGATTGGATTGAGTTGGCATGTGGTTCGGGTGGGCAGAGTGTGCGGTCCTTTCATGCAAATGCAGAGCCAGGAAATTGCCCGGGCCGGCGATGAATTTAAATGAAGTTTCCTCAGAGCCCCCCCGAACGAATTGAGGAAAATGCAATTTACAACCCAAATGGATGTAATTTGCAGATGCATCATTTTACTTGTGAGGGTGCTGCAGCTCGTTTATGGAAATGAAATGCATCATGTTTGCCGTGCTGATGGCGAATTAAATAAGCAATTTACATTGAATTACCCAACCCGCTTCAAACAACACTCACTTCGAGTGTAAATAACCTTTGCGCGGCCTGATAAATTATTGTTTGTTTCCGTTTCGTTCGCTCGAACTCAAACAATTGTGTTTGCCGCTCGTGCACTGCACTTCGATGAGATAAGAGTGTATTGCATTAATGCATTTAGAATGCACCATTAGCGGCCGGCCACAAGAAGCGGATCCAATGGATCTGAGTCAAGCTGAACGACTACATTTTACTCTGTGAAATAAATTGCTCCGAAATCGTAGCCCCAAAAGTGTGCTTTAAAAAGCGATCGTTTCTAGGCTGTCCAAGAACTCATTGGCCAATATTTCGCTTGATTTTTTGGATAAAAAAGTTAATCCAATTAGTCAGTAAACAAACTAAACACTTTGGGAAAACAATCTTGGAATAATGAGTAACAATTCATCCTCGGGTGATTGAACTGTATGATCAGAACATTAACTTTTGCGATTATTCATTTTTAGCTTGAAAACGCCAGCGTAAAACTTGTAACATCATTTTTAAACACCTCCTGTTTGTAATAAAACACTTATTCATTAGATCCATGAAAATGCCAGCGTTGAAGGTGTTATATCATTTTGAAACACCTCCTACTTGTAATGTAAATCACTATTGGGTATCATAAACCTAAACGATTCTAATTTGTTTACATAGTTCCATGAAAAAGCCAGCGTTTAACGGGTGATATCATTTTCAAATACCTCCTACTTGTAATAAAACACTTGCAATTTCAATGCAAATAACTATTTGGTACCATAAACTTAAACGTCCGTGAATTTATTGCATCCATTTGCACTCAACGCCCCACCAATGGTAATTTAAGCCCCTTTTAAACGCCACAAATGTGTTCCGCTCTTCGTAACCCCGTCGACTTATTTTGTACTCGTATATACAGCATATTGCCAGTTTAAAAGTATCTCTTGAATGGGTTGCCAAGTGCATTAGCAGGGGGAAAACCGGAGTTGCCGCAGGCTTTGGGGCAGGCAGGGTGGTGGAAGTGCGGCGGAGGCACTAATTCGATTAGACGACGGACGGCTTTAGAACTTTATTAAGTTGAAACAAACTTTCAATGTCTCGGGACACTCCCCGGCCGCTCCGCTCCGCCATCGCCTGCGCCTCCGCCTCCGCCCATTCTTGACATCCAGTCACGTTCGCCTCTCGTGTCCCAGCTCCAAACTTCGGCGCAGCGCCGGACTTTGCCCGATGGCCATTTGTCCAAGGTGCCGACGGAAATCAATTCCGGCTTGCGGCAGCTGTCGGAAAAGCGGGTGACAAACGCCCGAGCGGTGGCCCAAGAGCTGTGGATCGACTCCGAAAAGGCCTCTCGATCGATGCCGATTGGCGGGCAGCAGTTCGCATGATTTATGGCGCATGCAAATGAGGTATTGTAATTTATATGACAGCAGTAACTAATTGTGGGCTTTGTCAGAGATATAGTACACAGCCGGAGATCTGGGTGGAAAATACTCCCGCCTGCCTTAGTATATGCAAATCGATCGATACACGTGCATTGCCCAAATGAAAGTGCTCCAACTAGGTGGGATTTTCGCTGAAAAATTAATAGATTGGTGGGCAAAGCTAGTGCAGGGTATTATAAAATCAGCAAGCATAAATCAGAGCTTGTAACTAAGGCGGGTTTATTATTTAATTAGCATATAAATTATTAGGGTGACGCCTACTCACTGCGGCAGTCTTAATCAACTTGGCATTTTCCTTAAATAATTGCCAGGTAATAAATATAAAAGCGTGAGCAGTCTATTACTGATATGGGCCAACACCTGGCAGCGGACTGCGCGGGGCCTTGTTCCAAACTTGTTTCACAAAACACTTGATCTTTTTAAACACTAGACAAATGGATCTTGTGGAAAGTTTCCACCCATTATCTTGGAGCGTGCGATAAGACCCCATGGCGGGCTTGTCTGCAAAGATAGGCAATGAAAAGATCACACTTGGCAAGACACTTTTCAGCGAGGTGCTGGGCAAATCATTCTGATTGTATTTACAAGTTGCCAGCCATCTCGGGCTCACTTAAACGGCGTTAATGTGATTTTAATTATCCGTATGCAAACACAATCGCAACGGGGCGATGACGGCGAGCAGCACTTTGAAGTCGTTAATCGCCCGGAATATCATTCATGGGAACTGCAGATCTGCTCAAACAGTGGGCCTGCGCACTCAATAAACCGTTTGGTTTTTATGTAAATATCACGACAAATCGATCGAGAGCCCATTAGATTAACGAACATAATCGCACTTGCATTGCTTGAATAATTACGTATTTATGTGCTTAGTGGTTATGGTGCCATTTAACATTTGTAACTGTCAATTAGTTGCTTATCGCAGGCCCCACAGAAGTGTGCTGCCGGGCGGCGAGGAGTCTAAAACTCGTTTTCCACCGGCAGTTCCACAATTTTGGCAGCTCAATAAACTTCGTACCCGAAATGACGTTGCGCTGATTTATGGGCGATCGTTAGGGGCATGACACTGCAGATTGCAAGCTGCCAAAACAGGCAGGTTTAGAGACGGAATAACAACAAATGTGGAAAGCATTCGCTGCCTCCGGCATTGTTTTCCTTGGTAATTGCACTGGCAAGGGTTATTACTTGTAATATCCCCGGACAAAGAGTGTATTTTGGTCGCCAAACCGATCGCACCTGCCAACCGATCCCACCGCTGAGTCAGCCAGCGGAAAGGAAACTTTATGGTCGGGACCCTGAAAAGAAAGGCGCGCCCCTGGTTTTGGGATAATTTTAGTGCTCCAAATACGATCGGTAAAAATACCATTAAACCGCAAACAAAAAACCCAGCAAACAGTCAGCACTTGTTGCTTATAAAATGTAAACACAAATTGCCACGCAAATGATCTATAATTTGCATTTATTTACCCTTTTTTTCACAACTAATTGCGGGTCATAAAAACCCCGATGGTTCTTGATATAAATTATTAAAATTCTGTGATTCGGAAAGTTGGCTGCGAGCGGGAATATCGAGCGAACAAAGCCGGGTTAATATCACTATTAATGCATTCAGTTCAGTATTCCGAATATTCAAATAATTCGTGAGTATTTCGGCTGATAATTGGCCCCGAGAGCGCGCGCGCCAATTTAAACAAACCGATCGGATCCGAGAGCCCCCAAGCCCGGGGAATGCAAATACTGCGATGGCCCGCCGGTGGGATTCGCGGGGGAGAGACCTCCACTCCTCATCCACCTCATCCACCTCGGACGCCTCAATAGCCGAGGCAACGGCGCTGTTGTTCTTTCTTTTGTCGCATATTAATTGAGCCAACGGCGTGCGCTCCGTTTGCACGGCTAAGAAACAAAACGAAATAAAAAGGAAAATATATTAAAAAAAAGCGACAGCTGCGAGCGGAAAGTAAACAAAAACAAAACGTTGGCTGGCCCGGCGAGCCCTCCATGCAAAAATCACTCACGGAAAAGTACGCATACGCAGCGTGAAACTTTTAGTGAAAAATGATAATCATACGCCCCGTAGGCCTCGGCGGGAATCCCGCCCAGGACCGGCACGCTTTTCTTGGTACTCATAGAATCTGTAAACCCCTTTAAAGTTCTAGAAACTAATGTAAATAAGTTCAGCATTGGTTTGGGATTTTATTAATATAAACATATTATTATTGAGTTTGAGAATATTCCGCTATTGTGGGCTTCTCCTTTAATTGCTCACCTGGCAGAGTGACCTTGCTATCGCATTTGCATGCCACAACATCACTGCACTAATTCCGAACCTGTTTGCTTGCGGTTATTTCGGTTGTATGTTTATATTTAAATCAAAATCAAAGAGGGGAAAATGTCAGAAACCGCTGGAACCGCAAAACGAGCCGCCCAGCGCAGCGGAAGTGCCGGAATGGCTACTGCCTTTTAGAAGTTGGTAGGGGAAGGGAAAGGCCCGGCCCATCTTGGAAAGTACAGGAAACCGAGGCTGAAAACTCGATTTGTCGCCGAACGACAGAAAACCAGTCACGTTTCCTTCGCTCTCGGCCCAAAATGAGCCATTCGAGTGCATAGACCGGCCGATATATCCAGCGGATCCCCCATGATCGGCGGCGATCGCTGGGTCGGCCGGCGGCTTGGCCAGCGCTTCTCGCGCCTCTCAGTCGCGAACAAACAGCCGGCGGTGCGGGCTCTGTGTGCCAAGATCCGATCCGATACAGAAAGTATACCCGAGTATATGCTCTCGGCCGCAGTGCCGCGAATTTCGATATATAAACTGCAAACGGGGCCGCTATCTGGCATTCACTGTTTGCTCGCAGGCAAATCAACTCCTCGCCAAAAGGATCCACCTGCCTCACCTGCCTCACCTTCCAATCCAAATCAATTCATTCATCGTTAAATCGGAGCTTGTGCGCGGCTGCGACTCTGTGTACTCTACTGTTTATCAAAGCAAAAATAAGACAAAAAGACGGCAGAGGCAAATTAAAAACCAAACAGCGCCAAATACAAACAAAGATCATCGCGGCGGGCCAGCGAAATAAACAAAAAAGTCGCAAAACGTGCGCCGCCAGCAAAAAGCCAAAGGCACCTGAAAAATAATTTCAATAAAATATAAAAAGGAGGAGCCAAAAATTCGGCATAAATTTTCCCTCCCGGTTTTCCTACATCATTGTTGTCGATCTGCCGACGTAGAACAAAAGAAAGCAGCATTGGCGTTTCGCAATAAACAAACAAACAAATCCCTATCCGAATTGAAAACACCAAACTGTTTACCATGGAAGTGCAGAAGCTGCCCGATCAGACTCGGATCTCGAGCATGATGCTCGATTCCCGGTGCGGGGTAAGTGCGTGTGGCAGGTTGCACCTGCCCCTGACCTCCGGTGGCCGACACCTGTCCCGGATTCGCGTGGGTTTGGTTCGGCGGTGCAAAGCTCTATAAATACCAGCGGTGCTCCCAATAATAGATCCTCGCCTGAGGTCCCGCCTCTGGTCGAGAGTGTAAACAAAGCTGCGGGGGCAATCCGAGCTACTTGGCCGTTTGGCCATTTGGCCATTTGGCATGTGCGAATTCCCAAAGTATTTGGCCGGATCGCTTTTATTACCAGTCTGGGGCATGCGATTTCGGGCTGGCGTTTATGGCAGATAAGTCAATGAAACGTGATTTTATATCTGATTATTTTTATGACCCGCCAAAGGAAGATTAGGAATTTCGGCACCATGGGTGGCGTTGAAAATTCAACTAGAATACACGAGCAGGCATTTTGGATCGATAATTGCCTCAACTTGGGGGCTGCCTTATACTATAATTTTCCTGTCTTTTCACCCAACACCATGACGACAAAATGTCTAGTATTTGAATATAAAAATCCTAATGCTTTTTCGACTAGACTCCGACCTTTATTTCACTTGTATAATTTACGACCGCTGTCGGTTGCGTACATGAAAACAAAATTTGAAGCAAACGGAAAAAACTGTAGTCTGTGGAAATGGGAAATGGATATGGATACAGGGAAATGCAGGGGGCTCTGGGCGACGTCGTCACACATGTGTGCTCCTCGTAGGAAAACGAAAACAATAACAAAAAAATATATATGAACAACAACAAATTAAGTCGCCTTTCATCTAAGAGCAATAAATAATAATGTTTGCTCTGTGGCGTATGTAGGTTTTTTCCCATCGAATCTCAACGATTTTTGTGTTCTTTGCAGCTCAACGACTTGTATCCGATCGCCCGACTGACCCACAAAATGGGTGAGGCCCTGAAAGTGTCGTCCGAGAAGGACTGCCCCTACACCATCGAGCTGGTGCGTCCCGAGGACGGGGAGGCGGTCATAGCCATGCTCAAGACCTTTTTCTTTAAGGTAAGTGTTTGGGTGGTTCCCACATTACTTGCCCGCCGCCGCGTTGTGTTCGTTTGCATATCAGTGAATCAGGCCAATCAAGCTGAACACCTGGCTCACCGATTCGGGAGTTGTGAATTTATAGCTTCAATTAAGCAAAGTGAATTTAAATAAAATGTTTCCAAAGAATTTCAATTAGTGCGACCCAGCTGCCCACGTGCCCGCCTTCGATTGTCTTAATAACTAACGCTCGAATTTATCTGGAAATTTGCACACTAAGCCTGGAATTCATTTGGCCTGGGAATGGGAATATTTTCGATAAGTATTCCTATTGAACCAGGTCACACATTATTCGGGTGTCGTGAGAGACCGGGATCCATGATCCATGTTCCATGATCCATGTCAGGGCTATGTTTCTGGTCTGATTAACCGGCACGACTTGCGAGATCACCGAGTGCGCTCGCTTGATCTTGGACTGCGACTGGTTTTCCCGCCCGGGCAGCCAATGAGAAGGCTGCCCAAGAATTCTCGAATCCATTGGATAATCAAGACCTATATTTATATAATGCTAGAAGCGAATTAGTATGCAGATCACGCCCCCAGGGCGCAAATGGCTGCACATGCAAATTTCGTTCCGTTCGCGATGCCCCAACTGACTCTCAACTGACTCGATAGATTATTACAGAACCAAGCGAATGCGTGCATAAATCATTTGAATGGCTGATCAATTCCAAGATCGTGTCGCGTAATTACGCCGGTAATTTGTTGAGCTGTTTAGCGCTTTTATGGCTCCTAAAGATCGCTTGATTGCCCCTCACTTGGGACTCTAATGGCTCCGCAATCAGTTTAAATTGTATCAAATGAGGTAAAATGGTTTTCTATTGCAGGACGAGCCACTGAACACATTCCTGGATCTCGGCGAGTGCAAGGAGCTGGAGAAGTACTCCCTGAAGCCGCTTGGCGACAACTGCTCCTACAAGGCGGTCAACAAGGAGGGCAAAATCATTGGCATTTTCCTTAACGGACTGCTAAGAAGACCGGTAGGTTTTATCCTATTAAAACCAAGAATTCCTTGCTTATTTTCTGTTGATTCCCGAAAACAGTCCCCCAATGACGTTGCCGGAAAGGCCGCCGATGGCTGCGAACATCCCAAGTTCAAGAAGATACTCTCCCTGTTCGACCACGTGGAGGAGAACTTCAACATCTTCGACCTGTACCCCAACGAGGACGTGATGCTCGATGGCAAAATCCTCTCTGTGGACACCAACTACCGGGGCCTGGGCATTGCCGGTCGCCTCACCGAGCGCGCCTACCAGTACATGCGGGAGAACAAGATCAACGTGTACCACATCGTCTGCTCCAGCCACTACTCCGCCCGGGTGATGGAGAAGCTCGGCTTCCACGAGGTGTTCAACATGCAGTTCGCCGACTACAAGCCCCACGGCGAGGTGGTCTTCAAGCCGGCCCTGCCGCACGTCGGGGTCCGGATTATGGTCAAAGAGCTGGCCGGAGCCTCAAATACGCACTCGCAGTCGCAGGGGCAGGCGCAAACAAAGTTGTAAACTGTAGATGCTGCTTTCGATTTGTACTAAGTATGTGATTCTTTAGTTCGTAGTGTTCGGTGGCGGGTTCCATGTGCGTAGTACTCGTAGTTCCATGTCAAGTGTGTCTCCACTTTCAATTCAAAGTAGCGTAAACAAACAGTACAAGTTACGTATTTATCTAATTTAATTCGCCAACGATAAACATAAGTGTTTCGTGTTTAGAAAGAGCTCAAAATAAAAAACAATGATCAGGAGAAGGAGTGCTTTTGTGGTCGATTCTAGCCCAGGACGCGGCGAGCGTTGGACCTGCGCCTGCTGCTGCTGGAGCCGCTCTTGGCCTTGGCCTTGGCCTTCTTGACCTGGGCCCGCTTGGCGCGCAGCTTCTTGCTGCTGGTTTTGCTGCTGGTGGTGCTGGCGGTGGTGGTGCTGCCCACGCGGATCCTGCGCACGGCCGTGTACTTCAGATCCGTGACATACACTTTCTTGGTACCCGTGCCCGTGGTCGGCGAGGAGTATGTCGACGTTGTGCCATTGGTGGTTGCGGCTCGGGACTCCTGCAGGCAGCACAGGACCACAAGGCAGACGCCGGCGAGCAGGACAGTTGGCTTCATGCTGGTTGTTGGATGGATTGGATTGGATTGGATTATGATTCGATGAGATCGGAGGTGGGGCTTAAGTAGTCGCCCGGCTTGTTTGCACAGTTTGCAAATCGCCAGCGAAGGCCGGCCAAGTTCTATGGCTCAGCGAGCAAAACACCAAAGCGTTTGCCTTGCCTTGAACCAAACAAATGAATTAGAAGTGTATCTATCTATGGTATCTGCTTTCACGTTTAATTTGGCTACATAAAATATAGGATTGACTCCCCCCCCATGCGCAACTGCTCCTGCTACTTGGCCGCCGGCTGGCTGAGCGGGCTCCGGGACATGCGGTCCATCATGCGGCGCACCTGCTCCTCGTTCCCGTACTTCTGGGCATCGGCCACAACGGCTGCGTGGTGGGAGGTGGCGTTGGCGGACACCTCGTCCTGGATCTGGCGGCTCAAATCGAACGAGTGTCTGCAAAGAGATCAATTATGGAAGACAATTATCAAATTATCCCGGAGTATTGCCATTCTATTGTTGGGTGTGATAAAGATTCATGTTTTTAGCACCTGCTCAAGCTTGTGTGTGCTCAATTGGCCTAAGATCTCCAGCGGTAGTGCGCCAAAAAAAATACAAAAATTTATATTGCTTTAAATAAATAGCAGAAATAAAACAATAGCCCCACAGCAAAAGTAAATGCAGCATTGCCCGATATCCCTTCCTGATTCAATTGATCAATTTCTTGGGTTTTATAAACACTCCTGCTCAAGCTTAGGTGTGCACAATTGGCCTAAGACCTCTAGCTGCAGTGTGCCTTGCTTGCATTTCCAGTGCTTTAAATATAATCCCCAAGCAAAACAATGGTCCCTCGTCCTGAATCTGCTGGCTCAAATCTGCAAACATCAATTAAACGACTAACCTTTCAAACTATCTAGCTGTATTGCCTTTCTATTGTTAGTTATAAAAAAGTTTCCGTTCTAAGCACCTGCTCAAGCTTGTGTGTGCACAATTGGCCCAAGATCTCGGGCCGGAGTGTGCCTAACTTTGCTATGCAAACATTCCCAGTTCTTTGAATATAATCCCAAAGTTAAATATGCTATATTCTGGTAACATCTACTTACTTGACGGAGGTGAAGCCAAAGATCGCACCCAATATCCCGAGGGCCATCAGAATCAGAGCCACCTGGCGATTGGAGACCCGTCGGAGGCCCTTGATGCCGTAGTAGGGTCCCGGATTGGGATCGTAGTTGGGCCTGATTTCCCACGCTGGCATGGGAGCGCCCGTTTCGCCCACGGGACTGCGCTCCGAGCGCTGTGGCTGCCACAGGAGACTGTCATCGTAGTTGCGGCGCAGCTGCGGCTTTATCAGCACTTTGTAGGCCTCGCTGATCCGAAGAAAGCGCGCTGTTCGCTCGGGACTCGCGGCGTTGCTCCTCACATCAGGATGGTACTAGGGTTGGTAGTTTTAGTTGCGATCCTTGCTGGGAGAATCCTTGGGAGAACTCACCAACTTTGAGAGCTTTACGTAGGCGCTGCGAACCTCCCGACTGTTGCAATTGCTGGGCACGTTCAGTACATCGTAGTGGGTTTCCTCCTTCTTTGGATGCTCTCTCAGTTCGTTGCCGAAGCTGCAATAAGCATTTATTTACATAACAAATCAGAATTGACATAGGTGCCAAGATGTCCTTACTTACGCCTACAGGAGGTGAGTCCAGTCCTGGGCGAGAAGCAGAGCCTCAGCATTGTCAACCTTTTGGCGGCTAAAATAAAAACATACTAATTTTGTGCGACCTCTGAAATGTTTGTCAATGGATTGGCGATCAAGTAAAAACAATAACAAACGGGCTTTTGGTGTTGGCAAACAGCGGCTAGAGATGGGATTTCCTCGATAGGCACGAGAAAAGCTTTTCAGAGTCTTGGCTAAAGTCCGTTAATTTAAATATTTTTTAATTTATGTTTGCTGGAAATAACAAAAGTAGCAAACTTTGTAGTACCTTATTTCTAAGTCCAATCCTAACGCATTCCCTTTTAACTCATCAACCTTCCCATATACACATTTATACATACACATTTATATATATATTGTAAATATTAGCATATTTTCCACAGACAAAAAAGCAAAATCCGTAAAAATTGTTTACATTTGAATATATTTTTTTTAACCAGACTGGGAGACTGGCCGTCGCTAACTGTCAGCTGCAAGTCACCCGGCCTATCGTTGGGCGACCACCTCTAGGAAGAAGGTTGCCACCTGCGGTTGCTGGGAATAACAAAACCTGCCAATAGCTCGGATTATTATTTTGGAAACCAAACAACAGCCAGGATGAGCGGTGCGGAAAAGGCCTTCGAACTGCAGCGCCAGGTGCGTCGCAACGCCACCGAGTACACCAACTCGGTGAAGGATCTCTACGCATGGGAGCGCGAAATCAAGCAGAAGGAGAAGGATCTCAAAAACGCGCCCGCCGCTGCCGCCAATACCGTGAGCTTAAAATGCCGCCTCCCCCAGGCCACATGCCCGGCAAATGCTAATTCTCCTTTGTTCCAGAAACTTCCGGTGCGCAGTCAGGTGGAAAAGAGCGCCACGAAGGGCAGCCCCTCCAGCTCGGCGCCCAGCACGCCGACGGAGAAGCAGGACCTGCCGTTGGATCCTGCGGCCCAGCAGCACAAAAAGGCCAACGACATCAAGGACCGGGGCAACAGTTACGTCAAGCAGGCCGAGTACGACCGGGCCATCGAGGCCTACAGCCAGGCCATCAGCATTTACCCCGACGATCCCATTTACTACATCAACCGGGCCCTGTGCCACCTCAAAAAGGAGAGGTACGTTACCCGAGCTTAGTTGAATATTTGCCTAACCTGCCGCTCTCACAGCCACGAACTCTGCGTGGAGGACTGCGAGGCAGCCATAGCCCTGGACAGGCTCTGTGTGAAGGCCTACTACCGGCGCATGCAGGCCAACGAGTCCCTGGGCAACAACATGGAAGCCCTCAAGGACTGCACCACAGTGCTGGCCATCGAGCCCAAGAACATGGAGGCCAAGGTCAGCTTGGCCCGCATCAACGAACGCCTACGCAAGCATGGTGAGCTCCAGACAGAGATCTCCATGACCAGTTAACCTATATATCACCTCCTTGACAGCCATCAAGAGCGGCCCCAACTTCATACCCGAACGTGACGATATGCTGGACATTCAGCCCTTCGATAAGCCCGTCTATAGGCGCTCCAAGCAGCCGATGCGCCGGGTGCCCATTGTGGACGTTGTGACACCCAGGGCCACTGGAGACGATACCAAAAATCTGCGCATCTCCGACGATGACATCGACAAGATCTTCAACAGCTATTGCGGCGTGTTCGAGGAGGTCAAGAACCCGGGGACGCCGGCCAAGAGCTCGACCAAGGTAGGCCCTATTTTGGAGACGATCGAGGAGGCAAAGGCGGAGCAAAAACCTAGTCCCCCCAAGACAGCAGCCAGTGTGGAAGCTGTCAAAGCCCCAAGCCCCAGTGCCGCTCTGCCTAAGCAAACGGAAAGTCCCCGCTTGAAAGAAAGGGTCGAATCAGCAAAGCCAGCAAGCGAAATACAAGCCGTTGCCAAGGAGATGGAAGACAAGCCGGCGGAGGTTAGTTTTCCAGCCCAAGGTGGTTGAAACGAGACACTAAATGTTTCACATTGCAGCGCGCTCTGCCGCCAGCACCCACGGGCACGGCGCAGTTTCATGTTACGTGGAAGGAACTTTCCGCAACGCAGAAGTATCAGTACTTGAAATCCATTGAGACACCGAATCTGTGCAAACTCCTGGGCGCCGGCTTCGACTCGGAGACGTTCACCGACCTGTTACGCACGCTCGAGCAGTACTATGTGCCCAACAAGGAGGACACCACGGCGGCTGTGCTGCTGGAGATGAGCAAGAACGACGAGTTCACCATTCTGGCCATGCTGATGTCCGCTGAGGAGAAGAAAAGTAAGTGACCGGTCCGTCCTTCGTCTCTTGATATTTTACCATGACCTGTATGATTTTCAGTGGTAGCGACCATTTTGAGCGCGATTAAGAACTGGCCCAACAATAACACGGCGCTGCTGCAAAGGCTCTCAGATACATATGGCGTTGCCTAGAGTCGTGACTCTTTTACGTTTAAATGTACTTATATTGCTTCAAATTGTTAGCTCAAAACATTAAAGGATGTGCGAAAAGTATGCGCCCAATGTGTTACAGAAAGAGGTGGCCCCTTTAAAGGTATTTAATGTGGGCTGGGTGGGAATTAGTTGCGCCATGTGATTAGATTCTTGGAATAGCCGCGGGGATTAGTTACGCCACGAGCATCTATCGGGGTTTCTGTATCACATGACTCACAGATCGCTTATGGTCCGAGAAAACCATTTGGGCAAACAATAAAACGTTCTTGGACGCCCTGCCGGGCGATGAATATTGAATAACCAATTGAGTAATACGAATTAGTGTAATTTACATAAATCAGCGCATTAATTCAATCTGCGAAAGCCACCTAAAATGGGTTTCCAGCCAGAGCAGCCCAAACAACAACTCCATTAAGCGATGCTAAGTGGTGCTCTGGAGGTGCGTGGCTCTGGAGCCTCTGAAGCCTCTGGAGGCGCACATCATTACACCAGCACCGCCGAAGATGACACCAAGCCGCCGAACGCGAGGGGTGTAATCCGAGCACATCGGAGATCGGTGCGATCCCAGCGAGGAACGGACTCGGATCGGGTCGGGTCTCGGGGAACGCTAATTGCGTGAGAGCAGCTGGAACGGCGGCCGCACTAAGCCCAGGGGCCGGGGTTTACTTAAGCCCATTGTTGCCTCCGCTAGTTATAATTTAATTTACATTTTTTCTTAACAAACGCTCGCTGTGATTTATCAACATATTATCAACAACGCGAGAGAACAGCGGTGGTTGCCACTGAGTGGGGAATTCTACCTTTGGAATTCTACCAGAGAATGGATACATTTGAATGCACCAAATATTACTATAAATAAACAAGTATCAAACAAATATAAACAATTTCTAGCTTATTGATTTATTGAATGCTTGGTTTTTTTTTTCGCCTAAAATATTTTTGATGGCAAAACTAACATCAATCTTTGTCGATGCTTTCAGAATGTATTCTTAAGTTTGGCAAACCATTTTTTGTTTCAAATTTTTGGTTCAGCAAAAGATAATTCTTTCATGTTGCAAAGCTAAAATATCCAAATAAATGGTAAGTAAATTCCAATTCAAAGCATTCCTTAGGTATAATTCAAGCCCTAATGTTCTTGGGCAAAGGGAACCCCCGAACTGATATTTCCAAAGATAATATGATTATGTTTGACTGATTTAAATGAGATTTAAATATTAGGCATGAATAGAAGTGCCGGGTGTGCCTTCAGAGCTGTGTGGCAACCCCTTGGCAGCCGAGTCTCTACGCGAAGCCGGAGCAGGAGCCGAAGCCGAGGCCCGAAGCCCCAATCCAAGCTTCATTGGGCAGCAGAGCGAAGCTGGAGAGAGCCGAGCGATGATCAGTTGCTGTACACACTCCAACGGATTTGGATACCACAGCGCTTCCATCTCAGAGCTCAGAGTACCCGCATTCGCAGTCGCAGTCGCAGTCGCAGTGGCAGTCGCGAGCGGAAATCTAGTTGAAACCGAAACTGAAACCGAGACCGAATTGAAAACGCGATCTTGGCAGCAGTTGCATCGAGTATACGAAGCGTGAAACACAGCGACACAATAACTACAAGTAAATACAACTCGGTGGAGAGTGCAGCGGCAGAAATTCGTAAACAATCAGAGTAACGGTGTGTTGTGCGGCTGTGTGTGACTAATTTAAAAGTGACTTTAGCTTAAAACACAATAAAAATTAAGATCCAACTTGCCAAGTGAGCGGGCTGCAGAGCCAAATGAATATCCAGCAAAGTCAGCCACCGTTCTGGGCAATTGAGTGGAAAGAATAACAAACAAACAAATAAAAAATAAAAAACCACCAAGCGGCAGTGATTAACTGAAAATTGTGAAAATTCCAGGCCGAAAAGTGGAATCAAGCCAGTGAATGGCAAGTGAAACATGTGCAAATGACCGATTCCGCTGGCCTGGGGCTTTGGGAAACACTCGCCAGCCCACGGAGCGGATACGTAATCTTGTCGAATCTGTAAAGAATCTATAGAAGCGAAACAATAGCCAGCAGCAGCCTCCCACTGGAGACAAACTATAAATAAAGTTAACAACAAACCGAGCCGCTCTCGCAGCGCGCTGTTCACCTTTCTCATTCAACAATATAGTAAGATTCATTCGGGCCCAAAAGAATGCGGCAAAATCGAGTGATTATTTGTTTTTTTGTTTTGTTTTGTTGTTGTCTGGCCAACAAACACTATTTATTTGTTTCATTCGATTTGATTGTTTTCGGCTGGCTTTGAGGTCTTCATCGCAATCCGCTCGATTTCGGTTCGATCTGCAAGACAAGTTGGTGGCTGAGATTACCGCTGGGGCTTCTTCTTCTCTTGTCGCCGTCTCAACCTGTGCCAAGCGCTGAGCAACAAAAACAAAGCCAGCTAAATAAATAAAATAAAAAACAAAAAACAAAAAAAAAACGAGGGAAAAAGCCAAAGGCAAAACGTGTCCCATAGCCCAAAAAGACGCTCGCAAGCAGCGGCAGCATCAGGCAAAAGACATAAAAGTCAACCGGTTGGTTCGGTTTTGACGGTTTCGAGCGGCAACAGTAACAGAAACAGCAGCACCCCCCAGCACCCCCTCCTGCAGAGCCCCATCTTGGCGGCAAAATAATATGTAAAAGCCGAGGAAAAAATCATACAGAAACAGCAACAAATAAATACTTATAAATAACAATCTAGATGGTGGCGGAGAAGAAGCAACTCCGCCACTGAAAGCTGTTTAGCATAGTTTATTTTGTTGCTAATAGAAGGCAGGGCTAGTAGAAGTGAGGAGGGGGGTTGCGGGTTGGGGATTGGGGGTGGTGCCTGGATCCGTTTACCTGGAACCCGAAAGATGCTAAATATGCGATCAATAACAAATGGAATATTCCGTACGCAGCCGCTTTCTTTTCTCACATCCGTTTGATTCACAATTTAAATTCAAGCAGAACAAATATCACCCAGCAATTTTTAATGCCAGCTAATTTATTTTAATTAATTTAGCATTTTTAGCATTCCCATATGCATATTCTATGCCCACATGACGCACTTCCGTCTTGTTTTTTAGAGCCAGACTCTGGCGAAAGATTATAGTATGCTCAGGTATTTGGCCTTATACTTAGGCCCTCGGTGTTAATTTGCCCAATACCTTTCCCAAACATAAGCAAGTCTAAGCCTGGGATGGGCTGGCATCTAAATTAAAGTCATGGGTTAGCCGAAAATGCTGCGACCAACGTAATTGACTTGTTTGCTGGCTGTTGCCAGCAGCAATTAGCACAGCACACCCGACTGGCTTACTGAAAATCAAGTAAAGAGCAAAACACAATTCATATTCATATTTATATTTATGGCTCAATTTGATCGTCGCTTACGTGCAATCGGCTGCGGCATTTTTGTTCAGCCGC
Organism: Drosophila ironensis; assembly: GCA_021223825.1. NCBI lineage: Eukaryota > Metazoa > Arthropoda > Insecta > Diptera > Drosophilidae > Drosophila > Drosophila ironensis. Next base: position 256,708 of record JAJJHQ010006980.1, read on the forward strand.
ACGCCATCCGAGCTTGGTTGCTGCGGATTTATTGAAATGCTAATAAAACGCTAAATGCTCCGGCATGAAGATGATGACGGCGGGCCAATAGCCACAGCCCCGGCTCAAGGATGAGCTTGAAGCCGGGTCAGAAGCGGACGCAGCAGCAGCCGCCGTCGCTGCCCTGCAAATCAAAGAGACTAAATTAACTTCCGACTTGGTTGGTAATAGAAACAAAGCATAAACAGCAGCATAACCATCGGCTTTGTTATTGTTTTTTGTTTACTATTCTTTTTCTTGGCTGTGTCGTGGCAGCTTCTTCAAGTGAAACTCTTGTCACGAGCGTGAGTCTGGGGTTTTTTCGGTTTATTTTTAGTTTCCCAAATGCCTGCCCCAACGGCGTCCGACTAAATCAAATCACTTGAGCGTTTTTCATGATATTGTTATAGGAGGAAGCGTTCTTTATCCGCTCAACTGTGGCACACACAATCGTGTGCAAATACGCATATGAAAGCCAAGGCGTTAATCCAATCAAAATCATTGCGATGGGCAGCGCGACAAAGCGCAGAGCGAACCGAGTCTTTGCTTTCAAAAAAATCACTCCTCCCTTTGCTAGAAGGCGCTAAAATCTCCCCAAGGCAGACTGGGATGCATTACCAAATATCCAAGCTGAGTTTTCCCACAATTAATTCGATTATTTCGCAGCACTTCCCAATTGTTTTCGCATTGCGTATACGCCATGTGCGTCACAGATTAATTTCATCCAGCGATTACGTTGCATACTTAAGTGGGTAGTCTCTCCTCGTCAGAATTTCATGCTCGCCAGACATTCGACATCAATTTGCATTCGCTAAATTAGTTGCCCAAAAAGACTTGCCCTCGCTTAGGTTGTAGTTTCCTTTATTTCGATTTTTATTGCAACCCGCGAGTCACGTGCTGGCTTCGATGCAAATTAGTGGCGCTGTTATTATTTTGTGACCCCCGCGGGAAGCAGATAAAGATTCTGCTGTCCAGACATCGCAAGTTACACTTGGAAGAGCGATTTGCGATTGACTTATCTGCACAAGCTGGAATTTTGCACCCGCTACTCGAAGGGTGCAAGGGTATATTATATTTCTCCAAGACTATGGATAAAAAAGGCAATTTCGGGCTTAAAAAAAACAAGAAATTAAGTGCTGCATAGTTGCCAAATGATTATGGAAAAGGTTGTGCAGGGTTTTTTTTAACAAATTCCACTAATTTGGGATTGCAGAACTTATATTTCACAAGAAATCTTCTACCAAAAATGTCTATTTAAGGCTTTCCCATTTTTGCCGCCAAGTTGCTCAATTTTGCAGTGGATTCTTGAATGCAATAACGCTAAACTTGGGTATTTGTTGTCGATACGGGTGCTACTTGTTTTGCATTTGCGTTGTTCGGAATCCAGACTTTCAGTGATATCAAAAGTCTGCATATTTATGTGACACTGCGCTCAAGTGGAATGAATACGCGCATATGGTTCCGAGAACACTCGGATCTAGTTGTTGGATAACCAATAAAATTAACGTTGTTTTCCGGTTAACTAAAAATAAACACAACACCCGGTGATTCAATCCGCAGCTATTTAAAGATCATTTATTGCCCTGGGATTCTTGCAAAACAAAACTCCTCTCCGGTTCAATAAACGTAAACGTAAGACAAGAAATTTCAACAAAACCCAGTTTACACGCTCAGTGTTCTATTATATTAAATCCGATGCGATCGTGTCAACCGGTGGCTGTGCGTTCCAGTTGCAACTTTTCCGGCAAATATTCTGTAACCTGAAGTGGACCAGACCAGCCAGTAAACGCGTCTTATTCTTCGCAGAGCAGTGGTCAGTCATGAAGTAGCCACATGGACAGGATGCATCAGAAGTGAATAGTGAATATGGACCTCAGCATGTTTGACTTCCGTAAGTAGACGCAAAAACAGAGCGAAACAACAAATTACAAATCCATTCAATTACCACAAGTGTTTCGGTGCATGGGTATATTTTCGGCAAGGATAACAAATTCGAATTCAAATAATAGGGTCCTTGCAGCGGCCCCGTTGAAGGCTGGCCTGCCGAGCCTCGTCATTGACAACCAAAGTGGCTACCAAAAATAGATATAACAGCGGGAAGGGCTATCTAAGGCTGGGCGTACTCTTCCGCAGCAAAACTCCATTGGACAGGCTAACAAACAGAAACTTGGGTTTAAATTCTTTACTCCACTGCAGATCACAGTGCGCACCCTTACTTCCCCTCTATTAAGTTTCTAGCGATCAAAATAGCTTAAAATTAAAAGCCCTTGTCTGTTATTTCCTGAGTTGTGTTGTCTAGTCTCCTGGGTATATGTTTTGCTAAGAGTATCCCTAGTACCTTAATGTAAGTTAGAACCTTCTAAGGCCTGCATCTCGTACACCCACACAGATAGGGGACACAGACATGGCCGAGAATGAGACAATCAGGATATATGATAGTTGGAATCGTTTAATATATTTCCATACAAACTCGCCCGCCCTCGGGGGACTGCCTAGAATTTGCATGCCACTTGTGTGGCACACGAAAGGAGCAGGCAGAGCTGCGATTGTTTGATCAATAAAGCGACTCCAAATATTTGCACACCGAGGGATACGAGTGTCCTGGCCGCAGTCAGTGCTCAAATATTGCTCAATCCAGATCCGACGCGGCGCTCGATAATCGTGACTAACCAGGAGAAACAATAGCTGGGCCAAGTAGCGCGATTTATCATTTTTCGGGGGCTGTGCCGAAGACTGTTTTTCCATCAGTGACCAAGGGCCTATGCATTTGTGGCAATATTTATTTACACATTTGCTGCCGTGGACAACAATTGCATAAACAATACCTGCTGGGTGTGGTGGTGCCTTGATTTCAATCCGAAGGTTTGCTTTTGCTGCTGCCGCGGCTGCTGCTACTGCTGCTGCTGCTGGGTTGATGGGTGGCTGTTTTGCTTTGATTTCTGAGTAATTAGGTTTCGTTTTCATCTTGGCTTTCGTTTGTTCAGTATTCGGTGTTATCCTCGGCTCTGGCCTCCGATTTTTCCAGCTTAACCCAATGCATTTTCACTGCTCAGCGAGTTGTGAAGAGTGCATCAACCGTATGCTCGCTCATACGTGCGTTAGATAATTGTTTTCTCAGATGCAACGTCAGCGGCAGCAGCGGCAACAGCAGCAGCAGCAGTAGCAGCAGCAGCAACAGTAGGACGCCCGTTAACCGAAAATGAAATCTATATTTTTTGTGTTTCCATGGATGCTGCCACTGCCAATGCAGCCCAAGAGCCAGACCTAACTTGGCCATCAGTGCGATTTGTTGCGGCCAAGACGCGAGGCGTTCGCGCTGACTCCTTGACTCGATTTCGTTTGGTTTGTGTGTGAACATTCTCGTGTTTAGTGCAGCCCTAAAGACCGACATATTAATTATGGACTACCCCAAGACATTGAATGGTAAATGTTAACATATTCCCCCCCTAGTCGCAGTCCCCGCCCACGCCCCCGCCACCGCCACCATCCTTCCACCCACCGCAGGAGCTTATGCATAAATTACACAACAATTTATTTGGCACGTCAACAAATTCGCGTCGCCAGCTCCACTCCTCGCTGGGTCGCTTTATATCGATCAAACAGAGCGGGAATTTCAGGGCTTATCAGTGCTGTTTGCTCCCTGTTTTTAGTGCCCCGGATCGCTTTATTTAACTATAATTATCTCTGCCCGGTGTACGCCCCCTCAAATATCATTGTCGGATATTTCAATATTCAGCGAAACAATAATAATTCCCCGAACGAGTTGTCGGAGGGGCTGGCGATTCCCGGACTTTGTTCTGCCACTCACGCAGATAATAAACAAAATAATAAACAAAATGCGCCTACATTTAAATATTATTGTGTACTACAGTATAATTCTATAGTACTCGTATGCATTGTACATTTCAATGTTTTCTCTCTGCCAACGTGGGCATTGAGTTCTTCCTTTTCTTTGATTATCGCAATGTTTCTCATTTGCGAATGGAGAGTTTGCCACATGATAAGGGCACAGCAAGTTCAAGTTTTAGACGAAAATAATATAGTAATATTTGCATATTTTCCTATAATTTTGAACTAGCTTAAAAGGTATATTTCTTGGTATTCCCACAATTTGGTTAATACACCCTCTATACCATAGAGAATTACAACGCCTTACTTCTGCTTGTACCCCTAAATAACACTTATAACTTGTCCCCATCGACAGCTCCCCAGGATCTGGATGACATACACAACGATGGGATAGACAATCTGGATCTGCTGATGCAGGGCGCCCTAGCCGAGAGCATCCAGCTGGGACACCATGACCACAATGGGCTCTCTGGCGGCGGTGTCGCCGCTTTGGACTCCCCGCACACACCGCCCATGAGCGGCTTGGATGGCCAGATGAGTGTCAATGGACGTGGGGGCTTGGGCAGTGCGCCCATGGCCACCCAGGTGCAGGCCCATGTGCATCCGCAGCTGCCGGAGAGTCCGCCGGACTCGCAGCCCGCCTACAGTCCCTTGGGCGAGGCCCACGGCATGGCTATGCCGCAGGGCAGGGAGCTAATCTATCCCGGACTGCCGCCCATGCAGCATCAGACGAACCTCCTGCCAACGGATCTGGGCCAGTATGCATCGCCCCAGCAGCTGCAGCATCAGCACCAGCACCAGCAGCATCACTTTGCCGCCCCGCACACGGATGTGAGGGTGAAACACGAGTCGGGGCTGATCATAAACCCCGGCAACCTGCTCTGCCAGCAACAACAGCCGCACCAGCAGATGCAGCAACAGCAGCAGCACCAGCAGATGCAGCAACAGCTCGGCGAGCAGCAGTTTGTGTCGCATGAGCAGCAGCAGCAATACCTGCAGCAGTTGCAGGACATGGGCCAGGACCAGATGCTCTACTACGACAACGGAACGGGCGCGGGGATGTATGCCACTGGGAGCTATCAGAACCTGTCCACCTGCACACTCACCTCCGCCCTGGGGCTGGGGGATCGCGTTCAGGTGATCGGGACGAGCCAGTTGTCCCTGAATCGCGTATCCGCCCCCTCCACGCCCGTGCACTCGCTGTCGCGCAAACGCAAAATGTCCACGCAGCTCGACTGCCCGGACTTTGCGCCCACGCCCAAAGTGGACGCCGGTCTGCAGATCAGTCCCCTGCGCGCCTCCCACCACTCGCTGGCCACGCCCACGGCGGACTCGACGCCGGCGCCCTCGCACTGCTCTGCCTCCGTTTCGCCGGCCCTGTCAGCCATCAACTCGCAGGCGGACATCAGCCTCGATGGCCAGACGAGTGGGCTCGTGAATCAGGGCCCAGGATCGGGGCCGGGCTCCGGGTCGGGCTCCGGGTCTGGGTCGGGCAGCGAGGCCGGCGATGCCGCCGGCGGCCAGTGCATCCGGTTCAATGCCTTCCAGCCGGAGAACTGGCACAAGCTGTTCGACCAGGACCTGAAGGAGCTGTCTGTGATCTACTACCGCGTGGACGCCGACAAGGGATTCAACTTCAGCGTCTCGGACGACGCGTACGTGTGCCAGAAGAAGAACCACTTCCAGGTTACTTGCCATGCGCGCCTCCAGGGCGATGCCAAATTCGTGAAGACACCGTCCGGCTTCGAGAAAATCAAATCCTTCCACTTGCATTTCTACGGCGTCAAGTTCGAGGCGCCCAACCAGACCATCCGCGTGGAGCAGAGCCAGTCGGATCGCTCGAAGAAGCCGTTCTATCCAGTACTGTGAGTATCTCAGAAGTTTTGTTTCACAAATCAAAGGAAATTATGCTGAAAGTGTTGGGAGGAAAGGATGAATCTCATTGTAGGACTTAACTAGCCAGAGCAGTTTCTTTTTATGGTCATAATTTTAATTGGGTTCTCCATGATCAATTTGAATATGCACAGCATACATAACACCAAATCATAGTATTGGAATAATTGCAATAATGACTGTGAACTTATGTGAGAAGAGATCCGGGTCCTCAACTCCGGTTCTAGTGGCCAGAAAATTGTATTTTACTACCGTATTTTGTAGCATCGATCTCCAGAAGCACATCGTCAGCAAAATCACCGTGGGCCGCCTGCACTTTTCGGAGACGACGAACAACAACATGCGCAAGAAGGGCCGCCCCAATCCGGAGCAGCGCTTCTTCCAGCTCGTTGTGGGTCTCCATGTGCACACCATTTCCGGCAACTTTCCGGTGGTGAGCCACGGCAGCGAGCGCATCATCGTCCGGGCCTCGAACCCCGGCCAGTTCGAGTCCGACGTGGACCTGTGCTGGCAGCGCGGCCTCACCCAGGAGTCCGTCTTCCATGCTGGCCGCGTGGGCATCAACACCGACCGGCCGGACGAGAGTCTGGTGGTGCACGGCAACCTCAAGGTCTCCGGCCACATTGTCCAGCCGAGTGACAGCCGCGCCAAGCAGGAGATCGGCGAGCTGGACACGTCCGTGCAGCTGAGAAACCTGCAGAAGATCCGCATTGTGCGCTATCGTTATGAGCCGGAGTTCGCGGTGCACTCGGGTCTGCGGCGGGAGAGCGATACGCGGGAGATCGTGGACACGGGAGTGATAGCCCAGGAGGTGCGCGAGGTGATCCCGGATGCGGTGCAAGAGGCTGGCAGTGTGGTGCTGCCCAATGGAAACGTCATCGAGAACTTCCTGCTCGTCAATAAGGTCGGTTTGCCACATCCCCCGTTTGTGTTATTCCTCCGTGATTGGTGTGATTATTTTTAGGACCGCATCCTCATGGAAAACATTGGGGCCGTCAAAGAGCTGTGCAAGGTGACCGGGTCGCTGGAGACGCGTATCGAGCACCTGGAACGTGCCAACAATGGCCACAACAGCCACCAACTGCGTGCCAAGGATCTGCTGGAGCCGCGCTGTCTTCTTCCGGAGCGGGGAGCCACCCTCAAGCCCTACGGAGGTCGTAGGGAGGGCTACGAGGTCTGCTCCAGTCGCTCCCTGCAGATAGTCATCTTCTTGCTGATTATCGTCATGGCGGCGTGGTAATTAACTATAACTGATCAGTAAATATCACTTGGTAATTGAATGTGCTTTCTCACCAGCTTGGCGGCGGTGTCTACCCTGTACTTTGTGGAGCACAACAAGCAGCAGCAGATGGACGGCTACCAGCTCTTCGGCAACGGACACCTCTTCCGTCCGGAAGCGGGGCCCACTCACTTGAGCGACCAGGATCGCCACTACTTCCACAACCTGCACACACTATTTAAGAACAAAACGCACGGGACGTGGCCCAGCCGGATGTATGGCACTAGTAGTTCTCGGCCTCCCGGCCTGCGTCCGGGAGACGATGAGGTGGAAGAGCTGGCGGCGGTGATGACCAAGCCGCAGGTGACCTCCGGGCAGCAGCAGAGCGCCAAGCAGGCAATCGTAACCACGACAGCGCCGCGTTTCAGCAACAAGACGCTCAACAGCAAGAAGGCCAAGTGGCCCATCTCCCAGGAGGTGTTGCGCCAGGCCACCGGCCAGAAGCTGCTCCAATCCGCGGTGGCCGTGCATGTGCCTGCCCTGGTGCCGGCGAAGACCTCATCCCCGCTGGCTGTCAACGAGACGATCGCCTCGACGGAGAAGCCGCCGCAAGCCATTCCCCTGCCGCAGGACTTTGAGAACAACTCCATCGACATCGATGCCCAGCAGAACCAGCAGCTGCAGGCGCAGCAGCAGCAACAGAAGCTGGACGAGCACATCGTGGTGGTGGGCACCATAGCCAGTACGGCCTCCGAGGCAGTCGAAGCGAAATCTGGAGCAGCTGTGCCAGCCGGCCATCCCATCCGCAAGTACAACGCCGGGCCTGGGGGCTACACTGTATACAAGACCGTTTCGCCACCAACTGCCAATTTGGCTCTAAACACCAACAAGGTGAGCACTGGCCCAGCCCAAAGCCCACTGTCCCAGGCCCTGGATGTTCCTCCTGCGGCATCCGTGCGCAACAGCAGCGATAATCCGGACGCGTTGGATCTTCAGAACCTGAGCAACACCAACGAGTCGGTGGACAATCCCATCACGGGAGTTTACGGTTTCGAGTACCAGGGTCTGCGGGAGTCCAACTTGGGCAGGCGATCGGCTAACCAGCGGAGTCTCGACTTTGGCAAGCAGAAGACTATTCGCACACCGATTTTCGGACAGCCAGCGGAGTGCAATGGAGACGAGGCTGTGAGCGACAACTGCCAGGTGAGGATGCAACAATCAAATAGGAATTCCCCCTAAATTAATCTTTTCATTGCCAGTCCGTTTGCTTCGATGTATTGCCGCCCACGCACCCGCAACCGGATAACGTGGATGCGAATGTGAAGGAGCAGCACGAGGACGACGAACTGCAGTCTGCCGAGGAGCAGGAACAGGATCCGGACATCATCGAGACGCATCCCTTGGCCGCGGTCGGTAATGACACCCTGAGTGCCCTCGATCTGGGCAAAAACTCGCACGGCTTGGAAGCGCAGGCCAAGAATTTGGCGGAAGTTGAGCCTGCAGCGGCGGCCTCTAAAGATGACCCCGTCTATCGCCTGGTGCAGGCGTCCGGCGCCCAGGAAGCGGAGCAGCAGCAGGCCAAGAGCGATGAGACGGTGCTGCCGCCCTTCCAGCTCGAGTGCTGGAGCGTGACTAGCTGCGTGCTGGCCGCCCAGGACAACCGCACCATTGACGTAGAGCAGTTCTGCCCCAGCTCGGGCAAGTCCCTAAACGTTAGCTACATAGTTCCCGTGTCGCGTTACCTGCAGGCCAGCAGCCTGGAGCTGCATCTCAGGTGGGAGTCGCTAAAACAAGCCTCTTATAGTTAACTTATACCCGTTTTTAGTTCCAACAAGCCGCTGCAGTGGTCGATCTGCATCGATGACCAGGACCAGGCCAAGGCCAATGCCAATGCGCAGCAGAACGAGGACGACGAGGCCCCGCCCGCCAGCGGAGTGAAGATCCTCAAGCAGCTGGGCAACAACAAACTGCTCTTGGCTCTGGACCTGCCCCCACGCGGCTACTTCCTGCGCGACTTTATGCTGCGCGCCAGCCACGACCTGGACCAGGTGGGTGCTCCAAATCCCCATTATTCCGATTAATCTCATTGAATTTGTTTACGTCTTTTGGAACAGCAAAAACTTTGCGATGATAACGCTCATCTGGCGAACCCCATACTCCAGTACAACTTTAGAATCGTAAGAGATTGTGATTAGTTTACAGCTTAATTTATGGCACGGATCGAATCTGAACTCCAAAAATATATATACCTAATACCTATGCATAGCTAAATGTGTACGGACTACGTGGTTCGGAGGTGTTGCGGCAATGTCTTGGCACTCACAACACCGAACAAAACTGTTGATGTTGATCAGCGCGCAAAAGTTGAATGAATACATTTATACGTAAAGAAAACAAATCATGAGTAAATGCAAAACCAATTATCGATCATTTAAATAAAATATATAGAGAAATCTTGTACGAAGGTGTTTCCCTTGGGTGAGAGGTGGTTATAATTGCCTACAAGAGGTTTCCAATTGTGGATCCTTTAAATAAAATTTTAGGGGGGAAACTTTTACTAAGAAGTTTCTATTGGGAGTTATTAAAATGACCTACTAGACTGCAAAAGTTATCTCGATGGATCATTTACATAAAATATATACAAAATCCTTGTACTAATGTGTTTACTAGAGCCCGAAAGTTACCTCGCGTTGGATTGATCATTAAAAATTTATATTTAAATTTAAAATATATGGAGCCATCAGTGTTTCGATTGGATTTGAGGAGGTAAAGTTAGCTACAAACGCTATTAGCTATTATCGATATTATCGATCATTCACACGACAAAAAAAAGGGTAAATAAAAATTATGTCAAAATGATTAGCACCAATCAAAAGTCCAGGAAATTGGATTTAAGGTTGAGCTGTCAATAAATGTAACCCACCTTCAAGAGGCCCACAAAGGCATCACTACCGATCGCACCATTCTCAAGCAAATACGTTTCTATGACAAGGGGACTTTACTATGAAGAGTTGGAGAAACTTAACAGATAACATTGCAAGAGCTGCAGCTAGACGGCAAACGGCTGGTCCTTGCCATCCTCGTGGTACTTGATGTACGTCTCTCCGTGCGTAAAGTCCTTGGTGCCCTCGAGGCGGCCGCGGGGCGGGGCCTTCTCGTAGTCGAAGGCCTTGTCGGACTTGCCGAACATCTGGTTGGTCGCCTCTATGTCCTCGCGGTACTTGCCCACAACGACTTTCTTGCCGGTGAGCGGGTCGGTTATGTCACCCAGCGGGTACACAACCTTTTCCACGGCGTGCGTGATGAGGCGGGTAAGGCGTTCGGGCAGCTCGCGGATCAGGACCACGTCGCCGGTCTTGCAAAGCTTCTGCGGGTCGTGGGCGAAGTAAAACTCGTCCTTTTTGAAGTACTGAAAAAGGGGTAATCCCAGGTAAGTTGAAAACAAAGCAATGTGTAGGAGGTGATTCCTACCATATTCAGATTCTTGTCCAACTCCATGCGGCGGATGCGGATTTTGGAGGCATTCTGCTTGACGCAGGGAATGCACTGGCCCATCAACAGTAGCCCACGTCTCGACATCCTCCAGAGGGATTTTAATAGACAAAATTAAAATAATAAATAACTCGCTTTTGCAACAGAAGGCGGCGCAAGTGTGACCATTACACACAATCAGCTGTGGCTTATCAAGCGATTCGGCTTACCTTACATTCTACACATACGGACAGATAGTGCTGAACATAATTAACTAATTACTATGACAAAAACAAGGAGAGCAATAAACGTCTTTTTTATAAACAAATGAAGTAGGAAACAACTTTAGAATTTTCAATTATTTATATTTTTTTTATTTAGTCTATATATTTTCTTTATTTTATTATTAATTTAATAGTTTTATAGTACGTAATTTATAGTACGGGTCATATATATATATTTTTTTTATTTTATATTAAATATACCTGTTTTCTCCATTCTAAAGTAGACTTCCCCATATGTCGCCCACAGCCAAGATAAAATCTAAGGAATTTCAATGCATCGATAGTTCACTCTCGAGCTACATCGATAGCGCGACCTAGCGCTATCGCGTTTTGGCCACCTCCAACGCACGTGTTTCCCATCTTTTTCCTTCCATAGCGCAACACGTGTGGATGTGCTCGTCTCGAACAACTCTCGCTTCAGACAAACTCAAATAAAATGGCCGACGTGGGTAAGTCGGATGGATGATGAATAAACCAAGGACTATCATTAAACGGCGAACCCATTCGCAGAAGTGCGCAAGGAGAAGAAAAAGAAGAAGATCAAGGAGGAGCCCGTCGATGCCGACGACATTGGCACCCTGCAAAAGCAGGGCAACTTCCAGATCAAGCCCTCGTCCAAGATCGCCGAGCTGGACACCTCGCAGTGGCCGCTGCTGCTGAAGAACTTCGACAAGCTAAACATCCGCTCGAACCACTACACACCGCTGGCCCATGGCTCCTCGCCGCTCAACCGCGACATCAAGGAGTACATCAAGACGGGCTTCATCAACCTGGACAAGCCGTCGAACCCCAGCTCCCACGAGGTGGTGGCCTGGATCAAGAAGATCCTCAAGGTCGAGAAGACCGGCCACTCGGGCACCCTCGATCCCAAGGTCACGGGTGAGTTTGCGCGCGCTGAATGCGTACCGAACGCAACCTAACCTCAAATGTGTCCGCGTGCTCGACAGGTTGTCTGATTGTTTGCATCGACCGAGCCACGCGGCTGGTGAAGTCGCAGCAGAGTGCCGGTAAGGAGTACGTGGCCATCTTCAAGCTCCATGGCCCCGTCGAGTCCGTGGCCAAGGTGCGTCAGGGTCTGGAGAAGCTGCGCGGTGCCCTCTTCCAGCGTCCGCCCCTCATCTCGGCCGTCAAGCGGCAGCTGCGAGTGCGTACCGTCTACGACAGCAAGCTGCTGGACTACGATGAGAGCCGCAATATGGGTGAGTTTTGCATCTCCAGAGCTGGTGCCGGAGTCGCTGCCGGAGTGCCAACCTCTGGCAGGGATTCACCTGGCTAGTGCTGTTCAGTAAAACATCAGCATTTGCTGCTTGACCACGCAAATGCACAATCTGTAACGTTACCTCTCCTTCCCTCCGCTCCGCCCACTCACGTGCTTAGGTGTTTTTTGGGTTAGTTGCGAGGCCGGCTCCTACATTCGTACCATGTGCGTGCATCTGGGCCTAGTCCTGGGCGTCGGTGGCCAGATGCTGGAACTGCGCCGAGTGCGCTCGGGCATTCAGTCGGAGCGGGACGGCATGGTGACCATGCACGATGTCCTCGACGCCATGTGGCTGTACGAGAACCACAAGGATGAGTCCATGCTGCGGCGGGTGATTAAGCCGCTGGAAGGCCTGCTGGTCAATCACAAGCGCATCATCATGAAGGACAGCTCGGTGAGTTATCAGCTTGATGTATAGTTTAGCACCCCATGATATTAAGCCGGCAGTTGCCTCGAATCCCCACGAGCGGCTGTGACTATGACTGGGAACAGTAATGCTCCTGATGTGTGTATGTTGGGCAGCGTCCTCCGAGCGCGCTCAACAAAGAAATTTCAGTCGACAACTTTAACTCGCCGCGTCTCACCGTTGAACTTAACTAATCATTCTGCTTTATGCTCCCTCAACAGGTCAATGCTGTCTGCTACGGCGCCAAAATCATGTTGCCCGGTGTCCTGCGCTACGAGGATGGCATTGAGATCGACCAGGAAATCGTCATTTGCACCACCAAGGGCGAGGCCATTTGCCTGGCCATTGCCCTGATGACCACAGCCACCATGTCGTCCTGCGACCATGGTGTGGTGGCCAAGATCAAGCGAGTGATCATGGAGCGCGACACATACCCGCGCAAGTGGGGACTGGGCCCGAAGGCCTCGGCCAAGAAGGCGCTCATTGCCTCCGGCAAGCTGGACAAGTTCGGCAGGCCCAACGAGAACACGCCCAAGGAGTGGCTGACCGGGTTCGTGGACTACAATGCCAAGAAGCCAGCGGGAGAAGCCGCCGCTCCTCCTTCGAATGGATCCACTGAACCTAATAAGGTAAGACTCCCATTTGCAGGCGTCTTGTGCTTTGTTTTCCTAAACTTTTACTCCTCATTCAGCGCAAGCTAAGCACCTCCAGTGTGGAGGAGCCGGCGACACCTGCTGCTGTGGAGGACACGCCATCGAAGGCAGAGAAAAAGAAGAAAAAGAAGCACAAGGGCGAGGAGGAGGCTCCCGCTGCGTCGGAGGATGCCGAGCCCGTAGAGAAGGAGAAGAAGAAAAAGAAGAAGAAGGATAAGGATAGGGAAAGAGAAGCTCAGGAATAAAATGTTTCTATAGGTTTAGGATTAATCCCAACTCTACGTTTTTCGTAGAGACAACTACCAATTTCTTAGTTGTTAACTTTAAGATGATTTTTATGTATAGAAATGCAAGAGCCGTTTTCTAGTGCATTTAAGTGACATTCGCAATGCAATAAATGGTTTATTTTATTGTAAAGATTTGTTTTCGGAAATCTTAGTTTTTAGCATTGAAGTTACAGTTAGGCAAGGACTTAAAAACTGGAAGGTGAGTTTAAATATTTTTACTTAATGTAACGAAATACTTTTTGGCAGAGTTTCTGGGATGAGCAATAACTTTCGCCCCTAGCTGAAAAATGAAACTTCTCCTGTTGAATGCGAGATTGGTCTTACTGAAAAACTCTGCCCAAAAATATATTTCAATTACTTGTTATTATGTCCTATCGATAGCTTGAATTCATAACAATTTTCATATTCTTTCTGCAGATGGTGGCCCCCTTCAGTGAACTGGCTTGTGGTCTAGTAAGGTGAGTTTCCGAAACATTATTTTATAATTTCACATTTTTCCTGATGAGTTTTAACTTTCGCCCCTATCTGAAAAATGAAACTTCTCCTGTTGAATGCGAGATTGGTCTTACTGAAGCATAAAATGCTGTCAATACATCTTTGATATATTCTTCCAATCTAAAATTAGAATTCTTTGTTTTGCAGGTACATGAAACCAGATAAATTATTAAATCAGGGAAAGCCTTTCATTCTCTTGGCAAAGGTAAGAATAATTATTAAATAACAATTTAATAAATAAAACTTTCCCTGATGAGTTTTAACTTTCGCCCCTATCTGAAAAAAAATTGAAACTTCTCTTGTTGAATGCGAGATTGGTCTTACTGAAACCTATCTCCTTTTAGTATTCAACCCTATTTTGTTATCGATTATTAAAAGTATGGTTTTATTAATTTACAGATTTACCAACGAATGTGCGAGGCTTGCTTCCATCCTTTATTATTTGAATAGGTAATTATTAACAATAGAAACATAATAAAACATATTTGTTTGAATGATGAGCTTTAACTTTCGCCCCTATCTGAAAAATGAAACTTCTCATGTTGAATGCGAGATTGGTCTTACTGAAATATTTTAAATTTAAAGATTATTAAATCCATGACAGACTTTAAAATTAAATTATACGATTTTTTTACTTTCAGTTTGCCGAACCCCCATGCGTTGCATGCACAAAGGTAAATATAATTAATTTTCATAAGATTAATGTTTCTACGAAAAGTGATGAGAATGGATATATGAATTATGTGGCATGATTTTTCACATTAACCGCAACACAACTTATCCAATAGGTCCTACTGATTGTTTCCTATAGAAACTATATGTTTCCCCCCGTAATTTGTTACTAATCAACCACAGTTTCCCTTTGTTGCAGTTGCATGCATTTTTCTGGAATGTTCATAGACTTTGACCTGCCAGGTAAGTTTGAATTATACGATTTTTTTACTTTCAGTTTGCCGAACCCCCATGCGTTGCATGCACAAAGGTAAATATAATTCAATTTCACAAGTTTAATGTTTCTACGGAAAGTGATGAGAATGGATATATGAATTATGTGGCATGATTTTTCACATTAACCGCAACACAACTTATCCAATAGGTCCTACTGATTGTTTCCTATAGAAACTACATGTTTCCCCCCGTAATTTGTTACTAATCAACCGCAGTTTCCCTTTGTTGCAGTTGCATGCATTTTTCTGGAACGTTCATAGACTTTGACCTGCCAGGTAAGTTTGAACGTTCCGTTTCATTTTGCAGGCATCCGATTTAGATGATGAGAAAGGGAAGCTGAAATATGTGGCATGATTCGCATTATGCGCAACAACAACAATCCTCTAAATTAGGTCCTGCTGAACAACGAAAACTAACTTTTACCTGCGAGTTCTGCCATTTCGGTAGCCCTTCAAATAGCCCTGAAATTCTCTTTTCAGGTACAGTACTCTCTGCAGCTTGTTGCGTTTTTCCCTAGATTTTTTTTTCCATATTGATCATGCGAAATAAATAAAAAGAAAACAAAACCACACACATACGAGTCATATTGTATTAGGTCATGCGTGTATATAACCTTAAAATATAACGGAAATCTTTGGCAAGCCCGTTTAGTGGTCGTCACGTGCCAGGGCTGCAAACGGAAATCTAAACGGGGGAACGAGTGGCATTTCACAAGGCTTTGATTTTTCGGCTGCAGTGTCCCATCCTTACTGGTGGCGGCATAGCGTGGCTTGAGTGTATCGTGCATCTGATACATCGCAGTTACTTTCTGCTTTAGCACGTTTTTGGACAAATTAATAAAATTAAGCCGCCAGCGCGCCATTTTGCGGTTGCGAGTGTGGCAGCCCTGTCTGCTTGGCGCGCTGCCTATCGCATTTATCGACCATCTGTCACTGTGTATGTATTCGGCTACGCTTTTTGCGACGCGTCGTCAGCGTGAGCTGCCGACTAATTGTGAAGTAATTCGCTAAGTTGCAACGCTAGCTGGTGTTTTAATTCGAAAGAAAACTACTGGAGGGCCCTAGACGCCCGATACGCTCAGGTGAGTGCTTTAGGATTAGCCAAAAAAGACGCATGCAGAAGGACATGAACCGGCGCGGGGGTCAAACATTTTAAGGGGTGCTTTGCAGTGACGCATGCGATCGCTCGTGTATGTATCTGTTGCGACGCCATTTTGAATTTGCCATTTTGAGGTTATATTGATTTCTATCGCGAAAAAGAAAGTGAGTTGACGAAAAGGTGAATTTAGTTAATACAAGCTTAAATATAGATTTGATTATTGTTTAATTGGCAAAAGACCAAAAGTTACATATGTATGTAGTTTCGGTAAATGCAACAACTTTAATTAGTAGCATGTATGGAACTACATATGTATGTACATATATATATATATATATATAATAGGAAAAAAAGTGGGTCTTGGTGGGCATTTTGCGATCACATTTTGCTGACGCACCCACAATATGCAACACTTGGCGATGCACCTTCAGTGTTGGGTAGAGAAGGATATTTTATTGCGGCTCTCGCTATCGGCATGTCTTCTTCTTCCTTGTCTTTTTGCATAATACACATTTGAGCGCGCACGTGTGCTTGCTGCACACCTTCCGCCTCCCCGCCGCACTTCCCTCCTACCTATCAAGCGTACATCGAAACAACACCAGCTCCGTTCCGTTTGCAATTCGTTCCCGGGGAACGCGCGAAACGAAACTGAAACCGGAGCAACCAGGGCTCACTCGCGCACAAACACACCAGCTGCTCATCTGGTCGCTTCCGATTCTTTTGTGTCTCGATCGCGAATTCGCACGCGGCGTCTTCAGATTCGTTTTGTTGCGGTAAAAAAGTGCAGATTCCCGTTGCTGAAAAGCTGCGTTCGCTGTTTTCAGTCAGCAAAAATGTTTTAGCTCCTCGCTTTGCTGCGCATCCCCGTCTGCGTGCGTTTGTGTGCTCGGTGGTGGCCCGGTGAAAAAAGTGCGTAAGAATACTAAGGCGTGATTAGCGAAATTGTTTTTGTATATTCATTGTTCTGGCAAGGAACCATGTTCGTGTGTGTGTATCTGTTAATTGAAAAAGTGCTGCCCATATCTTGGGTTATGGCTTAAGAAGGGTTTTTTATGCATAAAATACAGCAATTAGTGTATATTCTTGTAAATTCTTCTTATACCATAAAAATAGAGTAAAAAATGGCTGCCCCCTGAAAATTAACGGCATGACGTGTCTATAATTGCGGGTGATCATATTTTGAGCTGCCAGTGATGCCCATTTCCGTTTATTTCTTAACTTGTCCGCACTGGCTCTCCATATTTTGAGGTTAAAGTTTAATTGCGTGCTAACTAATCCTTTTGTTCGTGATTTTTTTGTAGCATGAGTAGGGAACTCCCGCGATTCGTTTGGAATAAAAAAGCCCTGAGAAAATACTGCCACCTGAGGCGCAAGTATCCCGTGTCCCGGGCCTTTCTGCGCCGAAACTGGTGGAATGCCAAGCGTTTCATACTCCATACCGTGACACCGCGTTGCGTTCTGCGCAGCTATGGATGGCGCCGTCGTCGAAACAGAGTCTTCATCCTGCGGCGCATCCGCCGCGTGCTCTTTGATACACGTCTCAAGAAGATGATCAAGCGACGCCTCCAGAACGTGCGCCAGTGGTCGAAGAGTGTGACCAGCTACTACCGGAAGATGGGTCGCATCGAGGAGTACGAGGAGACGGAGCTCTACAATGTTTCAGAGCCGCTGGCAGCCGAGGAGGTGTCCAAGCAGATGAAGGAGCAACTGGAGCTGCTCAAGAGCGGCAAGCGGGGATTGTCCCTGATCGAGGATGCCAACCGAAACGTAGAGTTGCAGGCGGAACCAGTCTCGTCGTATAAGGAGACTTCAGAAACCGAGGAAACGGAGATGCAGACAGAAGAAGCTGACATGGGCACCCCAAAGGTGAATGAGGAAAAGACACCCACAAAGTCCCCAAAGGAAGCCTCAGCCTTGGATGAGGCCACACCCACTCCGTCAACGCCCAGCAAGGGGCCCTATAGCACCTGCTCCAGCACCGAGAAGTCGGATAATGGAGAAAAGGCCGGGGGCAGCAAGTTCTTAGACATGCTCATCAGCAAGGTGCGCGTTAGGACCTTTGCCAACGAGTCCAACATGCCAACGCAATCGGGTCCAGGAAGAGCCACGCCCTCGGAGGATGATGGCAGCGAGGATTTTGTGGGCTTCGACGAGAGCGCCCACCAGCCGGGCATGCTGCTGACCCCTTTGGTGCCGCACAA
This sequence comes from Drosophila ironensis, assembly GCA_021223825.1. Classification (NCBI taxonomy): domain Eukaryota; kingdom Metazoa; phylum Arthropoda; class Insecta; order Diptera; family Drosophilidae; genus Drosophila; species Drosophila ironensis. The sequence continues at coordinate 274,788 of JAJJHQ010006980.1, forward strand.
CCGCAAGACGCTGGAGGGGAACGCGGCGTTTGTCAGTCCCTCGCTGGAGGCCTACATGCGTAAACATCACAACGATCCGCTGGATAATGAGAAGCTGCTGGAGCCGATGGGCCACGATGGGCAGGTCACCTCGCACAGCATGGCCCCGCCGATGGACATGCCCGCCATACCGGAGGCTCTGCAGCGCCTGCGAACGGTGGCCGAGCGCAAGCAGTACCTGCAGCGCTTCAAGAATCACAAGGGCATCATAATCAACAACGAGGCGAACATCTACAAGGAGCTGCAGCGGAAGAAGCGCCAGCGGAAGGTGAAGATCGGAGCCATGCAGGCCCTGCAGTCGCCTGCCACCCAGATGCCCTTCACCCGGCAGGGCTGGCAGGCGGCCAGCTATGTGGCCACCGAAAACCTCAAATACTACTATCAGGTGAGTGATACTTTCTAGGACTTTGTTGAATGGGTATTAAATGATTTGGTGTGTGCTGCACAGGTAATGCAGGTGGACGGGGAGATGGTCCGACTGCCAGGCGCCCAGGGCAACAATTTGCTCCGCGAAAAGAAGCCATACAGCAGCGTGCTCAGCACAAAAGAAGCAGTAAAGCTGACATGCAACAGCACGTGTTTGGATGCTCGGATCTGTTCGGAGCTGAAGGTGGTACGCACCAACGTGAGCCCGGTGAACAAACACCGGGTGCTCAATCGGTTCCCACTGCCCGCCATCTTCCGTCCCTGCCCGCTGTCCAAGAAGCCTCTGCAGCGTCCGCTGGACGATGACACGGCGGCCCTGCTCCTGGCAGGCGGAAGCATGGCGGTGGTCAGCATGCCAACCGTTCAGCTGGACGTGATGCCGCAGCTGGGGCGTCCCCTGCACGAGATCGCCAAGCGCTATCTGCAGTACATCCTGCCCCATCACGACATCACGCGCGAGTGGGCCGAGTTCAGTGTCTCGACGCTGCAGGGAGCGGGCTGCATGAAGGAGGCCGAGGAGCAGGCCGGGCAGTCGCCAGAGGGGCGCAGGAAGAGCTTCACCTTCGTCATTCCCTACATGAACGATCGCAACCATGTGCTGGTGCGTCGCGTTGTCGATCGCTCCGAGGAGTTGGACACCAGCTTCCACAAGGATCCGCACAATCTGCAGCAGCTGAGCTTCCGCGCGAATGTGCCCGACGATGCCGATTCCGTCATGATGGTCTGTGCGAACGTAATCAGCGATATGATCAACTCGGTGGCCATCAGTTGCAGCGAGAACAGTTTCTTCAGCGAAGATCCCGATGCCGTGGTCGGAGGCGCGGAGGCCGATGTGGATTTCTTCAAGATGGATCCCGGAAAGGGAAAACCGGGTGGCAAGAAGCGCCTGCCCACCAAGCAGAAGCGTCTGGCCCTCGAGCTGAGACGCTTGAATGCCACGATTATCGACGCAGCTGCCCGCGATGGAGAGGGTAAGTTCTTGATCTTTTCCACAAATTCTGTGTTTACCTAATGAAGCCTTACCGATTGTCTGTGTAGCGAAAAGCAACTGCAGCAAGGATTTCTGCCGCTTGGGCTGCGTCTGTGACAGCTTATCGGGTGTGGAGATACCTGTGAGGGATCACTGCGGCAGGGCAGAGTGCGTCCTTGAGTGCGAATGCGTTGGCGGAGAGCAGGGTCGTGTTGTACGCGTGGAGGCTGCCGATGTAAGATTTTTTCAATTCCTCCTTTGCCTTGGTTACTTAACGCGTAATGTTTCGATTTCAGGGTCAGGGCATTTCCAACGCAGATGCATTTATATTGCGCCGCAAGGCCACGGCGCGCTTGGCCAAAATGGAGAAGGAATTCACCTCCACTTTGGTGCTCACCGACAACGAGACGCTGCTGATCAACGAGTCCCAGGGCGACAAGAAGCGACGCTGCACAAAGGCGCCCAAGCGGTACGAGGATTTCGACGACACGGATATCTTTTTCGAGGAAAAGACCAAGGTAGTATCGCCCACGTCCAAGAGGCAAAAGAAGTTGGCCGCCGCTGCAGCAGCCGCCGCAGCTGCCGCAGAAGTTGCACGCAAGTCCGCCCCCGTTTTGCGCGAACCCTGTCTTGTAAAGGACACGGATATGGTCAAGGTAAATCACTGCCGCGTGGGCCTGCGCCGACTGCCGGACGTGGATAACCTGGCCACGTTCTGCATGACCCACCAGCTGTACAAGTGCTTCTGTGGCGGCACTTCTCCCGTCGGCAAGCCCGTGGTCATCGAGAAGGAGCAGTGGAACCCGGCTGTGCAGCACTTTAATCCCGATCTGGCCACCAGAGCTCACTACAGCTTCGAACGGCCGCCAGATGAGCCTGCACCAAAGAAATCAAAGCTGAAAATGAAGATGGACCCGAAAACAGGAAATCCAATCATTGTGAGGGAGGAGCCGGCTAGGGAGAAGCCTGTGAAGGAGCCTCCGAAGAAGGAGCAGCCGAAGAAGGAGCTGCCGAAGAAGGAGGAACGCACGTCCTCAAGGGAGTCCTCTCCGCCCAAGACTGAACCTAAAAAGGGCGTCAATGATGCACTGCCCAAACATTTGGAAACGGAATCTCCACCGCGGCGGTCCATTGAACTGGACACCATATACAGCTATTACAGTTCTCGCCCGGATGTGTGCAGACGGGCCATTATCGTGCCAAAGAACTCATATCACAGGCTGAACACTAAACGCGCGCAGAGGATGCGTGAGTATTTTGCCCGTCAAGAGACGCCAGAAATGTATGTCATGCTCAAGAGGCGCATTGCGGGTGCCATTGGCTACTACCGCAAGGCGGTAGAACGACAGACTTCTCAGTCAGAGACCACGACAACGCCAACGCCAACGCCTGCCGTGATCGAGGTTCGCGACGATTCCGATGGAAGCGAGTCCGCCTCTTTGCTGCGAAAGAAGCGACCGGCCCCGGCCCCGGCCAAGGAGCCGATCGCGGGCAAACGCAAAAAACATGAAAAACAGAAGGAGGCGGCAGCCGCCGCGCAGTCGGGCAGCAAGCCGGATATCCAAGTGCCTCGCATTGCCGCCTGTTACTCGCTGAATGCCTCCTCCATCGATGTGTTTGGTTCGGGCATACCGAGCGCAGCTGCCGCAGCCTCATCCCCCGAGACAAATACGCCCAGCTTCCGGAACTTCTACAACGAAGTGGTGAAAAACATGAACACTTTGGTTAGCAAGAAGATGCAGGATATTGATTTGGCGCTGCAGCGTGACAGCAAGATAATACCCTCCCCCAACGAGGAGATTCTGTGCATCATCAAATGGGATAACTTTTTGGCCGCCTATGAAACGGGCTATGTCTTCATCTGGGAAGTGCAGATGAAAACCTATCAGTTTTTGGCAGCCACCACCACCAACAGGATGCCCTCCGTGTGCGGAGCCATAGGAGTTGTGAACACCAGCTTCGCCCCCGATCGCAGCACGCTGCCCCTGATGGCGCGCCTGCTGATGGAGGGCAAGCGGAACGATAACACGAACCGGCTGGCTGTGGTGATGCAGGGCAGACAGAGCTACTGGCTGGTCAAGGGATTCCTGCGCCACATGGCGGCGAATGCCTGCACCCGACCGACGCCGCAAACGCACCCCTTGCTCACCAAGAAAATCAATGTGCTCTGCTCGCTGCTGGTGAAGCAGCGGATCAGAGAAACCCAGAGGAAGCAGCAGCGCGCCGGGGCGTCTTCGCCTAGTCCGTCTTTAGATTCGGAGGCTCAACCCTCGCCATCCTCAAACCCAGCCCCTGCTGCCTCTTCGTCTTCGCCTGCGCCTGCTCAAGTTACAACGAAGAGAGCCAGGGCACAGAGTCCGAGCTCGTCGGACGGCTCGCCTTCGAAGCAGCAACGTATGTTGTTAAGCAGCTTGCCCAAACTGAATGGCAGCAACTTGACGCAGATCCGCAGCAACATCGAGTTCCGTAAAGTCAACCACACCGATGTGGAGGAGCTTCAGATACCGGAGCACCATTCACAGGATCATCGCTGGGTGGTGCTCGACCTTTTCGACGACTTTTCGCACATCTTTGTGCCCGCCTTCGGGGACATGATTTCGCGCGACCGCATCCACAACGTCATGCATGTGGCCAGCGAGAAGCAGAAGGTTGTGATGCTGCAGTTCTTCCAGAACGCACCCTACGACGCCTTCGTGACACCCTCATCACGCAAGAAGATTTACTTTGGGCCCCTGCGTCTGGACTCGCCGCCGCCGGTGCTGGTGCTGCTTCAGAGCGTCGATCGGAAGATGATGCTGCGCGAGGTGTACCAGCGCGAGCACTCGATTGAGGTCGACCCCAGTCGCCGCAGCATGGCCTTCTGGGTGTTGAACGTCAACGGGCAGGTGCACTTCGAGATCGACGTTGAGTCGACGGCCAAGCTGGAAGCGGCGCAGGCGGCCTCGGGTGTGACTGAAGTCAATTTGCTGCAGATACCATCACAGCTATCTGTGGAGATCGAACGGGAGGAGGACGTCGTGCCGCCCGTGGTGGTTCTCGACAGCGACGAGGAGGAGGAGGAGGAGAAGAAAGCGACGCCGAACCAGGTGGACAATGATGGCAGCGCTGAGCCGCCAACGTTGCAGAAAATGGACCCGGGCTGCACGAACTTCACCATTGAGGCGGTAGGCTCCGGTCGCGGCCTGCAGATCACAAGCACCAACTCGGCGAGTGACATCCTGATGCCAGGGGCGGAGGATCTGACCCCCTGCCAGTTGAGCAAGGGCTTCATGCCGTTCATAGCCAATGTGCCGGCCAAGAACGGTGAGCCGGTGCCGGCAACCCAGTCCCTCAATCCCCAAGTGCCGCTTTCAAAATTTTTGGAGGACGTGGAGATTTCCACTGCCAACCCATCCAGCAGCCAGCCGCCGGCGAAGATGCCCCGTTTGATGCCGCAAAGCAGGATCAACGAGTCCCTGCAGAAGCTTCTGAGCAACGGCAAGACCGCCAATTCTGGGACCCCTGGCGGCATAACAATCACCAAGGTGGGCGGACAAGATACCCAGCTGGACAGCGAGGGCGTCAAGATTGGCAAAAAGCGCGGTGCCATGATCACAGTGAAGCCGTTACCAGTGAAAGCATTAGCCTTACCAAGTGCGCCCAATGCCACTAAGCCACCCGGCACCTTCATTCCTGTGGCTGCTACACAGTCGCGTTCTGTTGTCAAAATATTGCCAAAAACTCCTGTGAATCGCGTGCTAGCTCCTGGTAATGAGTCCGCGCCGGCGAAGAATGAGAAGCCCACGCCTGCAGCCTCCACCCCCAGGTTGCCGGTCCGGGTGGAGACAGCTCCGCGTCTATCCCTGCCGGTGAAACCGAAGAATGCCAGCGAACAGCCGATGGCTAAGCGCCCTTCCCTGCCAACCAAGACGGTGCTTGCAGGGACACCAAAGGCGCTTGCCGGGCGCGTAGTGAAAGCTGCTGCCCCGCAGTCACCCGACGGGGGAGCTCTTCCGAAACCTGTGACTGCATTGGCCCCCAAAGGCAATTCCCTCCTGAAATCACCGTTGGCCCTTCCGACTTCCCGACCAACTCCCCAATTCAACGGCACTCCACCGAAGAACCTTCCAGACGGAAAAATAATCTATGGCATCGTTGCGGCCAGGGGATTGCCGCAATTCCGAGTGAAACTGCAGGGAACCGATTTCATGATCAAGATGCCGGAGGTTGGGGTGCTGCGGTTCAAAAGCTTCGAAGCAGGCACGCACTTTTTGAATCGGTGAGTAGTACAGACAATCGAATAGCCTATGTCACTTTAAGCCTAACATTACCTACACATTTTAGTCATCTGGCCAAGAATCCGCGCCTGGAGTCGGTCCTCCCTGCCTCGTGGACGTTCGTTCCCATGGATATGTCCAATTTGGTGCAGTCTACAAAGCCACAATCGCCGAGTAATGTCGCCCAAGTGACACCGAAGAGAGAGCAACATCAGCAGCAGCAGCATCAGAACTCACCATCGTCCCCGGCGTCCATTGTGATCGAAGATTAATAGCGCAAACTTCATTTGGAGTAGTTTTAAGGTACACCTACGCAACACTCACTTCTCGCTAGTGCACACCATGTTTTCGGATGGATACATATTCAATATGTACACACAGATTATGTTGAACCCTAGGTTAACGCCTTAACATTGGTTTATTTTGTTTACGTTTACGTTTACGTTTACTATAACGTTTAGAGTTAATTACAACACATCCAGGTATTATCACAGATCGCAGCTGAATCTGATCGGATATTGAAACGAATTGTGCGTGATTTATGAAACATTTTTTTAGCTATCCTATTGAATATATGAATACATGTTTAAAACTGTAGATAACGAGAGAAATCCTTCACATTTCGAGTATTTGGATGAGAGAATTGGCAAGCGGTGCGATTCAAAATGCTTTGAAATTTGGCGCCCAAATCAGCTGTCTTCGGTGCTGTTCCGTTTCCACGGCGTTCCCACGCCCGCTCCGCAGCTGTTCCAGATTCTGGGACCAATGCAAGAGAGCCTGAGGAACAAGCACCACCGCACCGAGAAACAAATCGCTGTTTACACTCGGGTCTCCCGCGTTTTCGGCATTAACTTTCAAGCAAAAGCAAAGAGCTTGTCGCGTATCAGGCCCACGATAGTTGGCCGATAAGCCCAGGGCATTGTCTGCGGAGAACAGTGTGGACAGGCGGAGGAGAGCCCCGAAAATTGGCAAATTCAAAACAAGCCGTTCAAGGTCAGCCTTAGATATAGAACCATCGAGGAAGCGCATACACACACGCACCGTCGGCTGATCGGGTTGTGAGTATGTATATTGTGTGTGCGTCGCCCGCTCGCTCGGCGACACTAATTCGCTTGCCTAAACAATTTGCAGAAATCGGAAAAGCTCGGCCCTCTTCGGTTTTCAACGCGTTGGAAGCCTGCTCCAGATTGCATTTCAACCTGAGCACTCGCACGCGTCTGATCGCCTGCGCCCGGCTCTGCACCAGACTTCTATCGAAAATGGGCTGTGACGCAAAGCAAGAGTCGCCAACCGGTCCTGCCGGTCCCGCCGGCTACCTGCGGATCAAGGACATACCCGCCCTCAACCAGGACCACTGCCGCATACTCGATCCGGCCAAGGTGGAGCGCATCATCAACGAGTTCGTCCAGGGCGGGCCGGAGCGCATGCAGCTCGTCTCGGACTTTGACTACACCATCACCAAGCAGCGCACCGAGGACGGCGGAGCGGTGCCCTCGAGCTTTGGCATCTTCAACGCCTGCGAATCGCTGCCGGAGAACTTCAAGGCGGAGACGGACAAGCTGTACCACAAGTACCGGCCGATCGAGATCGATCCGCACATGCCCGTCGAGGAGAAGATCCACTACATGATCGAGTGGTGGACCAAGTCCGGCGAGCTGACCAGCGGCTTTCCCTTCGATCAATCGGAAATCGATGAGATAGCCAGCAAGTACAAGCATGCGCTACGTGACCGCACCCACGAGTTTTTCGCCGACCTGCAACGCCTCGGGATACCCACGCTCGTCTTCTCCGCCGGCCTCGGCAACTCGGTGGTCTCCGTGCTCCGCCAGGCGGAGGTGATGCACCCGAACGTCAAGGTGGTGTCGAATTTCCTACAGTTTCGCGACGGCCTGCTGGACGGCTTTCAGCAGCCGATGATTCACACGTTCAACAAGAACGAGACCGTGCTGGATGGCAGTGAGTACTACGACCTGGTGCACACCCGGGACCACATCATCGTGATGGGCGATTCCATCGGGGATGCGGACATGGCCTCCGGCGTTCCGGCCTCGTCGCACATCATGAAGATCGGCTTCCTGTTCGATCACGTCGAGGCCAACATGGATAAGTACATGAAGACCTTCGACATCGTCCTGGTGGACGACCAGACCATGGACGTGCCTCGCACCCTGCTGGCCCTCATCGAGAAGCAGCACCAACTCAACCTGCAGGCCGCCTCCACGAAGCATAGTTCGCTTTAGGCGAAGAGTATCCGAGATCCGAGATGTTCCTGCTCTCTAAGCGGCGGAGGAAGTGCTAACTAAATTGACGGAGGCAAAAACAACAGAAACAGAAGCTACTAATTAAGTGGTTGTAGGTGCAACCATTTCACTCATCCTTTACTGTATACCCAAAACCCACAAACAATAATAAATGACAACGGAACACACATAAAACTGCAAAATTGTCGAAGGCGTCCAAAGTGGTCACGTAGCTCTATGTATTTGCTTTATTTGCTATTTTAGTTACTAACTGAATCGGAGGGTGATTCATGCCAATAATACCATTCTCACCGGATCGAATTAAGCTCTGGACAAGCAAATAAAGCTGGAAATGTGAACCAGAAACCGTTTCATCTGTATCTTTCGATTGCACTTGCCGTGCATATAGGGTTACAAAAATAATAGTACCCAGGTTTTTATTGACTCAACCAAATTCCATAAAACAAATGGCAAGCAATGCGATCGGTGGGTTCTAGGGTAAAAGATTATACTCGTATAAACGATGAGTTCCGAGTAAAAGATAAAGGAAACTACGGTGTTATGTATTATCAAGCTTATCATAGTAATTAATCTTGGCATTCATAGAGTTTTAAATATCTGCTAAGAGGTAAGTATTACACAAAACATATGCAAATCTCATGGGTGCAATCTCTCTAGGGTGAATGGTAAAGAAACTAAATTTAAATATATTCATTTGCTTATTTTTATACGTACATATGTATATGGAAAAGCTAATCCCATGAGTTGTATTAGGGTAAACGATTATGAAAAATGACTTGGAGGTCAATATTTTATGTTTTTTTTTTGCTCTTGGTCCGTTAAAGTCTATATAAATAATAAGGTAGTGTTTTTTACTTTTATCTATCGAAAACATGCAACGAGGAAATATTTATTTATCTTATTTAAAATATGTAAAGTATTTAGGCTTTGTATTTTGATAATGCAAAGAGGTAAATGTTTTGTTAATTCTGGATTTCTGCAATATGCTGGTTAAAAAAAAGGTTGAAAATTTAAAACTATCATTGCGCCCAAACTGGAATTGCGCCCAAATGCTCATAGAGATGTGTCAAACTCTGGTTTCATAGTGATGGCCCGATAGCTCATCTCAGTAGCTGTCGCAAAGACCTAGAATTTTTAGGTGTAACCTGTCAATTGCCCCGATTCCCGATTTCCCACCTAGAGTTTGAATTTTAGTTAGCCAAGGCTCACCTGCCCCCATGCATTGTTTTGCACACGGTTGGCAGCTCCGACAACATACTGCACCTGACTGCCTGCTGGCAATGCTGGCAAGCGCTGCCCCGTGGCTGCTGGCAACGCTGCGCTGGAAGTGGTGGTAGGGAAGTGTGGAAGCGATCCGATCAGCTGGTGGGCAGCAGTTTTGCGCATTTCCAATCCCCCACACACACGAAACAAAACGAATCGAAACAAACACACAGAGAGTGCAAGTCATGTTCGGATTTGACGGTGAGTACCGCCGCCGTCCGGTGCAAAGTCTGGGCGGCGCCTCGCACACCTGCGACCGGGACACCGTGATCCGCAAGGCCGCCCAGGAGCGCCAGAAGCGGAACGAGCTGCGCCAGAAGGCCAACGGGGCGGTGGTGCTGCAGTCCTACGCCCGCAGCTTCATCCACCGCCAGCGCCGCAAGCGGGCCGAGCGCGAGGCCTTCGACGCCTACCTGCTGGCCCACAAGGATCGCCTCACCGAGGACGAGAGCCTGAGCTTCCTCCTGCGCCGCCTCAACTTCTTCTACAACAGCCGCGACGTCAAGGACGGCGAGCGATTGGTGGGTGGTCCCTTTCGCCCCCCTCGGAATCCCCCTCTAACATAGCTGATGACTTTACTCTTTTCTTGCAGATTGAGATATGCCAGCAGATCCTGCGACAGCCTGGACGCCTGCTGCAGCACTCCACGCACGACTCGATGTGGCTGCTGCGCCTCTGCCGGCTGCTGGACACCTGCCTCCACCAGCTGGGCCAGCCGCTCACCCCGCAGGCCATCCCCCTGCGCATGCTGGAGACCTTCACCACGGTGTCCGCCGTGCAGCGTCACGTGCCGGACGAGGGGCAGCTGTTCAAGTATTTGGAGCGCGTNCGAAATCCCCCTCTAACATAGCTGATGATTTTACTCTTTTCTGCAGATTGAGATATGCCAGCAGATCCTGCGACAGCCTGGACGCCTGCTGCAGCACTCCACGCACGACTCGATGTGGCTGCTGCGCCTCTGCCGGCTGCTGGACACCTGCCTCCACCAGCTGGGCCAGCCGCTCACCCCGCAGGCCATCCCCCTGCGCATGCTGGAGACCTTCACCACGGTGTCCGCCGTGCAGCGTCACGTGCCGGACGAGGGGCAGCTGTTCAAGTATTTGGAGCGCGTGTTCGGCTTCCTCATCGTGCGCGACTACTTCGTGCGCCTGCGCCGCCTGCTGGACGACAAGTGCCCGCCCCTGGACGGGGAGACGCTGCACGCGCCCAGTCCCCTGGCCGAGGCACTGCTGCAGCTCCTGCTGCGCCCTCTGGCCGTGGCCAGGCGCTCCTGTGCGGGCAGCCAGATGGGCGGCATGTCGCCCATGGCTTTGGTCGTCTGCCAGAACTTTGTGCGTGACATCCTGGCCACCCCGCAGACGGATCCGCTGCGGTACTTCGTCCTGCCCTGCCTGGCGCAGAGCCCCGAGTTCCCCTTCGACCTGCTGATGCGCTCGCTGTTCGAGGCCCTGGAAACGGCCATGCCCGTTGATCCGGAGACCTCCAGCCGGCGGAGTTTCCTCTTTCACGGAGCGGACACAGGGCCGGGCAAGGGCCAGGCCCTGCCCCTGGAGGTGCTCTTCTCGTCGTTTCTGCTCAACTCGCTCCTCATACTCGACCGCAAGCAGCTGGGTGAGCAGCAAAAACGCTTTATTAACCTCCCAGACAGTATACAGATGTCCCATATCTACAGAGACCCTGCAACAAGGACCCCTGCTCGTGGTGTATGTGCGTCTCATTGCGGAGATGATGCCCAACATCCTGCAGCTGCCAAAGAGCACGCTGCGCAGTCATGCGAATGCCCCGCATCGTCACAGGGACAGCGACGACGAGTCGGAGGATTCGGAGGAGGAGGAGGACCAGCCATCGGCCCGCAACCTCGACTACGACATGGAGCAGTCCTTTCGCCCCAGCGACGAGCTGAGCGCCAAGGAGCGCGACTGCCTATTGGAGTCGATTGCCATTCTAAACGAAACGCAGCGCGTGGACTTTATTGTGCAGCAGTTGGACCAAAACATCGACAATGGGCCGCTCATCTATGCCCTCTGCGAGATCTGTCACAACCTGATGATCTACAACAAGCACGCGGTCTTTGAATACAAGTGAGTAATCAATAGATTGCTGCTTGGATACTGACTCTTATCGTTTTTAGATTGATATACACCTTGGCCTTTACGCCCAAGTTTATACGTGCTGTGTGGTTCAAATTGGCGGCAGAATCATCCCAACTGGGCTTCTCGGCCCCACTCACCCTCATTTCCAAGGGCGTTGTGCGTGCGTATCTACAATCCCTAATCAATTTATCATATATTTAACAAATAGTTCTTTCCGGCAGCCAAGCAAAAAGGTGTAGACCGCACTATACCTCTGTTGGCCACTTTCTGCATGCTCTTCGGCCGCCTACTGCCCACGCTGCACGACGTTGAGTTTGTGGAGAACAAGCTGCTGATGCAGGCCCAGACCACCATCAACCACGTCCGCTTGATGCCCTTCTCCATTGCCGAAATCGTGCAAATGTCCAAGACGCTGAAGGACATAAGTCTGGGCCTCGTCGAGCTTGCCTTTCCCGAGACCCGCACCAATTTGGCCAACTATCGCAACGTTCTCGGGCACACGGAGGCCGATGACAAGAAAGCGCGGCACCAGAAGCAAATCTGGGCCAATCTCCTCAATGTGGTGGTCTTCGTGCTCAATCAGATACACACGCGCGACCTGCGCTTGGGCTTCTGTCCGGAGTCGCACTGGACGGTGAGCAGGCTGGATTTGCCGCTGGACAGGCCCACGGACCTGCCGCTGACCCACAGCAGTCGCCTTCGGGGCATTCGCCCCTTCCAGCCCATCAGGGACTTCACGCGCGAGGATTTCGAGAACGGACCGCCGATGTCCACCAAGCAGATTCGCTCGATCACGATCCTGCGAGAGATCCCCTTTGTGGTGGCGTTCAACAAGCGCGTGAGCATTCTGCAGGGCCTGGTGGCGGCCAACAAGATGCGGGTGCAGGGAAATTTGCAGGCCTTCCTGCAGGGTCCCTTCATCATGGTTACTGTGAGACGTTCGCATCTCTACGAAGATGCCTACGACAAGCTGCGTCCCGAGAATGGTAAGTACAAGGTCCGGCACTCGAAGTGTAACCGATCGTGCAGAGAGCCCTTGGACTGATTAACTGGTTACATTTTACTTAAAAGTTAATCAAGGTCCAGCACTTAAAGTGCAACCGATCTTACGGAGAGTCCTTGGACTGTTTAACTGGTTACATTTTACTTAAAAAGTGATACGAGCTCCGGCACTCGAAGTGTAACCGATCGTGCAGAGAGCCCTTGGGAATTTTAGCTGGCTACACTTCGAGTGCCGATCCATATAATGTGCAGGGACTTTCATAGGACAGGGTAAATCTTAACTTATGTTTGTGCATTGAATTCTTCCAGAACCCGATCTACGCTTCAAGTTCCGCGTTCAGTTTGTTTCCGCCCTAGGACTGGATGAAGCCGGCATTGATGGTGGCGGCGTGTTCCGCGAATTCCTCTCGGAACTAATCAAAACTGCCTTCGATCCCAATCGAGGATTCTTCATGTAGGTTTTATTTAATACAAGCAATCTGCATCTGAATCTAATGTGCAATGAACTTCCATCTTTAGGGTTACCACTGACAACAAGCTGTACCCGAATCCCAATGTGGCCGATCTCTTCGAGGACTACGAGAAGCACTACTTCTTCATTGGACGCATTCTAGGCAAGGCCATCTATGAGAATCTGTTGGTTGAGCTGCCGTTGGCCGAATTCTTCCTAACCAAGTTGGCCGGCAAATACTCGGACGTTGACATACATCAGTTGGCCTCCCTGGATCCGGAGCTGTACCGGAACCTGTTGTACTTGAAGGACTACACTGGCGATGTCAGCGAACTGAATTTGGACTTCACGGTGGCCAGCAGTTCGTTGGGGCAGACGCAGATTGTGGAGCTTAAGCCGCAGGGCCAGAGCATTCCGGTGACCAATTCGAATCGCATAGAGTATCTGCAACTGATCGCCGACTACAAGCTCAACGTGCAGATACGCCGTCACTGCAATGCCTTCCGCAAGGGGCTCTCTAATGTGCTGCCCATCGAGTGGCTGTACATGTTCAGCAACAAGGAGCTGCAAATACTCATCTCGGGCGCCGAGATACCCATCGATCTGGAGGATCTCAAGAAGCACTGCAAGTACGGCGGCGAGTTCACGCCCGAACATCCCTCGATCGTGGCCTTTTGGACGGCCCTCGAGGGCTTCGACGATCTGCAGCGCAGGCAGCTGCTCAAGTTTGTCACCAGCTGCTCCAGGCCACCACTCTTGGGCTTCAAGGTGAGTTTTCAGCGTACCTTTTTGTTCTCCTAATATATATGTTTGTAATTCAGGACCTGGATCCACCTTTCTTCATACAAAACGCTGGGGACATGGAGCGCCTGCCAACGGCCAGTACTTGCACCAATCTGCTCAAGCTGCCGCCCTTCAGCACCGTGGAACAGATGCGCGAGAAGCTGCTGTACGCCATACAGTCCGGCGCTGGCTTCGAGCTTAGCTAATTTGTCTGGACATCTGGACATTCCCACAGCTCCCTCTCCTATTCTACACGCATTCACCTGAGACATATCCAAATCTAATCCAAGCTACAGCATTAATGTTACTACCCACCTGAGATGAACACAGATGAACAGGATCAGAATCAGAATCCGAATCCGAATCCGACTCCCAGGCCGGCAGGCAGGCGGTGCAACTATTCCAGTTAATTTACAAACCTACTGTACATTTATGCTTAGTGTGAAGTATCAAGCTTAATGAGGTCTGTTTAAAAAGTTTTCTTTATAGTTCGTTTGACTTTGTTTTTCGTATAACAAAAATATATAAATGTAAATCAAAGCAGATGCTAGCTAAGAATATTTATACGATGTACCTTAAGGTACAAATGGTTTGTTCAATGTATGTAACAGGGAGATGGAAGCGATTCCGATCCTATAAAGATCCTATAAATTCTTGATCTGCATTAACAGCCGATCAGCTGTATTTTCTTCGATAACTTCGACAAAATAAGAGCTAGAGACCTATTTCTTTTTGCATTAGGTCCGTTTAACTATTACGTAATTAAGGTCATTCTCGGATTTTTGCCACGCCCCTTTCCGCCTTCGTATTTGCAAAAAAATCGATTTATCAAAAATGGTAAAAACTAGAGACATAATTTTAAGTCCGTCAAGTCCACTGATCGTCAAACCGTGTATGCAAAATTACGTCGAGATCGGACAATAAATATAGAAGATATGACCAATTAAAGTTGTAACCAGTGGTTACTTTCCACGGCAATGGCAAGAGATCACGAATTAAAAACCTTTTTGCGATTAGAGCACTCCTTCTCCTAGCTTAAAGTTTTCATATCTTAATATCTTAAAATCTTCTTTGGGAGTCCAATTATCTATCCCTATCACTATTTTTTCAATGCTGGCAAAGTTGGGCAAAAGATACCAAAAAATGTTATGATTTTTCGCAACTTTCCGGGCTCACAGCTCGGCCAAAAAGGCCCGGATGGCGGAAAGCCATACCTTCCCGAAATCTACTAATCGAGGACCATCGTTTGGCATCAAAACCTGGCAACCCTAAATTCGATCCGATTTTCGCATTTTTGGTAAGGGGTAACATCACGATTTTTACGGATTTTGGGGAAAATTTTTTTGGTGGGAATCGGGAAAGTTGGGATGCCGATCGATATAGAATCTTTTCACGAATCGTTGGAGCTACGGCATTCCCGGATCGGAGCCGTATTGGCCGAGATATTTGCATACAAATTTGCGGTAAGTAGGTTTTCCAAAAATTTGAAATACCGTGTTGTAAAATACGCGGATGTCCTGTGTTGGCAAACGTAAAAATCATACACACTAGTGCTGAAAAACTTTTAAAGAGAGCAGCTGCTCCAAAACTGTATGGCTTGAAAACAAATAAGCTTAGTTGACTCTCAAACTGTATCGGATAAGTTCAGAAGCCCGCCAAATTTAAATTTTTCTATACAGACAGCAATGCTTACCTTTTTTCGCAACTTTCCGGGCTCACAACTCGGCCAAAAAGGCTCGGATGGCGAAAAGCCATACCTTCCCGAAATCTACTCATCGAGGACCATCGTTAGTGTGAAGTATCAAGCTTAATAAGGTCTGTTTAAAAAGTTTTTCTTTATAGTTCGTTTGACTTTGTTTTTCGTATAACAAAAATATATAAATGTAAATCAAAGCAGATGCTAGCTAAGAATATTTAAATAAAGGGCAAGCGTCGTCAGTGACACCTCTGAATGGTCCCTGAATCAATGACTTCAACGCAGCCTGCAGTCGTATCCGCATCCTCTTTCGCCTCCGACGATGCTATAAATCATCATCATTGTGCCACCGGTGTGTCCAGCTGCCAGGCCTGTTGAATAATTCGTCGGTAGACCAGTTGCGGTGCAGTGGCGGCGAACAGAAAGTCAATATGATTATAGCCCTGCACTTGGTACGTCTCGATGCGGCTGTTGCGTAGCTCTCCGGCAAGCCTCTGCACGTCCGCCGGACTGGACAGCACATCCCGGGATCCGTGGAAGACCTGCAGCTGAAGGCGCACGTTGGCCAACTGGTACGAGGGGGGCGTGCTCTGGCCATATTTCTGGGCATTAAGACTCGGCGTCCGGTAGTCGAACTGCTGGAACATTCCTGCGGCCAAAAACAAATCATTAATGCGGATTTCGTTACTACTTGACCCGTACAACTCGACTGGGAGGGATAACTTGTACGGAGAAAAACTATGGGTGTTATTAATGTGAAACTTCACCCAAATCTAAGGCCCAAAAGGAGTCGGATCGGTAAAAGCTGTTTTTTTACAAGATTCCTTAGAAAAACGGGTAGGACAGCTTTTGTTTCAACGATATGAAAAGTTTGGTATCCAAGATAAGACAGTTATGACAAAGATTTGCGCACCCAAAAGTGCAGATTGACTCGTTCTAAAAATGTGCTACAAATTTATAAGCTTTCTCAACTTAAATTAGATGGATAGTTTTTCTAGACGTGATTTTTAAAACACTACCAAGATGCGCATTTTAAGCGTTGCAATGACAACTTTTGATGTTGGCAAATTGGCCTGTAATGCGATACTTACCACTATTGATGAGCTGTCCAAAGTGCTGCAGTTGGCGTCGCGATATGCCCGCCGGCGTTGTCTCAAGGATGCGTGGCAAGATGTTCTGCAAAGGGATTGGATTCGATTGGATGATTGGGCCCGAGACGAAAGCCATTTTGTTAGGCTTAAACTTCGAAATCGTTTAAATTTTATGAGCAGCAGCCGGAAGCAGATGCCCCGCCAACGACCTCGTCTTCGACACCACCTCACCCACTGACCGCCCACTTGAGGGTCGAACCATTCATGTGCGAGTGTGTGTTCCGTGCTGGTGTATCGTTGTGCGTTCAGGCTGCTATTTCCGTTTCATTGCGACACAAAGCATAAACGGAAGTGCACACAAGCAGGCACACCTCCACAAATCACACATGAGCGGGCACAGAGGAGCGGCAGGTCCTGGGCCAGAGGCCGAGAGGTCCTCGCTTTGAACCAAAGCCGGGGAGTTGAATTTATATTATTTGTTTTGAAATTAGCTGCTTATTTGCTGGCTCC
Organism: Drosophila ironensis; assembly: GCA_021223825.1. Taxonomy (NCBI): domain Eukaryota; kingdom Metazoa; phylum Arthropoda; class Insecta; order Diptera; family Drosophilidae; genus Drosophila; species Drosophila ironensis. Next base: position 291,629 of record JAJJHQ010006980.1, read on the forward strand.
GCTTCAGCTTTAGCCTCTGCTGTAGCCCCTGATTAAGGTAAGTGCAGTGAGGTTTTCGATTTTCCATTGAGATTGATATTGATATTGCTCTGGGGCGAATAGCCGCTGATTGAAATTGCTAAAGAGATTTGATGAGGCTCCCCGAGCCGGACACAGGCAACTAAATAATGTTGCTTTGCCCTCAAAGAACCCCATTCACCTGGCCCCATATCCCTCCTATTGAAGTTGTTTACTTTCCGAGGGAATTTTAATGAAATTGTTTAACCGTAAAGCAATAAACTTAATACATGCCAAAGGAAAATATGTATTTATGACAGCAATATCATATTCCTGATGTTTATCATGGTTTCACAACTCCCATAAACCTAAAATAAGATACCGCTTCTACCTATTTGTTGATTTTGGCTTAAAAGTCTATTTAAATCAAAGAAAACCGCATTTAACCCGAATATCCGGAAAAAGCGTATATTTTTTCTGTTGTGTGTGGATAGCCTGGATTTTTTGTTTGCTTGCGATTTTTGTTTGCAGCAGCGACTCTTCGGTTATAGAATTTTATGTAAATCGGCGGCGACTTTAAATTGCCATGACAAGCCATTGAAACGTGGCATGCGTCGCATTGCTCGCTGAGCATTGCATTGCTCTGCGTCCTGCGTCCTGCGGCGACATATTTTTTTGTTTTGATGTTTATTTGATTTTCCGCCTGGCCGTTGCATTTCCCATTTTTTTGTCCGCTTCCTTTGTTTTCCTTTTTACAGCAAGCAGCCAGAGCAACTTGTGGCAAATACTGGCAATTTTGTGCCGCCAGCTTGTTTGTGTTTCCCCGGACTTTTCTTTTCTTTCCCTTGCATTTTTCCTTACATTTTTCCAGCTTTTTTTATTCCAGCTCAAATCTTATTCGACGCATTGCAGTTTCGCCAAGAGTGTTGAACTTTCGTGCAGAGTGGAGAGGTTGCGGGTGGTCCTCGGGCACGGGGTTTGGGTGGAAATATACTAAATATGCACAAATATTTATTCGGACGGCAGTGACATCCCTCGCAAGTATCGCCTCGCTCCATTTGCCCAAGCTCAGTGTCTTTCCTATGTATTTGCTTAACAATTTTTTACTGCTGCCGGTTTGTTGACTTTTTATGGCAGCCATGAGTACTCGCACTCGCATAGATATGACACGCGGTTGCACTCGCTTGACTCTTGAGTCGAGTCGCTTCGAGTGGCAGTGGCAGTGGTAAAAATATATATTTATTTATTATTGAGTTGCCTCCGCTTGGCATTGAAACCCGGATTGTTTGTGATTACATTCTGATGTGCATTTATTGCCAGCGCGAATTTATTTCGTCTTTTCTGGCTTGCCCGAAAACCCTATTTATGGCTGCATGCGCTCGCATGTAAAGAGATTTAAGAACTGTATGCAGGAAAAGTTTTTTATCCATTCCCGGCGGCGGCAACTATAAAACTTCAAATCTCCGGCTCTGGCCAGCGCCGCATCCAATTGGCCAAAGCCCCCACTTTAATAACTTACAAGCGGCACTTGGCAGTGGCATCCCTTCCCCAAAATTTCCACCCACAACCCACTCGCTTCTAAGCCTTTTGAGCACGCGCCCAAAACACTTCCACCCCCCCTCAAAAGCACACACAAGCACAAAGTTTTCGTTCTTTTTTGGTTACACGAGCGCGATTTATTTGCCATATTTCACGGCAAAACAAAATTTAAATGTACCGTGTGCGCGAGAAACAAAAAGTGTTTAAGGCACCGTGGCGTATACGTAATGTGTGTTATACTCTAGTTAGCCGCCAGCTGGGGCGGGATTTTTGCAAAGCCAAAAAGAGCAAAAAAAAGCCAAAGCCAAGTGGCACGGGAAAAAGTTTAGCGCCCCTTTTGGTTGCACATTACAGCACAGAATCGCAGCGGAGTCGATTTGAGGATGCTCTTGGCAGATCCAAAAGACATTAACTCGAGCTTAGCAGAGCGATTTAAATTTAATGAACTTGAATTGTTGCAAATAGTTGTCGGAGCAGCTGCGGATATTGTTTTAAATTTCCCTCGTTTAGTTAATTATTCATGTTAATGGACAAGTTTTGTGCCTTCGCCGATTAACCCTTTTTTGCCAGTGCCAACCCGCTCACAATAGTTCTGACCTGGCTTCCCCCCATCCAGGAAGCTGCTCTGCCCGGCCCGAGCAGCTCGTTTACGCATTTAAATTCAAATAACTTTTATTACCAAAACTAAGGCCCCGCCTCCCTCCCACTAGGCCATCGCCAACAGTTTGTCTGTTTGTGTTCGGATGGGTTTTGTGCCGTGCCCGTGCCCGTGCCCGTGCGGGGGCCCACTCCAGAGTGCAATAAAAACTTTTGCATACAAGAAGAAAAAAGTTTTCGGGACGCTTTGTTGGCTAAATTATGGCCCGCATATATAATCGTACTCACACGATCCAATGGATAGTCGCTGAAGCCCACGTAGAGGGAGGTGAACAGGGTGCAGAGGGCGTAGGTGGGCAGGGTGGCGCTGCAGAAGTACTGACCGCCCACCTGGGTCAGTGCCGACGCCGGCAGCAGTTCGTGGAGGCCAAGTTTATTGAGCAGCAGCTTGTGTTTGGTATCCGGGTATGGGGTTGCGATTGGGATTGGGGGCGAAGAGAACAACACTATCAGTTTCAAATTGTCAGTTTGTATGGCCAGGAGAGCGCCTAACACTATCGGTTTCAAATGGTCGGTTTCATTTACCAAAAACAAATGCACATTTGCCTGACTGAAATCAATTGAAGCTGGCCAGCGGGCAATGTCGATGCAGCAATGATTTAAAAGGTATTTTATGGGAAAATTGATGCAAATCTTATCGTATCTGTATTATTTTTCAAAGACTATTATTCGCATTTCCACAAACTCACTAAATTTTGCAGCCTAAAATTGAAATTCTATTGTGGAAGACAAGATTTGTTTGATATTTTTAAAGCCTTTGCTCAAATAAAGTGAATTTGGTCTTGGGACAGAGATTTATAATCATTTAAGTAATCACAGGAGAGTTTGTTGAACTTAGAAGGTATAATTTCCTGTTAAAAACTACCTTCCCTTTGTTNGCACCATACATTAGTTTATAATATTTCCAAAACGTTCTAATTCTTAGAATTCGCAATGTATTCCTGTTAAAAACTACCTTCCTCTTGTTTTTCAGAGACTAAGCTGTGACACTTTGAGAACTCAAACTTGTCTGGCACTTCACTCACTTCGCACATCAAGTATACGCACCGTGACCATGGAACTGTCGCTGGCCAGCAGCTTGAGCGGCGGACTGCTCAGGTGCTTGAGAAAGGCCACCGGGGCCATGAGGGCCGCGTTGGCGAACCGCAAGTTGTACTCCGGCCGCTGTGACAGGAGCACCAGCAGCACCGTCGTCCCCTGCGAGTGGCCCACGTAGTGGAGCTGCTGGTGGCCCGTCCGCGCCAGCACATAGTCCACGATGGCGGGCAGATCGTAGATGCCAATCTCGTGCCAGCTGAACTGCCAGAACCGGGCGTCGTTCGTCGCCAGGCTGCGATGGCCGCGCGAGTGGGTGGTGCCCCGGGCATTGCCCAGCCAGACGTCGAAGCAGCGGGCGTGCAGCTCAAGGGCCAGCGACCTGCCCCGGCCCCCGGAGACAAAGTCGCCGGCTGAGCCGAGCAGTCCGTGCATCAGCAGGAAGGGCCGCAGCCGCCGCGAGCAGGCGGGCGTGTGGGGCGCGGGAATGCGGTGGACATTCAAACGATAGCCATCGGCTGTCTCCACAGGATGCACCTGACACTGCAGCCCCTGGCGCTGCACCACCTGGCAAACCGAATCGATCAGCGGCGGGCGCTGGGCCTCGACTGCGACTAAGCTCAGGCAACCGATCACTAAACCGAGCAGCTGGGCTCTCATATTTGTGAGTCTTTTCCGAATAAGCCAGAGATGCTCCCTTAAGACATGATTTGCGCCACGTGACGCTCGAACGGCTACTGCGGCTGCCAGATGCACTCCCCGACGATTTTGTGTCGTCTACGCAATTTGTTTGAATGGATGGATGGATGGATGGATTGAAGAGTTACGGGGGGTACGGGCGCCGTGCTGTGAATGGGAGAGCTATAAATAAACACATTTTCAACTTTTGTTTACCCGTCAGCGCAGCACAATTGATGACAACTACGTAGGTGGCCTAGAAACGTTAAAATATGCAACGCTCTCATATGACCCAAAAAATGGTTAACGTAAATCTTATGGGTGTAAAGTAAATGCATTTTTCTATATATAAAATATATCCAGTTACCACTCAGCGGTTTATAGATGAATTTCATAGAAAACCATAATATTTATCTTGATGAGATTACCAAAAATTTGCATATTTTCATAATTGAAACTAAACAATCAAATGTGAGAGATTTAATTTGAATGCCAAAAAGATATTGAAATGATTTTAATTAAGTTTTCAATGTGGCCACCCGGCGTATACGTGATATACAGGATTTTACATGATTTATATATACCTCGAGTTGATTTAGAATATATTTGTTATGGCTAAGCCCACAATGTTTCCTTCCAAATCGATTTTATTTAATTTCCATTGCCTATTAATTTAAATAGAATTACTAGCCAGCACTAAATTAACACTTAATTAATAAGCCCACCAAAACGATATCCAGTCAATCGCGTCTATATCAGTGCGATTTCAGCGGGACCCTTATGTTCTAATTAGCTGCATTAATTTACACTCGGCTTTTGACCGTTTTGGCAGCGGCGAGGTGCAGGGCCACAACCGCAATCGGCTGCACAATGCACATGGAGACGCAATCAAATATGTAGCAGCGTTTAAATATACTCGTATTCTACATGCGAGTGTATATATCTCGTTTAATGAGCGACTGACAAACTGAGTGACCAGCTGGCCGGGTGAGTGACGGAACGACAGACAGCACATGTTGGTGGCGGCGGGTCGGGCAATGTGATTTACAATTTGAATGGCTCGAACGTGTTGAAAATGCAATCGGGCTAATTAAAACGACCGCGGCGCAGGGCGTGTGAAATTATTGCACAGCATAGATGTGCAACCTACCCAATAATGTTGGAAAGTTGTGGCATAATCGCCGCCCTGCAGATGGACAGGCCATAATAGAGTGCAGTGGTCAAGCTCGAGCTGAGTTCGGCTTCCATTTCGGCCCTCAGTTGGCATATGCACAAATCACAAAACACAAAACTTTTCGTCCTGCCGCTTCTCACCTAAAGTTCGTCCACTTGACCCGGAAGTGCAGAGAAAAGTTTTGCGGAATTGTTGAAATGGATCTCATCACACATTAAGCATTTTGGGGAAAAAATTAAATTGGTTTACTTGCTGCCAGATTTATGGAAATTCTTCTCCGTTCGAATAAGAAAAGAAAATTCCTCGCAGCAGAAGGCAAATGAAAATAAAACGACGTGAAGGAAGCCTTGGAAAAATTGCGGCCGGGCGGGTGGGAGTGAAAAGGCAGCATCGAGTTAAGTAAATATGATTCAAGGACACTTGACTTGCTGTGGAATCCCTTTGGCCACTTACTTTTGTTCAGAGGTTTTCCCGTCTCCAGCCCCAGCCCCAGCCCCAGCGCCGTCCCGGTCCCAATGGAAAAGCGATTTTAATACTTTCTCACACAAAAGCTACTTAAAGTTTGCCTGGACTTGGCGCTTAATTCGTTTGCGTTTCTTTCGCTTTTTTGTCTGTTTGTGTCAACAACAACTGCAGGGCCACAAAAAATAGAAATAAAAGTTTTTTGTAAATTGAGTTAAGTTAATTTTTTCTTTGTTTCACCAAGTTCTTTTTTGGCTTTTTTTTCGCCTGTTTTTTTGGAAGTTTGCGCTTTGGTTTGCCTAATAAATGTGCGTGCAAACAAAAGGCCAGATAGGACGAGGCCGGGTGAGTGAGTGAGAGCAGCAGCAGCAGCAGCAGCAGCGGCAGCAGCACAGACAGTTGTTGCGACAGCCAAAAGGATAAAGGATAATGACAGCCATTAGTATTAAGTGCGCGTTGGCTACTTTGGATCCTCCCCCAATGTAGCACGTTTTTTTTACTCCTGGCCCAGCGCCGAGCGCCGAGCTCCTTGCTGCTCCTTTTTCTATCCCCCGCTCATTAAAGTTGTTAAGTACTTGGCGTAAATGTGGCTTTTGGAGGGCCCGTTGAGCTGTGTGAAGCTCCGCCCGGCAATGGGCTGCGCTATTAAAGTTAATTTAAATGCGCCTTAAGCGCTTTAACTTAATTCGCTACAACAAACTAACCAAAAGTTCGGAATTCCTTGAACTGTAAGTGAAGGTCACTCAACCGAGCAGGTGAGCAGATTTAATCTCTGCTTTTCAATATTTTATTCACCCGTTTTTATATCGGATTCTTAAAAAGAACAAGGTATATTGAATTCATACGAATTCATACGAAAGTATTGATCAGCATCAACAGGCGGTCGATCTTGCCATGTCCTTCTGTCCTGTCCGTCCGCCTGTCTGTCTGCCCATCCGTCCGTCCGTCTGTCCGTGCGTCCGTCTATCCGTGTAAAAGGCCTAGATTTTAGAGACTATAATAGATAGAGCCAAACTAATTGCATATTCAGAACTGAGAACCGGGTATTTATAGTCGAGGCACTCGTTCTTACTTGTTTTGTACTATGCATATGCGTGGCACTTTCCTAGCCCAGCAACCACAATTCAGACTCCGAAAATACTCGTACAAAAGCCTTTTGGAACAATTCATAACAAAGTGAGTGACAGAAAAAGAAAATCGGATGAGGGGCCGCATGGAGATGGGCTCGGGGGCAAATGAATGAGGCATTCACTTGTCAAGCTCGTCAACAATATTTGCCGCAAATACGAGTACCCAGAGACATTCAAATATTCATAGGAATATTGATTTACAAGAAAATTCAGCCCATAAACTTTATCGTTTACTCTACAATTATTGAAGCATTTGCAAGGATTTTCCCACATTATTTTCCCCTACGAAACAAGAGTGTTTCTGTTTCGTTTTGATGCGAAAGTCTGGGATTTTCCCCTCTCCCTCTGCTGTGTTTTTTGTTGACTCTTTTATGATGTGCAACAAGCACGCCACATTTGCGTTCAATGAGCATGGCATAATGTCATCATCAACGTCGTCTCCATCATTCATCGCCCAGACTGTTCTGGTCAGGTGAAATGCGAGATGCCGGGCGACAGGTGGGGGCTGCGGCTTGGGTTGTGTCTCTCGTCTGTTGTCTGTTGTCTGTTGTCTGGCATTTGGTTCTTAAGAAATTGCATTTCATTATTTAATGAGGATGGCATTTTTAATTAATTCGCCAAACTACTATTGTGTCTGCGGCGGGTTATTATGGCCTGGCATGTCATGGGAGGAGAGAAAAAACCATTTGATGTTTGCAAATTGATTGAATGGTTAAATGGTACTTCAATAATTGATATCAGACGCGGAGCTGCATGAAACACTAATGTTTAACCCTAATTGTCCAGCATCAGTGGAGGGAAAAATAAATATTTGATTGTAATTCTTTAATTTTCAATCGTGCATTGTTTTAATAGCTGTTCAGAAATTTGCAATCATGTTTAAACGGCGCCTCCACTTCATTGCAGTGAAATGAAATAATCGGGCAAAAAGCGTACGAATTTCAATTTACAATTTCTATGGCCTTCGCGAAAATAATTGCATCGCACCCGCTGCGAAAACTTTGCGAAAGGTTTTTGCCGGCATTTTGTTTCATGCAATTAAATTTATATTTACAGCAATGTTTCATCTGGCCGTGGGGCGGATAAATCAGACGAGAGATATATAAACCATCGGTTGGCGGGCAAAGTACCTTTTTTATGTGCTTGACATTTGCATATTCATTTGATTTTTTATTTATTTGCCACTGATGGATTGTTGTTGTGTTCTTTTTTTATGATTTACGTGGCAATTGTGTTTGTATTTGCATTTTGTTTTGCGAAATGTGCATAAATGTATAAAAGATTTTCACTTTGATTTGATTTTGCATCGCATAAACATTTATTTTTCATTTATTGCCGCTGTCAAACATGCACAAAGGACCTCAATTGAGGGATAAATCCCGTGTAAAACCAATAAGTCAGTGCCACTGCGGCGAAAAGATTTGGCTGCGCGCTTTTTAAAGCCCCATGGTCCATTATAATTATGATTTCAGCAGGAATACTTTTCAATCTCAGTCACGTATTTCCATTTCCTTGCAGAAGCCCCAAAGGGAGACCTGCTCGGCATATTAATTATTTATAATTATTGTTAATTTTCAAAGCAACCAACCGAGCAAACAAACAGGAACAAAAATAAAAAAATAACGAGAAAAACGAGGCGAAACCACAAAGAGAACCTCAATTAAAATTCAAATTAGAGCGCTTGGGAAATTTCGCTTGCCTGCCTGGTGGCTAAAGTGCGAAAACTTAAAACCGCAGGGAGGTGGTGCACCATTTTCCATCGCCTTCTCGTTTTCCAGCCCCGGGAAAACTAACTGCCTAAAATGAAATATGAACCCGGGGTGCTGCTCGAAGCGGAGGAATGTGCTCCAAGCTTCGGGGTTGTAATGGGCTGGAGCAGGAGTAGGCGCTTGGGGTAGAGGAAAGCCAACTTCCTCAGCCATGGACTACTAATAAGAAATTTGTGAACTTTGCAAATTTGCCATCATTAATTCTGGGGGGTGTGGCGTTAAATGAAGAACATCAGGACGATGCTGGGTAAATTGTCGAACGGGAACATTTTTCATTTGTCCTCCGTAGCACTGGCGTTGGCGCTGGCGTTGCCTTTGCCTTTGCCCTTCGTCATTGTGTAATAATTGTCAAGCAATTTAAATCGAAGCTCCGAGCGTAATAAATTGTCATATGGCAGGAGGCGGCAGAACGCCCCTCGGCCCCACAGCCCCACAGCCCCACCAACAATCGCCGACGGGGCAGGACTTGCAGAAAGTCCTGACTTTCGGCGATGAAAAAATAAGGTAATGAGGAAACGGAAATTGTTGCCGGAAGTTCGGAGCCAAGGAAAAGGGGCGGAAGCTCATTTTGCAATATTCACAGTCGAGTGACTTCGATTTCTAGCGACGGCTTTTTCTGGGCTTACACCATGAATTGTAAATTGATTGAAGGGACCCAAACGGAATTCAGCGAACTTTGCTTTGTCCCCTCAATGTCCTGTTACTCATCATTAATAACAGCGGGCCGGTCAAGGGGATATCCTGCGGGGGGAAAACAGTTTTAAATTTGCCATTTGCCATTTATTGTCTAAGCTCCCAAGCTCTGCGATCGGTAAAATAATCCCCTGGCTGAGAGCTCTTTATGTTTTAATCAAAATAGTTTTGGGTTTCCGTAGAGTTTACTCTACCGCTTCCATTTCCTGATTTGTCTCGGCTTGCCTTGACTCTCCGGGACACGGCGGCAGGGTCTTCGGCCCGCCTGCACTTTGGGTTAGGCAATGTCCTGACAGGCGCCGAGCCGTTTGTCTGGCAAGGCAACAAAATGGTTGCGCGAAATGCGCCACGTAAATGCTTCCATGTTGCCAAGTTCTAGCAGGTGAAGTGCTGTTCAAATAAGCACCGGAGCAGCCGGGGCAACAACAACATTGAAGGGTTTTAGCTGGTCCGCACTGGCAGAAATTCCAGTTAAATGCTTGGTAAACATTTCGGGCTCCGTAGATTCATATATTCTTTGGGGCTTGAGGGATATTTCGCTCACTGCAAAGGTAACAGAAGCCGTCTGAAACGTTAGTTTCATTGTTGACATTGCAGAGGCAACACGGCAACAGAAACGGCAACGTGGCAAAGGCAAAAGCGAGCTGGAAAAAAGGGCAACAAAAAGCAATTAACTTGGCTTACATCTTTGTTGAAAGTTGGAAGTGAGGGCGCGCGATTTATGCCGCCGGCGCTGCGGGTGCAGGTGCGGGTGCAGGTGCTCTGAAGTTGCAGCCAAGTGTCCACTCGTCCTTGGCTGAGCAAACGAAACAAAGGCCGGAGCGTGAATCCTGCACAATGATAAAAGTTAATGGCTTGGCGCACTTCAGGGGTTAGATCTTGCTTTGATTCTCGGGCAAATTGTCGGGACGACAAGCAAGCAAGCTGTTCCTGTCCTGGATGGGGGATGGAAGATAGAGTAAATGATTCAATAAACGCATGATATCATAACCCCATCAATCGGGAAAGCACTCGTGATTTTCAGTGAAAAACAACCCATGATTTCAGCTTTCATTCTTTATTTTTAATGTTTTGATTGCTGCAGTAATTTCTGCATTTTCAATTACTTTTTACCGCCCTTAAGGGTATCTATTTTCATTAAACACATTTTCTCTTTTGCATCGGAATTTGCCGGTGATTTAATTTCTATAATTTTTGTTTTTTATTTTCCATTTTTGCCTTTTGATTTATGCAGCCGCATTAACATCAACGTTTTTGATTTCAATTTATACTTTCATTTGCATTTCCATCTGATTTGATTTTTAATTTCAAATTTTTGCTGCTACCAATTTATCTTATTTCTCTTTTAGACTAATTATGCTTGTTTACATCGCTTATTCCGATAGAAGCTTAATGTTAATTAATTGCCAATGCTCACGTAGCATGGGATTTTCTTGTTGACTGGTTTCTGGCCATTCAAAAATGTTTAAATAGAAATTTCCTCGATTGGACTACAAAAAAGCTCATTGCGTGTTTTTGTTCATGTTTCTTTATGTTTTTTTGTTTGTTTTTTTAGCTTGAAGCTGTATTTTCGTGTCTGTTTGTTTATTTATTAAGCATAGGCGCAGAAATATTTGCTACACACAGAGAGAAAGGATCTCACACTAATAAATATATTTATTTTTACAATTCAGGGAGACGACATCGAGTTGCATGTGCGTGGGGGTGGTGTGGATTCTAAAAAATATTTTCATCGTTTTTTTTTTGCTTGGCTTGTTTTATTTTCTAATCAAAATGGACACAAATATTTGCACAGACATAATTGCTCAATAAATATTTATGTATATTTATATTATTTATGTTTATTTTCTGTTGTTGTTGTTGTTGTTGTTGATTCTGGCAGGTACCTGATACTTAAATATCAATTAGTTTTTAGGAGTAAACTGGCAGGGGGGACTGTCTGAAGCAAACTGATAGATTCGAGAGGTTTTCTGCCTGATTCGCTTGCGTGTAAAAGCGCCTAAAAGCGAGCTACGCGAACTACAGCAAAAATGTTATCTTGTAAATGTATAGTCAATACATTTATATATAAATACACCGATAAATATGCAAAAATGTTCAGCCTACTACACAAATATATATAATTTATTTATATATATATATACTATCCACATATTCTAGTGTGTAAATATTGATTTTTAAACTATCACTTAGCCTAGTTTTGAGTTTTATTCGACTTAGCTTTGGTTTCCTTTACGTTTTGGTTTCCATTTTTCTTTTTTAACACTTAGGGTTTTTGGCAATTGGAGCTCTGGCCTTGCCAATTTTGACTGTTGGCAATTTGTTGGCGCCGGAAGACTCCAATTATTGGACGAATTGTTGATATACGTTGCGTATCATGCTCAAAGTGAGTGACAATGAAAATAGGGCGGGGTCTTGGGTGGTCATTGTGAGTGGCATAGAGATAGATTGAGCTTGAGAGAAAAATAGTAGAGACAGCTACACAGATTAAGTGGCTTAGTTTCTTAGATTAGCCTAAGGTTAGCAGGGCCCCCGCGACTAGCCAGCCCAATGGGCAGCGACACTAAGCAGAAGGTTTCCGGAAAACTTTCAAACAGATCACAAAGTTTTAGGTCTACAAATGAGTGCTTAATGGAACTAAAGGATTCTCAAAAATATTTCGGAACCCAATCCTTTTCCAATTAACAAACAAGAGAAATAAAAGATTATCCAACATATTTATGAGTTTAAATATTTAGAAATATGTTTAGAAACATTTTAAAACCCTATTTACCTTCCCGGATATAGTTACTTATGGTTATTTAACAAACAAAAGAACTAAAAAATTCTCAAAAATATTTAGGAGCTTAAAAATCGTTGGAAATGTGTTAATAAACATGATTTAATCGTATTTACCTTCCCAGTTCTTTATATATTTGGGTTGTTAACAAACAAGATTACCAAATAAGGCTCTTAAATTTTAATTGAAAAATTTTAATTGAAAATTGTTGGCTTAACAGGTTGTTTATGCTTCAGAAAATTCCACAAACAAGTAGGGAATGGTGTGGAAAAATACGAAATATATTTAATTTAGCTTTTCTGCTGCTTAGTGGCTCTGGCCATCGCTCGGGGCTGTTGACTTGTTCGCCTGCGTTGAGTTGCGCTTATAATTTAAGGCTTAAAGGCAATAGGTTTCGCAAACATGGCTGTTAAAGTACATATTTGTGTGTAGTAGAAAATAGCACCAGCTCCCACACACACACACACACACGCACAGAGGGTCCTGCAATCAGGAACACGCACACATGCACACACACACACACACACACACACACACACGGAGCGTAGTGCGGCAGCTTTTAGTGCACTCACAATCACATGCTTCGACAAGCACAAGTTTCAATTTGTTGCACTTTTTTGAAGCATTAAGTAGCTGCCCAAGCTTAAGTGTGCGTGTGTGCGAGTGTGCGAGTTTGCCCTGTTGCCGCCATGAGTGTGTGTGTGTGGGAGAGTTGGCAAAGCGGTTTACTTGCATTTAGCATTTAACAGTTACTAGTTGTATTTTTTCGTTCTCTTTTTACTCCTATTTTTGCTGCCTTATTTCGGTTTTTTATTTCCCTTTTTTTATGTTTACACAACACTGAAAGCACACGTAAAGTTTTTATTTTGTTTTGGTTTCCTTTTGCGTTTCCTCTCGAACATTTAGTTAAAATTACAATTTACGCACTAAACATGCATGGAATTTCGTAAAAAAAACACAATAGTCCTTCTAAATTAATGTTTTTGGGGGCCTTGGCATGTTATGCTACTTTATCTATGAGTTTCTTGTTTAGAGATTTTGATTTTTAAATCGAGATTGCACAACAAATGTTCTACTTAGTTGCTAGATTTTTTAAATTCAAATGTATAGACGGAAGAATTGGGCTTACAGATTCAGCAAGAAAGGCAAAGTAGTTTGTAATATCTTACAGACACAAAGTTTAGAATAATAATTTGGAAAAGCGGAAGGTTATCCAAATTCTGCTTTAATTCCTGAATCCAGCAACCCAATTTTTCCATTATTTTTTTAAATGTAAAATAAAAGTTTTCGGATCACAATTACCAATTTTGGGGGGGTCGCAGGATCTGGGAGGGGGCTTAGGGCTTAGGTGTTGCTCAGATTGGACGGCGACGGCGGCCACTGCCGCTTGATGACGGCAAAGTGAGTCATCTGAAAGGTGTTTGTCACCTGGCAGCGACGCTCCACAAATCCGGTTAGGCAGTAGCCCATGTTGTAGTCCTCCATCGAGATGTTGGACGTCAGATACAGCTTGAACTCATCGTTCCCCGCGGGCGGTGACTTGTCGCTGCGCCCCGCCGTGCCACCTGCCGCCCCCGTTGCTGTTGCAGCATTTGTTGGTGCAGCCGGTGTCGCTGGCAGCGAGGCTGTTGCAGCCACTGTGCCGGAACCATTCATTCCGCCACTGCCACTCCTTCCCGCTCCTGCGGCCCCCGCGCCCGATGTCCTGCGAAAGTGTCCGGCTATGAGGAGCGAGCCCTGCTGCTCCAGCGGCAGCATTCGGGCCTTTGTGGCACGACGCTGGGTGCCGGAGCACTCGACGATGCGACAGCGATTCGGTTGCCACCAGCAGGGCGTGATGGTCCAGTAGCTGGAGGAGGCGGTGCGCGCCCAACCCTCCTCGGGGTACAGCAATATCTGAAGCAGGAGAACAAAAAAAGATGAGTAAGTGAGGTGACCGGGCCGTTGCAAATTGGTTTTCAGTGTCGCAGCTTTAATTGAAAATCGTAATTAAAATCGTGCAGATTGTTTAGCCAGGAGTCGGTTTCGGCCACGATGCATATTTGCATTCAGTATCCTCCTCCGCCTCTGCCCCTTAATCAAGTGCAGAGTGCGGAGTGTTTATCGTTAAGTGGGCAATTATTGTTGAACACGCTTAATATGGTCAAATGAAATTGGCATAAAATTAACACGGAACTGCTTTTGACATTTTTATGGCGGCCACAGGCAGCTCTAGCTAAAAAGTATAAATCCACTGCCGACCATAAAATGGAATCCGTTTGAACCTCTCAGCCAGTTTTCCCTGCTTTATAGCTATACATTTTTTTTTAATTTAAAACAACCGCATAGTCACCGCAACAGCAGCAGTTGCAGTTGCACTTTCAGTTGGCCATAAATGGAATTCGTTAGTTAGTTTATCATTTGCCAAAAATAGCGAAAGCGTTTCTTTCTCTTCCGCTGCGTTCTGGCTTCAATTTCATTTGCCGATTTTGTGTGCGGTTTGCGGTCAACGCACGCGGCTCTTTTATAATTAATACATTTCACAGTCGCTAAATGCCAGACATTTCAAATATTTGTGCACAACGAGGCGTATGCTTAATAAGCAGCTCAGCTCGGCAAAGCCCGGCGCATACCATCCCGGCCTGGCCAAACAGAAAGTGCGCTAATCAAACATTGAACTTGGCTTCCAGGGAGGCGCCATAGCCGTGCAAGCTCCGAAAAGAAAAGTCCTGCAAAGTGCGGAAAGGATGCAGCAGCAGTAGCAGCAGCAGCATCTGCCCAGCGGGACCCAACAAAAGAGGAGGAAAAGCAAATCTGGAGCCGTAGCTGAAGCTGAAGCTTCGGTGAAATGAGGTTTTTCGTGGCAAGGAAAATGTGTGGAAGGGCAAAAGCCAGCGGCCAATGGCCACCGCAGGACCATAACCAGAGAGGGCCTGCAACCGGGAGCCTGGAGCAGGAGCCAGGAGCCAGGAGCTGATGCTTTTCAAATTGAAGTGGCTGCAGCTGCACAGCCACAAGGAGCAGGACCCCCCTGGGGGCACCCGACACGCCTTTGTTCTCGCTCGACTTTAAAGCAAAATATTCGCCGGAAAATCGTGGAGGATGCCAGGTAAATTGTTTAAAATTAATGCAACGCAGGGGCGCTTAAAAATGCATCCATTTACGCTTTATTTACGGAGGGTAGAACAATGGGAATGGCCAGTGCGATTGCTTGGCCGAATGGAAGTGAAAAGCCCCATGGCACGGCACATTAAGCTGGAAATGGAAATCGCCTTTTTAACAATAATGAGTATTGAACGATTTTCGCCGGGCTATAAAAGCCATTTAACTTATATAAATGGGCTACACCTGGAGGGGCTCGCCAAGATATAGTTTCAATTGTGTGGAAAGTACTATACATCTATACATCGGAGCTGCGATTGTTGTTTTGACCAATTAAGAGCCTATTGTTCCGCCAGTAATTGTGCAACGAAAATCAAATTTCGGCTGACATAGCCGGCTAGCTGTGTTGTTGTTTTGCCATCAATCGGCGGTTGCTGCCACAACCCAGCGCACGTGCTGCATATTTGTCAACTTGCCCCCACATGACACGAAATTGCCCTCGCGTTCGTGTTTGGAAATTAGAAAAACAGAAATGGTACGACTGCGCTGCTGCATTGGCAGTCTCAGTGGGAAAGTCCCGAATGGCTGCCTAATCAGCTGCCGAAATAAGCTCGGCGAAGACAGGTCGCGCCAATGGCATCCTGGAGGAAGATTGCGGGGCTGAATGTGACCCCGATTGCCATTGCATTATTCAAAGATGCCAAAAGTGCGCGTTGCAAAATTGAAAATGCAACGGCAGCCACCAATGCACGCAACAAATCGCTTGCCACTATCAAGGGTCATAAAATCCTTCACTGCCATCCACGACCTCTCTCCCCTTTTCCGCAGTACACATATTGGATGTGGGGGGTTTATTCACGATGTGGCAAGTATGGGGGATAGTGCTGCTGCGGCAGTAGCTGTTTGGCTATGACATTGCACCACTGTGACATGGTTGGAAATGGCATATTTTGGAGGGTTTTGAACTGTCTTTTGATACCCGGTTCTCTTACAGAACAAGGTATATGGAATCGTACAAATGTAACAGGGAGAAGGAAGCTTTTCCGACTCCATAAAGTATATATAGTATATTCTTGATTAGCATCAACAGGCGGGTCGATCTAGCCATGTCGGTCTGTCCGTCCGTCCGTATGAACGCCTAGATTTTGGAGAATATAATAGATAGAAAAAAACTAATTGCATATTCAGAATTTTATGATTCCAGTTTAGTACAAAAATGGGCTACCTCCCCCTGCACCACCGCATACCGCGAAGTTCTGTGACGTCCACAATTTTAACTCTAGAAACACTAAATTTTGGATAGTACTTTGTTAGAGCCAATATCTATCTGTGTTGCGAAAAAAGGACGGTTACGCCCACTTTTGTCTACAAAATGTCAATGTTTTTTTTGCCAATTTTATAGCCAATTTAAAACTCCAATATCTTTAAAATCATTTCACCATTAACGCATTGAAACCAGGTTAAAAGCCCCTAAAAACATGGGGAATATAGGAACAATTTCCAGCCACACCAGCAACTCTAGCACACACAAATAATGAAAGGGGAGCCAGAGAGAAACTCCTCACGTACGCGCTGGAAAATCACTTCCGCTTTTGAGCTGCAACGTTGGCAATTTCGCAGCCACGGGCCAGGGAGATAAATGAGATGCGGGGTTGGGGGTTTTTTCGGGGTGGCGCCAAAGGGCAGTGGCAGTGGCAGTGGCACTAGCGGTGGTGGTGGCGGTGGCGGTGGCGGTGGCATCGGGCATCAGGTGGCGAAATGCCGGAATGGCGAAATCGAAAACGTGGCCGAGACTGGGTCGCCTTGTAGATTCCTTGAGGCGTCCATAATCGATTTCTGCGACTTCGCAGCGCATAGCCTGCCCCACCAACTGGGCTGGCATCTTCGGTGGAATTGTTTGTTGACTTTGGGTTTTTTATTGCGTGACATTTTATTGCCACCACAAGCAGAGTCGAGTCTCAACTGCGACCCGGTTCCAAGTTGGCTTCGTGGCAGCTTTCGCCCGTCTCGATTCGGTAAATAAAATGGCAAATACGCGCAAAGGGCAAAACCTCTATTGTCAGCAATTGGCAACTTTGTCTATTAATTTGCTTAATGAGTTCAGTGACAAATATTGAACGGCTGCAACTTAACAAATAGCTGCCAACTTTCTGTGCCTTCTCAGGGCCCCGGGAGCTAAAGCCGGAGCCGAAGTCGGAGCTCGAGAAACTTTTCTCATTTCGTTTGGCTCGACGTTAATTAATTAAGTGCTGCCGCAGACATTTCAACACTTTTACCAACCAACGAACCAACCAGTCAGCCATCCAGTCAGCCAGTCAGTCACTCTGACAGTTTGTCCCTCTGTCCGTCTGTCATCGACTGGAGCATTACTTAGGCAAATTGTCTTTGTGCGAGCGTGTATATCTTTGGGCACTTCAACTTAATTACCCGCCCTCATAAGCATACTGCAGATGCCGATGAGGATGCGAACGGAGGAGCACCATCTTGCGCCACCAAATCCAGCATAAGCTCGAAAATCAAAGCTTCAACACGATTGTCTAAGCACTTGAGCAGAGGTGGTGGTTTCCCAGCAGCCCATCCCACACAACCACCCATCCAACCCATCAACCCACTCAATCCATCTATACACGCAACTCTAATGAAAGGGCAACCCGCTTCAAGGATTTTTATGAACACTTCCTGTCGATGAGAGCGAGTCTGAGGAATCCCCGAGATTACAGATAATCGGAGAGTTTAGGGCAGAAATTTTCAGTGATTTATTTTAACTCTGCTGCAATAAAGCTCACATGAAAAGAATTTAGGGTTTTAAACACATTAAATGTTTATAAATTTCTAGGCATCGTTAAGGAATAATTTTAGCGCATAATCTATGTACAAAATTGCAAAAAAGAAATCAAGTTATTTAGGATTTTTAAAAACATTTCCTGTCGATGAGAGCGAGTCTGAGGAATCCCCGAGATTACAGATAATCGGAGAGTTTAGGGCAGAAATTTTCAGTGATTTATTTTAACTCTGCTGCAATAAAGCTCACATGAAAAGAATTTAGGATTTTAAGCACATTAAATGTTTATAAATTTCTAGGCATCTTTACGGGTTAATTTTAGCGCATAATCTATTAACAAAATTGCAAAAAAGAAATCAAGTTATTTAGGATTTTTCAAAACACTTCCTGTCGATGAGAGCGAATCTGAGGAATCCCCTAGATTACAGATAGCTTAGGCCAGAAATTTCTAGGGGTTTTGTAAATTGCTAATTATTTTCTGTAGGTCTTTACGGATTATTTTTCGCGCAACATCCAAGCCAATCCTTATAACAAATTGCAAAAATTCAAGGTAATTGCAAGGCCCCACCTAGCTCGTCATATATTTATAGTAATACAGATTTCTCTGGGTCCCGGGCTACAGCTTTTGTTTCATCCGCCTGAAAAGTGTGCTTTGAGCAAACTTCGCCCCGAGTTCTTTGCGCTATTCTTGCGTGGACGGAAAGGCATTCCATTCCATTGAATGGGGGAAAATTGAAGTTTTCCTTCGATTCATTTCGTTGGCTTTCGGGAGAGCGAGCGTAAATGAGTTTTTGGCTGATTGTAAAACTTATCTGTTGGCTTCAGCTTCAGTGGCGGCTTTGTTTTCAATTGCCAGTGCCAATTGTGTCAGTTATTTCTGTTTGTGTTTCGCTATTCGCCTCACGCGCAACACCATCCGCATCCTTTTGTGCCCGAATCCCGAAGCCCGGCTCCGGTTTCAGCCCGGGCTATTCAGGCCCGATCCGGGGGCTGGTAAAAGTTTTAATAAGTTGCTCATTAGCACAGAAAATGAGGCCATCGCAGCGGCGGGCAGACAAAATAATTTACACGCCAACATCCGTTGCAATTAAACTGCAGCAGAAGCGAGAACTTAAATTTCCGGGGTTAGGCTTCGCCCCAGGCTCTGGCCGTGCTCTGCTGAGCTGTCTTGGCCCGGTTTTCTTGGCCAAGTTTATGGCTGGCTTGCCGTAATGCAAATGTACGAGTAGATGGAGATGTCAACGGATGGGCAGAGCCCCGAGGGCGAAACTTTTCTTTCGCCCAACTTTCGCTGCGAGTATTTTCCAAATTTAATGAGTTGTATTACGAGCAACTTAAAGGGAAGAACCTGCCACCTACTCCTAGCCACAACTTGATGTAAACTTATATATACTATACTCGTACTATGTGTGCGCATATAGATGCGGCAAAGTTTTCCGCGAAGTCCTTGCGGCGTGGCCTGTAATGCACAAATTAAAGTTCTTTGCCAAACTACACGAGGCAGTGGCGGCTAAAAGTTTTGTCCTCGCTGCTGCCGGTTGACATGTTGAGTCGCACAAGGATATGCGTAGCTACTAGCTACAAATTTGATATGTTAGACAAGTCCCGGCAACACGAGAGCCTGCAGTTTTGAGAGGAGCATGGAAATGCGGAATGAACGAGCGCGCGGCATCCTTTGCCCCACACACAATCCGGCACTGCCTGCACCATGGGCGTTGCGATAAATGCCGGGCAAACTTTCGTGAAAGGAAGCGGAAGGAGGAAATATCGACATCCCTGGCTAATGCAAGCGGAAATATAGATATTGCTTTCAGTTCAAGCATGTAAATGGCACCGTTTATTAGGGGATTACGGCGAATTTGGGGATACGAAAACTTTGTCAAGCGAATTTAAACTTTAATCTTGGCCCTGCCGACCAATCCCTAATTTCAGCATTTAATTTTAATTTCCACAATTTCTTCCCCGAAAGCTGAAGTCGTTATAGTAATTGCTTATCATCGCGCAGTAAAAATCCATTAAATTTAATTTTCATAAATTCTGCGCTGGTAAATTTCCTGCCAGCATTTCCTGCAGCATTTCGCCGAGGCACACACACTGTCAGCTCCCAGGATGGGTTTCGCCGGTGTAAAAGATTAAGCACATTTATGTGACAAGTGCGACATCAGCAGAGACAACGAGGAGCAGCAGCAGACGTGGAAGGATCTGGGCGGGGAGGGGAATGACAGCTGGGGGAGCAGGGATAAGAGTGCGACAGGCGGACGGGCCACGCATGTGCCACAATTTTAAAGTTGGCGGCGCTAATGAAATTTGAGCTGCCGCTTGCTGCCGCAGCAATTGCAGCATAAAGTTTCCTGATAACTTTGCTGCAGGGGGCAAATTTGCTGGCCTGATTTTTGGCAGCCAAGATGCCGACTTAAAAGAGTTTCTGTTTCTCGAATACAAAGCAGGAGGACGGCTCATTAGGGCCAAGTCCCAGTCACGCCTCAGTGCACCGAGCGGGCCTAAGGGCGAGTTGAAAACTTCTGCGGCGTCTGTGTGCCAAGTCACCGAACAGAATAGCTCATCAATAACCCATTTGGGCGATACTCAATGCTGGGAGGTCAGGGCACGACCTTACCCACTGCTGGGAATCGGAAACAGCTTTGAGCCTGATAGCCCTGTGGATGCGGATACGGATACGGATACAAAAAGACGTTGAGCCCAGTTTATTCACTTTGCCATTCAGACTTGTGCGCGCCACATAAATCAGGTCGCCGGAAAGGCGAGAAGGAAGCCCCCCTGAGCTTATAAATCTCCTACATCTGCGCTTTTCATTGGCAATCAACGAATCAGCGAAGGAAATGCTGCTTTCGGTTATTTTTAATGAGAGCCGCCTGTTGAGGAGCCTCCTCTCCCGCCTCGGCCGCCTCGCCTTTGTCATCGTCATCAACTTAAAGCGGGCGGGAAATGTTCTCGAATTTTTAGCAGCCGCCCCGGCTCCTGGACCAGCACCAACATGCAACATGTTGAGCGTGTAATGTATGGCAGTGTCTAACAGACGAAATGAAATGAAAATTTAATAAAATAAAAGTATACGACGAGTGCAGACGCCCCGCTCCGCCCAACCGGCCTCCTCGGGGCTAAAGACGTTTGCTTTAAATGAAGATGTATGCCAGCCGGGCGTATGAGTAATATGCGCAAATATGCGCATAAAATAAAGCAACTTGTAGCAATTTCCCTTGCTCTGGGGTCCTTTTCCTCAGATTCTCAGATCCTGCCGCCACCGCCGCTGCCGCCGCCCCTTTGGGGTCCCCGACTGAATGCCTTTCCTTTTCCATTGCCTGGGCCTGTGCCTGTGCCTGGGCCTCTGCCGTTGCCACTTTGGCGTCTTCTGGCTTCTTGTGTTTAATTTAGGCAGCCATAAACGTAATGCGGAGCCTCAAGTACTTGGATGCGAGATGTGAGCCGAGAGATGCGAGCTGTGAGCTGCGAGCTGTGAGTCTGAAGCCAACCGAATTTATATGGCGGCACATAAAAACCGGGGCCCGGGTTGCTTGGCCCCCCTCTATTCCTAGCCTTTTTGTTTCATTTCCGTAGCATGCCTAACATAAAATAGAATTTTATTCGAGTCGGCTTTAAAGACCCCAAGATATTGTCTTTCGGAGATTCCAGACATTAACCCATTGCGCAGCAAGGCATTTCTGGGTTTGAGGCATGCCAAACATTTAATTAAGTCGGAGGGAAGGTGAGGATGGTTCAGTAAAAAGAGATATTTTATTTTATTTGCAACTCGGGGCAGACTCCAGTAATATTGTGACAAATTCAGGAAAAAAGAAGCGGGAATGTCCCATAAAAGTTCAATCGAAAATATTCCACAAGCGCCCCCAAACACACAATTCCGAGCAAGTGCAAACAATTTCCAATCAGAAAACTTGAAAGCCCCTATCATTGTTCGGCCCCTAAGCCTAAATGCTTGCTCTCCTGTTCCCATTGTATGCGACCCAGTTGTCCCATTGTGCCTGCCTGCCTGCCTGCCTGCCGGAGATGTGAGTGCTCGACATCAAAGGCATCAAGCCAACGTGGTCCTGTGGGCCGCCGCCCGAATGTCCTTGGCTGGCATTCGCATTCTGTTTGGCTGCCAGCACGTTAGCATATCACCGATGCCATCCATCAAATATTGCGCGTCCCACGCGAGCCTTTCGCGTGCTTTGAACGGCTACACGGAGCACCGCGGGTGGCTACGGCTTCTGCCATCAAATTCGCCAAAGGAGTCACTTTGCCATCGCCCACCGGCAGAGGCGGCAGCCACCAAACATCTCAGCCCTCCCCCAAGGGCTGGCTCCATTTTGCCGGGACTGTATCGAGATATTTTAAGGCAGATACTTTGCCTCGTCGATACTTGGCGCAAGAGCATGAAATTTTAACTTATTTTGTTGTCTACTTCATTGAATTAGCCGCCTCGCATACTCGTATGTGTGTGTGTATATGCAAGAGAGCCGGAGATAATAAATTGAATTAAATTGATGCGCAGGGAAATTGTGTGGATTTTCGGGCCAAAGGAGAAATTCATTTAATTCTTGGCCCAAAATGTCTTTTTAATTCCCCTCCTTCAGCTACGGCTCGGGGTGTGGTCTGTAGGTGATATTACATGGTCTTGCAATCGTTTCATGGAACCAGAGCCAAAATATTGTTGACAGCATATGTGGCACAACGAAATTGTTTTTTTTTTGGGCTAATCAAGCGGCAGCTGTGTGCCAAGCCGGGGAACATGTGCAAAAAGTAGATGACAGGGCCGAGGATATAGAAATAGAGCTTATTGTATGGCATGTGCTTGGTTTGTGCGCTTAGGATAAATTAAAGCTATGCTTTTAAGTTTGAGTTTGGCACTCAGGCTTTCTCTGTTTTCCTGGAAAGCTTGTCATAAAATTTCCAACAAATTCGTTATTGACAAGATGCCATGAATTCTTGTAAGTTCTCTTCACTTTTTGTAGCCGGCCCCTTTTATTTTGATTAGAATTCCTGCTAATCTAAGTTTTCCATCTTAGTTTGACACCTTAAAGTCCCTGGAATTCAATTAATTCCACACTAAATTTACCCTTTATCCGACATTCGACCGAAGGTGAGCTGGGCCGCAAGCTAAAGCATACTTTTCAGGGCCAGACAGATGGGCTAAATAGATGCAACAATAATTAACTGCATCAAGTCGGCAAAACTGCTGGGAACGAGGACGAGGCAGCCAGGGCAGATAGAGAGGAAAAAGTGGAAAAGGTCCGGGTTTCGGTCCTGCCTTCCCACTCCGCAGTCCTGCCCTTTTAGCCGGCAGCTTAACTTGGCATTAACGCAATTTGTCACAGCAGAGCAGACACCAGAGAGCCGACAGCTTAGCTAGCTTCCAAAACTTTGGCCCGTCCCCGAAAATGTACAACGGCAAAAAATAGCGAAAATATTTCTGTTTATGCAGATAAATAAGTAGGTAGCTGCAGGCAGGCCTTGTGTTTCTTTTTTCCGCCTTTTCAGGCCAACTGTAAGGAAGGTAGAAACACTGAGCTGACAGGTGAAATGAAATTGCGTGGCCTGCATTTACACATTCCCGGGCAGCTACAGCTTCAGCTTCAGCTTCAACTTCAACTTCAACTTTGGCTTAGCCGGATATTCCGTTCGTATTCAGCCACAACTTTGAATGCGAGCTATGGAAATGAAAATTCCACAAAAAGCATTGACAGCCCAGAAAAGAGCCAGAGAGAACTATAAACCCACACAATTTCCATACGCATTTTGCAGTTGTTCGAGTGGTTTGGGGCAATGACAGAGCACTGAGATTGAAACAAGGACCATCTGACAGGTAAGCTTTTTGGGGTTTACTGTGTTAGTCCTTGGATTTGGCTCAAACTTTAAGTCGTTGATTTAAGAGGGGCCCTTGGGGTTACGAAATTTATAGGTGGTGGCTTTAAGTGGACAATGCATCAGAAATTGTAGTTTATTTCTCTAAGCTCTGCTTTAAAATCCGATTTAATGCTCTATAAATCTTTGTGCCCATGTTGCAGTCACCGCAATTAGAAAACCTGCCACTCAGTTGCTCATTGATAGCTTTAAGCTGCCACAGCCACTTGCTACTGCCGCCTGCTGCCTGCCGCCTGCCGCCTGCTGCTCGCTGCCTGCCACTTCCCACTAACCACTTGCCACAAAAGAGCCGGGGCGACTACTCAGCAAAATCGCGCATACGGCCCCGTGGCCCATGGCCAGCTGCATCAGCTCGAATGGCAGCAAATCGCCTTAGCAGCTTGTGGGGAGAACCCTAATAAACCAGCAAGAAACTGCACAGTTAAGCCTTCTGCTACAGCTCGAGTCGCTGCCACTGCCACAGCCACGCCCCGAATGGTAGGCGTTGACTTCAACTTTGACCGAAAGCGATTTAAATCTTGGCCGGAAGGGAATATAAATTTAAGAATGCCTCCGCTTACTTATCTAAGTCTATGACTTCGGGTTTGGCGTTGGCTTTCCCATTTTCCCATTCGACGATGAGTCAGAGGCGCGCATGGGGATCTGGATCCGAATTTGGTGCAGAAGCTGATGAGGAGGAATGGCGGCGATGGCGTTGCTGTGCCTTTTATGCCCGCCATTTGGCTGCTGTGTCTCTTGGCGGAGCTGCCGTTGCCTCTGCTCCGCTACAAATCATGATAATAAATTCCAATTTTATTTAGTCAGTGAGGCGGCAAAGCACCCTTGTCATCGTCATCGCCATCGTCAGCGGAAAGAGTAGAGGGGGTTGGCGGAGGGGAATCTGGCGGGGGCCAAAATAAAGCCAACCGCTTCATCTTCTTTTGGGCCAAAAAAAAAAAAAAAATGCCGAAAAAAGGGTCTCGGTCTCGTAACAGGCCTCAATTTTCCTTTGCCCAACTGTTTCAACTACTTGGATTAACGGTTCATTTTTATGACTTTTTATTTTATACACATTCCGCTTTCCCGGCTTTCCCAGCTTTCCCCCCGCCAGTTAAATAAATACACTCCAAAATTGAGTTGGTCTGCTTAACTTTTGGGCAGGCACATAATCAGGGCCCTGATTATAATGAATAGTAGTTTTTCGGATGAAAGGGGGGGCTTGGCCACATTGGCAAACAGCAAACCCAGATACCAGACACCAGTCGGTCAGCTCATCAGTCAGTCAGAGTGCAGTTTTCGAGCCACAAAGCTCCTCGTTATCCCATCTCCCCGCCCTTTTGGCCCCCGAAAACATCGCTGCCCCCTGAATGCCGAGAATCGCTGCTGATGCTGGTGCTGCTGCAGCATCAGCGATGGCCAAAACACATTAGCCGTGTGCTAAAAATGTCGCACAGCCCGGGCGCCGGCCAACGCACATATCTTTTTTTCCGAGAGAGGGTTGGCCGAGGCCTTCCTGGCCTAGTTAATAGGTTAGTGTTAAAAGGTATTATACCAAGTACAAGTTAATGAATATATATCGTGTAAATGGTTATCCAATAAATAGATTTTCTACAAACGTCTCTCGTACATTGTTTAATTATAAGGCAGAACAAATATTGTATAACTTCTCTTTGTGATTGTTCAGTTAACTAGAACGATGCTAAGAATTCCTTTGATGGGGGTCTTACGAAAATTTGTTGATTGATTATAGCAAAAAAAAATGCAATAACAAAAACTTTTCTTTTTGAAATTATTCTACAGATTTGTTAAATATTTCTCTATTATTCCCAAGCCCTTTTTAATTTAGAGAACCCCCAAATCGAAACTTTGAGAGCCACCCTCGTCGGCAGTGAGTGACCAGGCTGGGGACATTTTGTTTCCTTTTTTCGTTGAAGCTGAGCTGGCAGGACATGTGGCAGTTGCCAGTTTGCTGCGCTTTTCCCCTCCGCCTCACAGCCCCGCCTGCTGCCTTCATTTCCTTTCGGCTGTGTGGCTCTTCATTGCCTGTTGGCAATTACAACGTTGCAATGTTGATGGCATTTTCTTCCTTTTTTATGCATGCACAGACACACAACCACTATATGCACGCTCACACAGACGGGCAGCAGCTTACAGGACATTCGGAAAAATGGAGACAGGGCCAGGACGGGCGAGCCACTGTGCCCGGCTAGTCACTTCCGCCTTCTGCCTGAAGAGGTCGTTCATTTCTGGAAAATACTCTTTCTGGGCGTGCGAGCCGCCTCAGTGCCTGATTGCACTGGCCTTTGCAGATGGAAAACTAATTATGTGCGAGGCGAGGCACAAGGTAATGCGAGGAAATCGGCAGAGGAGAGAAGATTAAACCGAGAACAATATATGGCACAAAGGCATTGTGGTTGGGTGAATTATGCAGCTTATGTGGCTAGCTAACAAAATTAGTTGTGAATTGTTGTGAAATTAAATAGCATTAAATAAGAGCAGATTAAATCAAGAAAGTCCAAGTTGTATGGCTTCTGATTTATGTGGATTTTTAAGTGAAATTCCTTCAGTAATGCATTGTGATGTATACCCCATGGCTGCCCTCTTTTTGTCCACCTTCTGCAACAAGCTTTGCTTCGCTGTTAATGTAAATATATCTTACAGCATTATCGCATTTGGTTAAGAGGGTAAACTTCACTTTTCCCTCCCCTTCCCGGGCCAGACTCTTGGTGCAACATTATCCGTAAAAATAAATTCATCTGGGGGTTGATTTCCTGTTTACTTTTTGTGTGTGCTCTTTCGGGTGGTTGCAAGTGGATACAATTTATTTTGTTTCGCTCCCACACCCCCACAGCGCACACACAAGCTGACGTTTTTTGTTTAAACTAAGCTATAGCTATAGCTTCATTATAAAATCGATGAAAACTACCCTTTTGGGGTGTGAACCAGGGGGTAATGAGATTGATTATCAAAGGAGCAGGACTCTCCAGTTTAACTTCGACTCAAAGCGGTTGATTCAATGACCGAGCGAGCCAAAGCCCTTTGAATTGAATCTCACTGGCGGGGCCGGTGCGGAAGAGGAGACATCTCCATTGGTCCAGCTGCAGCAGCAAGTTCATGCAAAAGGCGACCCGTTGTCAACGGATTGGTGTTAATGTCCTTTGGCATTGTTGCAGGAGGAGCAGAGGCGGCGGGAACCGGACTAGGCAACAGAAGACCAGGCCAGGAGCAGAAGCCGGACAAGTCGACTGTGTGCAAAATAGACTGAAATTGATGATGTCACTTGATAGGGCGAATGGGTTTTTCATTTTTCACTTCTCACATGCACTTCGGCTCCTGCAGATCCTGCAGCCTCGTCCCCACTCCCACTCCCAGTCCCACTTCCAGTCCCACTCCCAGTCCCAGTCCTGTTCCCGTTCGTGTTCGTGTTGTTTAACAAATTCATCCTGTTGCTTGCGCTTCAGTGCGTGATGGCCAGCAGATTGCATTGTCTGCCCAAGATTGGCAGTGTGTTTCTGTTTCTGTGTCTGCATTTCGGTCGTGTGTTGTGTTGTATTTTGGCCTCGAAATGGGCATTTGATTCCCAAACACACACACCCTCAGACAGATTTTGGGCAATAGAATTGGGAAGCTAGAATTGCTGTGCATCGACCTGTTTGATTGGCTTTTCTTTTTGCACGTTTTTAATTAGTCAGTGTGTGCTGGCCGAGTGTGGCTGCCACAATTCGGGGTATGCGGCGTATGCGGTGCATGGAATGTTGTCCTTTTTGGCGCATTAAACAAACGAAATATTTCATAAGCGCATTGCGCTTTGGCCACAATGCCAAATGATTTATATGCAAAGTGGCATAAGCATACAAATGGGCGTGTGTACTGGCCCCTATTTTCCCCCAGCCCGGCCCGGCCCGGCCCGGCCCAAACCGAACCAATTTCCCTATTTTACCTAGGCCAAACAAACCGGTGGCATGGCAATCGAGCGAACTTCACTCCACCACGGCTTTTGGCTACAAATTTTACCAAATTTATAACAAAGGCTCAACACACACCGTATGTATGTATGTATAATTGGGTGCGGGGCGTTGAGAGGGATACGAGGTCCTTGGAATCCCCCTGGGTATTGGCCACCTTACGGTTGAGTGGCTCACGGCTCATGGCTCCCGGGCTCCCGAGCTCCTGGCACTTTGGCGCCAGAGCCTTCGCTTTGGCCTCGGCTTCGGCTTCAGCTCCAGCTCCCGGGTCTTTGGCTCGCAATGGATGACAATGTAGCCAGGAGACTGTAAAATTTATGCACTTTTAGGATTGTTTGCAATGCGCTCGAAAGGGGAATTGTTCCATTATACGATAAGCATTGGGATTCTCTTAAGGTGTTTTACAATATAACAAAGGAGATGATTTTCCCTGCTCCCGCTTGCAGCAGAGCAGCAGAGAAGGTTGCGGAATTAATTTTCATCGCAATTTGACCCAGTCAGGAGTCCAAGGGCATGGGATAGTTGGACCATCAATCTGTTGGCTGGATATTAAATATTTCTCTCTTGCAAAGGATTCAGCTTAATCTCTGGCAATCTACCGATTATCCTGCAAGCCACTGCATGCATAATGCTGCCTATTCGCCATCTAGGATTTCATTGGTCTTTTGCGAAATCTGCATCCCTTTGTGTTGGCCAAACTTATTGAAATTCCCCCGCACCAAGGCGCACTATATTTATATCCAGCCACTCACTCACCTTGTTGGAATTGCCATTGAATTTCAATAGCTTCTTGCAGGACTTGCCGCGGCTCTCGAAGTAGATTTCCTGGGGCGTGCGGCGCCGCCTCTGTCCCCCGGATATGCCGGATGTTGCTGTTGCCGCTGCTGCTGCACCTTTGCGCTGCAGTTGCAGGTGCGAAAAGGGATCGCTGTTGTTGCACTCACTGCCCGCCACCGACTGTGTGGCTTTGTGACGGTTCACACAAAAGAGGCGACTCAAGATGCCACAGCAGCCGCTTGGCGGCGTCGCCTCGCTTCCGCTTCCGCTTCCGGTTGTAGTTGTAGTTGCTGCGGCTGGTGCTGGTGCTGATGCTGATGCTGCAACAGGATTGTTGTTGGAGCAGCGGGCGGATATGGTCATTAGGTTGCCATGCCGGCCAAACGGGCGATTAACGTCCATTTCCATGTTGGCTGGCAGCAAATTGGCGGCGTCTTCCCTGGCAATTTGTTGTCAGCGTTTGTTTACTATTTGTGATTGCGGTTTTGTGTCAACTTTTCGCTGCCGCAGGCTCCTCCCGCCCTTGTTGTTTGTTTGTTTGTTTATCGCTGTGTCCTTTCTCCCCGTAATGTCTCAGTTTCCGGTTCCGTCCTTGTTGCTGCCTCAAGTCTTTGGCGCCCTCGCACCCACACACTCACTTGGCTAAGGGAAAATTTCGGAAAAACTTGTGGTGGAGGGAAATTTGTCAGCGCGACGCAGTGTTCACAGGACGAGGACAGCCAGGCGACTGATAAAAAGCCACAGCTTCAATTTTACACAGCTCCTGCGGGCAGGGTTGCCACCCGTTTGTGCGAGAGAGTTCCTTCGAAAAGGGATGCCAGGCGCGGAAGTGGGGGAAGGACGTGGGAGAGCGAGAGAGCGGCGAAGAGAGAGTGCGCAGGATACATGAATCACCTTGTGTGCATGAATGAAGTAAAGTTATTACGGTTGCCCGCTGTTTTCTGGCTTTCTTGCATCCTTTTTTTTCTTTTTTTTTTGTATTTGCCATAGTTCCGTAGTTCTGGCTGTTTACGTTTCCCAGGGTCAAAGTTGTACAGCCTTTCGCTTTATGTTTGTAATTGTTTGAGCGGCAGCCGAGCGACGCCCCCCAGCGGGGAGGGTGCACTTTTCGGGGTCCTCCGTGGCGAGAATTGCCGAGTGGCACACAAAAAGGGTATCAAAAAGGGTTTTCAGGGGTAATTAATGGAGGAGTCCTCAATGAAGCATGGTGGCAATAGCAATTCGTAAAGCGTTCTATAGATTTCAAATGCATAAAGGGTGGTCTATATAGTATTTTTTGGGCAGTAGTGCTGATCATTTTTCATCCGCTTATTCAAACTTAGATATGACGAATCCTAAATGGCTTAAATCCGCAAATTATCAGTTCCATTCAATAGTTTCTTCTTTCTAACAATAAATCTAAAAGTATATTCACTGCCAAATGTTACCATAGAGCGTAATAAATGCCCTTTGTCGTCTCCTAGCTCTCCCTGAGTATCAATTAGTTGTTAGCCTGGCCCTGAGAAAGCATTTCATTTTTGGCCACCATGAATGAGAGGATAGTGGAGCCGCATCTCGTGTACGTGCACACACATAAGTGTGTTTGATAGCAGTGTTCCAGGACTATGAGTGCTTTCTGCTTTGGACGTAATTTCAATGTTTCAACGTAATCTTTGATTTGATTATGCTGTTGAGCTGGCATCCCAGGGGGCGGGCCCAGTGGCTGGTGCTTGGCTTGCCCGTGTTTGTCGGTCTAGTGTCTGGGCCACTTCCGGGCAAAGCTATAAACGGATTATAAAGTAATTTAATGCTTTTTGTTGTCAGCCTCCTCGGCACTGTTGCCGTAATAGACCGAAGGCCCTCTGCACGGATGTGCGCATTTGTATGTTCCTTTTTTTGCTCCTTTTTCGGTTTTTCGTTTGGGCGGCGAACGCATTTGGGCAATAAAAACTTTTAATGTTTGTTGTTTGTCTCTCAATTTCATTCCCCATCACGCATACGCCCAGTTGTGCTCGCCGGCTCCTTTAATGAGTTGGCGGTTTTAGTTGGAGTCCGGGCCAGAAAACATTGGGGCCGTGGCCGTAATTAATGTCAGCTTGCCGGGCTGATCATTTTGGCAACATGTTTATCTGGCCCAATGCCCATATATTAATGTCCGCACACTGGCATTCCGTTAGATTGTCACATTAATTATGTACGTTAAGCTGTCAACGTGGGCAATATTTTTGTATCCACAATGTGTCCTGCCAGGACGCCAACACGTGTGTGCGTGTGTGCTCCGCATCTTCGGCAATTCCTTTGCCATTTTCCGTTTACGGGGGCGATAAGAGCGTCTTAGTTTATCTTTATGTTTTGGGGGCTTTGGCTATCTTGCTGTTTGCCAAATAAATACGTTTGATAATGCGACACGACCACCATATTGATGAGGCTTCCGCTTGCTTAGCCGTCCGATGGAATGAAGTGGCAAGCACAAGTTTAACAAGCAAATAGATTACAAGCCCCGATACGTGTATGTTGCAGCTGCAGGTTGTTCGCTGATTAAAGTCTTTGAGCCGAGATTGAGCCATTTCAAAGAGGAATTTAATATCGGACGTACATATACCATGTACCTTGGGGTACAAATGGTATATTAGGTTTGTGCAAATGTATGTATCAGGGAGAAGGAGACATTTCCTACCCAATATTCTTGATCAGCATCAGCAACCGAGTCGATCGAGCCTATCTGTCCGTCTGTATGCATGAACACGTCGATCTCTGAGATGGTAAGAGCTAGAGATGTAATTCTTTTTGTTTTAGGTCCGTTATATATTAACGCAGATTGATATTATCTCAAATGTTTAACACTCCCCTTACTGCCTTTGCAATATGCATAAAACTGTATTTTCGTACACAAATGTAACAATATTTCCGAGATGGTATTAAAATATTTCCGAGAAAGATCGGACAATAAACAATAAAGATATGGGTAACAAAAATCTGGCACAGTTCCTTTTCAGTGTCAATGCCGGATTACGTCATATAAATTTCTGCTTAGAGTTAAAACATGTACATGGTACCTCATTGTCGAGAAGTTCCGACTACAGCGCTGCGACTTGTTTTTGTTTGACAAGGAAATTGGATACGAGCTCTTTTTATAAAACCGTTCATAAAAAATGTTGGTGTCCAATTAAAGCTGCTTCTTTTTCTGTACAAAAATCCACTCATAATTTAATAAATATTCCTCTTAAAATTGGTAAAAAAAAAAAAACTGGGGGGGATGCAGTCCACTTTACATTCGGTCTCAATTACGCACCAATTTCTGGCACTGCCAGAGCCAGTTCCACTGCCTGTGAGTGTGTCGAATGCTGTTGGCAATAAAAACTCTGCAACTGTGGCCAAAAATGAAAAGTTCCATTGCATTTGGCAAACTAAAAGGAAGAGGAAAAACGAAAAAGAGATATACACTCTCATAGAACTGTTGCCTAATTGCAAAAATGCTGCCGGCCAAACACACAACCGAAAAAACTTTTTTTTGGCCAGGCCAAATGACGGGGAATGGGAATAGAATCTCTTTACCAAAAAACAAAAACACAAAAAAAGAAACAAGAGTCCGCCCCAAAAATTGAAACTACGCTAAAAGCTTAAACAAAACCTCAATAAGGCCGTGGGGCAAGGCGGCGGCGGGGCGGTGGGATGCCCGAAACTATTGAGGCGGCAAATGGCAAGCGGAAAAGTTTGCAACGCATGCGCAAATGGACCAGCACCACGACAGGATGCCAGGACATGCCGGGACAAGCGACGAGTGATGCAAGTGCAGCGACAACGGCATGTAAATGACGCTTTTATGCTGCAATCACGTTGCTTCTGCTTCTCTTTTTTGCCCGTACAGCTTTTATGGTTTTTTGTTTCATATGCAGTGAAATTTTATGATTATTGTCGGAGCGACAAAAAAGTTTGCGGCAAAACTTTAACAGGAGTATGTAAGAGCTTCCGGAGGACCTCGAAATGGGGCGGTGCGATGCTCTACGCGTCAGTTAAATGTCATGCTCTGATGCCTTTCGCAGCTCTTCATATTATTATATTTCTTCTGTTTTCCTTTTTTTATATGTTGGCACCACCCACCTGCGGGCCAGAGGGGATGCATCGCACTTTGGTAAGTGGATGAAAATGACGACATCGCCACGTCCGGAGTGCATGAAATTTATGCAAATGCACGGAATTTGTATGAAAATTGTTTTATTCCATCCAGTCATTGCGCTTGGCTCAAACACACGCACTCATAAACCACGCTCATGTCATTGTCTTGTGCTTAAGCAAGAAATTACTCATACCACATGTTGTCCGCTCTCGAGGGATACCTCTCGGCCTGCCTCGTCCTTCCTGCTTTCGTCCCCCATCTTCGGCGTCCCTCGTTTGTTGGCCCGTCAGTCGCCCGCTGTGTGTTTTATGCAAATTTCACCGCTGTGCGCAACAATGTTATTAAAAAATGATAACAAGCCAAGCGCACAAAAGACAAAAAGGAAGAAAAAAAAAGATGGTTGCCATAGACATTTATTCTAGGAAGTACGAATATTTTGTATCCTATAGATGGCCATCAGTGGAGGCAAGACAAGGCTTTCTTTTGGAAAATACCATTCTTGCATTAAGCAAACAGAATTCACAAACTTTAACTTCCAGAAATGGTATAATTTCTTGTTCAGAGGAGCTAGAAAACGCTCCTGACACTATTCATTTTTTGTCTGGGGTGGCTTTATGTCTCATAAAAATGGATTCCCCCATTGACTCCCAATATTCGATATGCCTCATAAACATATTTCATAGATAGCGGCGAACCCAACGACAACTGTCAGTTGGACGTTTGTTGCGGCCTGCCCCTTGTCAACTTTTTAGTGTTGCCTGTTTTTGCCCCCGCCCGTGCTGTTGCTGTTGTCATTTGCATGCGTTCCGACCGAGATAGAGAGTCACATCAGCTAGGAAATTATGCAGTGAAATATGTTGCCACGGCGAGCGAAAAACAAAAACACAATGCTGGGGAAAAAAAAACCAAACAAAACACCCAACTAAACCGCACAAAACAAAAGAGCAAGCAGGCAGGGAGCCCAGTTTGGACTATGTAGGTATATGTATAGTATATTCACGCTGAATAGCTATGTATACATTTTATACGTCTTGGAAAATATGACAGACTGACGCAGGAACAAGCTGCCAGGAACGGTCGCCCTGCTCCACGTCCCGATGCCGAAAACTTGCAACTTGGCCACGCGACCGCATGTCGAGAGGCGGGGAGTCGAACGAACAAAATAAGGAGCAAGGATCAGGGAGCAAGGAGCCGGAAGCCTGTTACAAATGTAAAAGGCATGTCAAAAATTTCCAGCAAGCTTCAAGCGGCATTAGTTTTGCAATTTGAATGGCAAGCATTCCAGGAATAAAGTATTCTGCTCCGGAGCCATTAACCAAACCGCCAGTACTTGGCAAAATGCCAAAACAATGATGTACAGAGGAAATTAAGAATGTACAGACGTCATGGACACAGGTAAGTTTATTAATTAAATTAATTGCAATGGAATCCGAAAGCCAGTATCGTCAGACTTGTATGGAATTCTTATACCCGGTTCTTAGAAATAAGAGGGGTATATTGAAATTGTACGAATGTATGTAACACGATCTGATTCAACAGCCGAGTCGATCTGTTCATGTCCGTACGTCTGTGCGTATAAACACCTTGGGTAAGCCAATATCTATCTGTGTTGCTGAAATCAGCACCTTAGGTGGAAACTGCGAACCGGGTATTTATCGTCGAGACACTCGACTATAATCGTTCTTACTTGTATGTTATTTAATATTGAAATCATGTTGTCAAATCTCTTGAAATGCCATTTCAAAAACGCATTTGATGGCTAAAATGTTAGGCCCATGCTCATCGTGTCCCGC
Source organism: Drosophila ironensis (assembly GCA_021223825.1). NCBI lineage: Eukaryota > Metazoa > Arthropoda > Insecta > Diptera > Drosophilidae > Drosophila > Drosophila ironensis. The sequence continues at coordinate 325,895 of JAJJHQ010006980.1, forward strand.
ATTTGATTTGTTGCTTTGTTTTGTGGCAGCAAAGCGTTTAATTTTTGGCATTTTGCAGATATGAACGAGTTTGAATGCCGGCTGCCATGGCTAATTACGATGTGTGCAGTGTCAGATGGCTCTTTTTGTGGGTCTACGAGCATGGGAGTGTGTGAACGGCGATAAGCGCAACTGCCGGAGATTTGAGGCAATCATTTCATTACCGAGACACTCGCACACACTCGCAAACACACAGGCACACACAGGCGCTTGGTGCACATAAATGAGGGCCATTTAACTAGGACTTTATTGTTATGGCGAGCAGTGTTGTCTGTAATTTTGTAGCTTAAACCAAATCCAATTAAGTAACAAGCGTAAGCCTTTTTGGCAAATGTCGACAACGACGACACATTGCCTCGTTTAACCCATTTAATGTTGCACAGCACAGACTGAGACGGGTTGGCACGAAGGATGTATAGTACGGCGAGGAGCGGGGACGCACGAATGCCAAAAACCAAAGCTGATAATTTCAATCAATTTTAAGCCAGAGCGCCAGAGACAAAGCGACATAAGGGTAACCAATTTGGCCGCTTTGCAGTTGACTGCCTGCAATTACCAAGCTGGAAATTCAATGGAAATTGGCTCGGGGCCATGATAACAACTTTAAAACCCAACTCATATAGTTTTACAGCACTTCCTTGGCCAATTTAATCAAATTAGAACTTGGAACGAACAAAGGCGGTTGCTTCTTTTTTGTTTCTGCTTTCTAATCACCAAAAATGCAACCTAACTCAAAAGGCCAGGCCAGAAGCCAATTAGCCGGATTCTCTCATGTGATAAACAGTTAGGCTGGCCGAAAATAAAGCCATAATTTGGCCAGAGAATGAATTGGGAATGAAATGCGAGTTCTGATGGCTTCGGTTTGTTTACGCAAGACCTCCAACGATTTCGCTTTCGATCGCAGTCGAAGTGCAAAAGTTTCAACTCTTTCCCGATACCCTAAAACCACAAGAAAGGTTTTTGGATATCTAAAAACTATCCATATTATTAATTCCCTAAGGAATATAGAATGCTAGAAATTTGGTAGTTACATGGTTCTATAGTAGATGTCTAGGTAGTATTTGAAATTCGCCTTTGAATGCATTCGAATAGCAAAAGTTTCAACTCCTTCCCGATACCCTAGAACCTTAGGAAAGGTTGTTAGTCTACCTAATGTATATAGAATGCTAGTAATATTGTAGTTTTTGGTATCAGGTATTTGTTTCGACAAATATCCCCAAAACTAAATCGTTTCCTACTNATTGCAACTCTTTCCCGATACCCTAGAACCTTGTTAGTCGGGGTTGTTAGTCTACCTAATAGATATAGAATGCTGGAAATATTATAGTTTTTGGTATCAGGTATTTGTTTCGACAAATATCCCCAAAACTAAATCGTTTCCTACTGAGTATCCGTAAGGCCGAAGGATTGCGTGTGTGCCTTGGACCAATTCTCGGTTACTTTGTTTTGATCCCGATGCCCGAGTTGTTTTTTAGGTATTCTCGGTCCGGGGTTGTCTTTTGTTGTTGTTTGTCCCTGCGGATGGCTTAATAACGTTATTTTTCGCTGGTCATTGTACTTTTAATGGCCAGTAGCAGGAGCCGCAGCGGCAGCAAACAAATCAAACCCCAGACGCCGTTTGCCTCCCGAGGCGGTTGTGTGCCGTGCTCCTATTGCCGCGATTCGCATCGATCATGATCATTCGGTCGGCCAGTCGGTTGGTCGGTCGGTCGGTCGGTTTTTTGTGGCTGCCAATGCCGATGATAATGATGACGATCAGGATGGGGCAACGAGATCATCATTATGGGGGTTGTCCCTCCTTCGTGCCGGTTGCGTGGCGGCCACAACTTATCGGGCGGGCGGGCGCTCTTCTCGGGACTCCTCCGATGATCACGATGATGATAATGATGGAATATGCAGGCCCGAGCCTGCCTATAAGCCCGAGCTTCTGGGTGGCGACGCATAACATGTCGCACACACACGGAAAGCTCTTTCATCGCATGACAGGCGGCCGAAACGTTTAAGACAAAACGCAAAAAAAAACAACAGCAGGAAAAATAAAAGTGGTAAACAAGACGGATAAAAAACAGGCCAAATTGGTTTCGGTATTGATTTTGCAGCGACGGAAGAAGCGTAAACATTTAGCATTAAAATATGCCACAGTAACAATACAAGCAATGAAAACATCATTAACAACAACCGAATTACATTGTTTACATTGCTAGCATAAAACGCACAAAAGATAAGCAAAAGCAAACTTTTTTATTCGTATTTGCTGTTTGTTGTTAGCCGCTTTTTATTTTTTTTTTGCTGGCAACGACGGTCTTTGTGTGTTGGCAAGCCTTTTGGTTTTAATTTGGCACGAAAGTTGTAAAAAGTAATCTTGAAATGAAAGCAAAAGTTTCCTTTGAGGCAAGATACTATTTCCACTGCAGACTCGAGAAAATTTTGCCACTAAAGTTGTGCATAAATATCCCAGAGATGACCTGGGAATACGAGATTTTCTACTAGAGATTGGCAAGCAAGTTTTTGCACTTAATTGGATATGCAGGAGTAAGTACCTACCGAGCACTTGTATTTAAAAAGCGAGATTGAAAAGGCAACTGCTGCCCGGGCATCCTTGCCGCTTTATTCCGCTTTAACTGCTCAGCTTTCATTTCGATTCATCATTAGCATAAGTAGCAATATCCTCTTGCTTTCACAGAAAATAAAACGAGAGCAGCGAAATGTTGGAAAATGTACAATAGTTCGCTTAAGGCAAATGCACAATTTTACGTTACAATTTTTCCTCGTTTCCCCGGACTTTTCCCCGGCCTGAGGAAGGAAAATGCGAGACGGAGAGTGGGCGGGGTTGGTGGGGAGGACGGCAGGCAGCCTAATGCAACTTTTGTGTTGGCGATGCGAAAAGATTTTCCGCTGCAATTTCCACTGGAATGAATTGCTTGCCAATAATCCGCTGCGACAGTTGGCAAAAATGCAATTAAAAAATTTTCACTTTGTCGCTGGCAGGACGGAGGAAATTCTCTTTTTTTCGCCGTCGCCGTCGCCGTTTCCCTTTTGTGTGGAGTGTGGAGTGTGTGAGTTGGCCTTTTCCGATTTGTTTTGCGTAAGTTTGACAGCGGCAAGGGCAAAAGAAGCAACACAGCCTGCTGCTGCTCACCGCCCGACCAACTGTAGCCAAAGAAAATTCCTTCATTTAATAAAATGCGTGCCAAGTTGACAATTTTCACTGAGCTGTCGCTCGGGCATAAGGGATAAGCCGAAAGTTTTGCAAGTTTTTGATTTCAGTCAAAGCCAGCACCTCACCCTCTGCCTCCTCCGCCACCGTTTGCCGGCTGTCAATCAACGGGAGGCGGGAGGTGAAAGGGGGCGTGGCAACAATTTGTCCAAGTCCAGGTATCCAGGTATCCAGGCATCTGGCCATCCAGGTGTTGTGCCTGCTTCTTGGGCCCCGCGGCAAAGTTTTCCATTCAAAGGTGTTGTAATGTGCTAAAAACTTGAGCGGCTGCTCTTTGCTTTGCTGGCTCAGGTTTTTATTTTTTTTTTTTCGTATTTTCTGTATGGCCAACATGATATAATTCACTGAACGAGGGATGGGTTGTAATGCGGATTTGTCAGCGGGTTTTGGGTGTTTCCATTGTGCTAGTCATTTGGTTACCCAAGTATATTTTTATAGAGTTTTTTACAAAACGGATTCAAGGTGTTTTGTACTTAGTTACTGGGTTTCTTTGGGCCATAATCTTTAAGAGAATCAACAAGATTTTTGTCAGGTTTTGGAAATAGCTTTGTATAGCCGAAAGTAACCTATGATTACCTATAATTAATAAAATGATTGATGGACAGTTTTTCAGAGCTTTCGTTTGGGGAACCCCCAAGATTCGTTGTCCATCCCTAGTGACTCGATTTGTGAATGCGTGTAAGCAAATAATCTAGGCTAGTTGGGTTTCTTGGTGTCTTACGCATTAGGGAAATAAACAAGGTTTTTGTAAGGTTTTGGCAATATATTTGTATGTTTGTATAAGCCGAAGGCCTCGCTGCCAGCGCTTAACCAACTAAGTTAGTCTAGTTTTGTAAACTTCTCTATCTTTAATAATAAATAAATAAAATAAATAAATATTTGTATGGCCAAATAATTTCAGCAAAATTACCATTGTCGAAATTGTAAGTTTTCCCTCAAAAATCACCTGTGGGATTACCTATAATTAAAAGAAATTATTGACCTGGGAGTGGTGGGTGCAAGGAAAGTTTTTCAGAGCTTTCGTTTGGGGAACCCCCAAGATTCGTTGTCCATCCCTAGTGACTCGATTTGCGAATGCGTGTAAGCAAATAATCTAGCTCCTGGACAGCGAGAAGCGCCCAAGTTCAAACGAAGCCAGAGCCACCGAAAACATGTAAAGAAAACAAAAACAAAGGCGGAAAAAAACAACAGAAACGAAAACGAAAAGCCGGACCGGACCACACACGCACACCCACCGAGGAGGAAGAAGGTCCCAGTTCCCAGTTCCCAGTTCCCGGTCCCCTGGTCCGGGGGTGTACCGGTGAGCAAAAACAACAAAACTCGGCCAGCCAACAGCCAACAGCCTCCTCCTCATCCTCCTCCTCCTCCGCGTCCGGAATACCCTCCGCCCCATGTTCCTTGGCCTGTCCTGGTGTATTGATTATTGTGATCTGCCGTGTGCTCCGCTCTGGGGGTAATTATGCAGCCGGGGGAGCTCTTTTGAGGGAGTACCAGGAGCCGAAGGTGCAGGCGGTGTGCGGGGGCTCGCCTGTCATTTATTTTAAACGATTCCTTTACACATGTCGGAGGCTTTCGCCGCCAACGTTGCCGCTGTTGCTGTTGCTGCCGCTGCTGCTGCTGCTGTTGCTGCTGCTGTTGCCGTGGATGTTGCTGTTGCCGCATTTATTGTGCAGTTGGGCCAGAGCCATAGCTTCTGCTTCTGCTTCTGCTTCTGTCGGTTGACGTTGGCATGCCAATCATTTTGCTGTGTTGATGAAGTGCGAGTGTGAGGCAAAAATGTTGTACCAATAAGTTCAGTCAATGGTGCTGCTGGGGATACTATGTTATACTCGTACGCAGCCGTATATCGCATGGCTCTGACGCCGGGACGGGCCCTGTTTTGGGGTCCGTCAGTTTGGGGAAGCTGATCGATTGTCGGTAGCAAAGTGTTGACTCTATCGCAGCGCCAATGAAGCGCGTCCCGCTGAAGTATTGTGTCAACAGCAAAATGCACTCAATTTGATTTACATGGTATTTACGGCGGCTCCCGCGCCAATCAATAACAAATTTGTCGCAACCAATATGCGTGAAACGCGTCTGCAATAACCATACGAGTATAAAAAGCGAGCCCTGGCAAATATGATTTTTAAAGGGAAATCTTGTGAAAATGCCATCCAATTAATTGGGAGGATGGATATTCTTTATGGAATTTCAAATTGAAATCCAGCCTGTTCCAAATTATCGCTAAATTGCCGCTGAATGCTGGCAGTCGACTTGACTCCGCTCGGCGGCTAAGTGACTTGTTCCACCTCTTCGCCAATAATTAATTTGTTGAAAATGAAACGCCGACTCGGGGCCCACCATCAGAGTCCGAGCCCGGGGATGGGAACGACAGGCTGGAGCTTGAAGCTTGGAGCTCTGAGCCCTGACAGGCGGGCAGCGCCTTGCATTATGCATGAGATTGGACCCAGGAACGGGAGGATGCAGGCGGATCCTTGAGTAATGCGCGGCAGGGGCGCCTTCAAGGTTGGCCGTTGTCAACTCTCGAGATGTTTCTACCTCTTCCCCACAGCTCCTCAGCTCCTCAGCTCCTGAGCTCCCCAGCTCCGGCCGCTCCTCCAGGGCTCCTCTGCAGACCTGCCGCTGATTAAGTCACTAAAATTGCTGCCTGCTTTTCTAACTAATTTGCTGTTAATTTGTTGCTGCGCTGCTACAGCCAGACGCCGCGTATTTCCTTCCTGTCACAGCGTAAAAATGTTGTTTCAGCGTCGTCGTGCCGTCAGAATTCCGGGAAAACCCTTTGCACCCAGCCCAGCCCCCCACGTAGCCCAGGTGGTGGTGGAGCATTCCGGGAGCGAGCAAGGAAGGAAGGAAGTAAACAAAAAACTAATTTATATAAATCAGCAAAAATGCCAAATATCGCGTAATGAAAATTTTACAGCATTTACAAAGTTTTTGTGCGGGATCAGCAAAAATATGGCAAAGCAATTGCCCAACTTTCTACATTTACCGAGGGGGCTTGCTTTCATGTGGGGAGTTGGAATCCTCTGGCAATTGAAATGTTTTCCAAATTGTTCAGAGTCTTATCAATGTTGAGAGCTTTTTAGAACCCACACAGATCTACGATTTATGTGTTAATTGATGCATTTCTATTGCCAACCTATGAACTTTCGGGTGCTAAGAGATAACGAGCCCCCGCTGATTTCTATAAGAAGTAGAAACGCTGCGGTCGCGATTTCTCGACAACGAGATACCATGTACCTTGTACCATGTATCTTCAATATTTATTGACCGATCTTTATAACATTTTCTACATGGTTAGATATTACACTTTTTAACTGTAAGTAAAAAGATGTATATCTCTTGCTCCAACCATTTCGGAGATAGAGACAAAAGTTTTTACCATCGCAAAGATATTGTGAAATATTTGGAAGCAAATAAAGTTTTGCGGTTACTACGAGGTCGGAAAGGTGCGTGGCAAAATTTGGAAATTAGAGACTCGGCTGTTAGAAACGTTTCCTTCTCCCTGTCACATACACTTGCACAAACTTAATATACCATTTGTACCTCAAGGTACATGGTATAATAAAAGCAGCCCGAATGGGACCCCGATTCGGAATCGAATAGTGCAAATTGGATGCATTGCATACTTGCACCTTAATTGTTTTAAACACATTTTGCTGCACATGCAAGCACTCAAATGTCAAAGCGTGGCCACAGCAACGACCCATCGCATGTTGCACATTGCTGGCATCTAATGTTTATCTTCCGTGTTTCGGTCCCGGATCGGATTACATTTGCATGCAGCATAATGGCGGGCAGCGGGGTGCAGGATGTGGCCGAGTGGCGCTCAATGTTTGCACCGAAAGTCACGTGCGGCACATAAAAAAAAAACGCCAAACGCACATGGGTTCTGCTACTTTCTGGTTTTCATTGAAAACGAAATTCAAAAATCAAAAATCAAAAATGTTGGCGCGACAAAAACACACCAGCAAGGGGGCAGAACAGAGAAAAAAAAAACAGCAACCATTAATTAAGGCAGCGCAAAAAATGTATTGTTTTTTGCGCGCCCTCCCCGCGCCCTTTTCGCCTTTGGGAACGTGTGTGTGCGTGGGGGAGACTTCGTGTCGTCTTCGGGTTTTTTGGTGGGGCCTTCTTCGTTCCTTGGGAGCTGCCACAGCCGGCGGCGCTGCCTCTGCCTCGGCCGCCGTCGCTGCCACAGCCTCTGCCGCCGCCTCGGCCGCTGCCACAGTTGGCGTCGCTCTCCGCTCGGGCTTTTTGGGCTTCTTTGCGCACGACTCTCGGGCATATTGCGTTTGCACGTCAAGGCAGGCGGACGACTTCCGTGCTCTCTCCTGCCGTCCGTATCCGCCGTGTTCGCCTCCGAATCCGAATCCGCATCCGCATCCGCATCTCAATCGGTCTCCGGCGTATCTGCCGCCCGGGAAACGTGCCACGCGCGAAAAAGCCCGCTAAAAGCATCCCAACTATGCGTGCGGCAAACAAATCAAAATAAAAATTTATGCAAACCAGTGTGTGCCGTGTGTGTCGTGTGTGCCGTGTGTACCGTGTGTGTGCTGTGCCCCCAAAAAGTAAGAGTGCCCTCGCGTGTGTGCTCGGCTAATTGCTCGTGCTGCAGCCACAGGTGGCACAACCGCACTACCCTTTTTCGTGCGCCACCCACCACCCGCAACCCACCATAAACGCAACCGCTCCTCGTTTTCTGACCAAAGCCAATTGTTGCGGCACACGCAAATTTCGCAGAACCTTAATTAAAGGAGGAAAAGGTCAGCCGGGCAGCGGCAATTAGTAAATCTAACAGTTCCGAGAATCGATTCACTGCAGCCCCCAATTAATTGGGCGCCCCCCCACAAAATAATCAACAAAAAACCAACCAAAAATAAAATAAAACACTGAAGAGAGAAAACAAGAGACGAGCCGACGCACAGCAGTTCCTCCCCCTAAAACAAAAATCGCAAAAAAAACGAGAATTTGTTGGGAAAAAAATATTTTCGTTTTTTGGCAAAAGAAGTTGCTCGGCGAAGGGGAGGGGGAGGGAAGACGGCTCTTTTTTTTTAGGGGGCAGGCGTGCAGCAGGCGACGTGTGTCAAAGGTTTGACAGGCCTTAATTGTGCGGAGGACAGAAAAGCCGGAGACGATTCGTGGGGGTGGCTGTGAGCTTTTGCCGTAAGAAGAGTTGAAGGCTAAGGATTTTGGGGATTAGACCGGGAACGCACTGTTTTTCCATGGCTGTAATTATTGGGACAGGGGATTGTGTTGTATTGGAGAGGCAAATTAAACGCTTGAGTGGTACACAAAAGTTGCTGTCGGAAGGGCAAATTACGCTAAAAGAACAAAAAAACACCTGCATACCTCAAACATTTGATCTGCCAAAAACTCTTTGTTGACGATATTTAAGATGAAACCGGTGGGACCAAATACGACACGCTAATTTTGTTATAACGTTCCAAATGTGAGATAAGACATTACGACAGCAGATTGTATAAGAAATGCTTGAACACTTGATGATTAAGTATCTGATTATTCAATTAAACGCCTTAACAATCCCTCTCCCCTTGAACTTATCCAGAGCACACCCCGCAGAGTTAAAACATTGAAGTGACAACTTACAAAATAACACCAAAAGGCACCATGTTGTCGGGATTCGAGTTGCTGTTAGTGCTGCTGCTGAGCCCGCCGCTGCTGGCGGAAATCTCGCACTTGCCGCTGGCCAGGAACCGCATCCTGCTGGACTCCACCGAGCTGCTGCAGCAGCAGCCACAGCCGCTCCTGCCGCTGCCCGTGGACGTGCATCCTGAGGCGGTGGCGGGGGCAACATCGGCGACGCCAGTGCCGCCGCATCGGTGTCTGTCGCTGCAGCGATACCGCAAGATGCTGAAGGACATCGACGACGTGGAGGACCTCTATGTGGATGTGCCCGTGCACATAGCGCTGTCGGAGCGCCAGAAGAAGCGGTGAGTGGTAGCAGCAATACGGCTAAGTGCGCTGGCGACGCCGCCTGCCACACAAATCAAATTACGGCCAAACAAACACGAAAGATGGCCAGAGCCAAACTTAGGGGGCCAGGAGCAAGAGCAAGAACAAGAGCAACAAAAAATATAATAATTTATAACCACGACGTGTGGTTGGCCAAACAAAAAACCATCTAGAGCCAGATTTTTTACACTTGTCCGTATCCCGCTGCTCCTCCTCTTATTTGTCTAGTGTGTGAGTTTTGTTGCTGCCACAGCTGCCGCCACATAATGTGGCACAGTGGCCACCAAATCGATAGTGAGCCAAATGGAAATCAGGGGGATTATTGGGAACATATTAGCCTTAGTTGCCACCCCGAAAACATGGATAAAGTAGGAGAATCTAATGACTTAAAGAGTGTTCCACAATAAATGAGCTTTTAGGCAAATACTCGCAAAGTTTATTTGATATATTCCAAGCTAGATAACAAGCATTTAATTTGATAGTCCGTACATGAGGCTATTAAAATGGGAGCGTTCTTTTTAATTTAAAACCCTCGCTGTAGCATAGAACCGACAAAGACTAATGTGACAGCTTAAATCCGACAGGGGATACAAAAAAACGAGGCAACCTATTCGGTTTCACTTCCCATTTTGCACAGCAGCTAGCTCCCTGGCAACCAAATGACCACATCCACTGTTCCCGCTGCGTTGCACGTGGCGTATGAGCAACGTACGTTGCTTTTTTCACTGCCTTCGCTTCTTTTTTTGTGCGATTTTCATTGGTTTCCGTTGCTGGGCCGCAGCTTGGGTTTGGGTCAAAAGAGGCCCGTCACGTTTTCGCTTAGGCTCTGGCTGGTCCCCGGATTTCAGTTTCCATCATCTCCAGTGAACGTGCGAACATTTCGGGGGCATATGCGACCGAAAGGGGGAGCAAACGAAGGGAAAAGTCTCGTATAACACTCGATCATTTGCCATCCAATGCCGGCAAACATTCAAATTAATGTCGTGGTTTGTCGCCAACTCCTGCACTTTTTTTTTTTTTTTNTTTTTTTTTTTTTTTTTTGACTTCACTAGGAGTATGGTATTCGGGAGGGTCGCGCGACCCAGCAAGTGCTACCGGAGATCCAGGGGCTACCCATACAAGATCGAGAAACCGAAGCGGAGTACGTGACATCGGACTCAAGTTTGTTAAGTTTGCTGAGCGTGTGAAAAGGAGCCCAGTTTGCAGTTGCCGGGGCAGTTCTGCCAACGCTCTAAAGCAAAGCAAAAGTCGCGTTTATGGCGCGTGCAGCCATTAAGCGTTTTGCTAGAATCAGCACCGTCCATCGATTCCCCGATTCCCATTCCTATTCCCATTCCCATTGCTGGCCCGTGCGTATCCCTACCCCACCGTTCGGACCACCCCCAACCCACCCGCCGCCAATCAAGAGAGGCGGCCGCGTTAATATTTTTGCGCAAACAAATCATAAATATTAATTTTACGACTTAATTCGACGGCGCAATATGCGCTCCCGTTCCCAATTCCCAATTCCCAGTTCCCAGTTCGCAATTCCCATTCGCAACTCGATCATTCTGGACATTCTACCGCCACTTGCCGCCCCGGCAGCCACCTGTGGCATCCAGTCATCCAGATCCAGTCAGTGGCCTCAAATCAAAACAAACCCCAAAACTACCCAAAGGTGATTATTTGAGGAATGCGACTACCTCGACGCGGAAATACCCCTTTTGGGCCATCAATTCAAGAAAGTTTCGGATTTTGTAGTTACTCTTCGACGTTTGTTTATATTTCATAATAATACAGCAACTCAAAGGATGTTGTTTGCTCACATTTATTGTGGAACACTAATTTGTTTTTCTTCGATCAAGAGGTTTTATAGATTATGCATAGACCGAATCTCTAGAATTTCTGAATATTTGAGATTCTATTTTGCATCATCATGCTGGGATATCATGGACTCATTTAGGTATATTTTTAATTCCGATTTATGGACTTTTTGAGCGGGATTTTGAATAATTTTGTTGGAGTATTTAAGGCCGTGTCGTATTCGCCATCCTGAGGCTATATACCCGCTTCCACGGCCATCTGTTAGCTTAGGGAACGAGCGAAGGCAAAATGTTGTTAATATGTTGATGCTGCTGTTTGATTGTTGTTGCCGTTGCATTTTTATGTGCGCCGCAGGCTCAGGCGGCGATGTAAACAACTTTTATTGCCCAGCCCGACACTCGGCCACTCGGTGGCCTCCCACACCGCATCCCCGAATCCCTGCTGCTCCTTCTGCCCCTCCTCCTCCTCCTCCTCCTGTCCAGCTTTATGGCGTGAAACTATTTATTTGTAAGCGCATCAAAGGAGCCCACAACACAACACAACGGGCAACGAGCTACGAGCACAACAAATTGCCATAAAATGCGAAGCATAATTCCTTGTGTATGCTTTTGCCGGGCAACGTGTGTGCTTTTTGTGTGTTTTTGGTTGTGAGTGAAACTACGCAGACCTTGCAGCGTAGTTGCCGTTGAAAACTCGCACAATGACCAATGCCCCATCATCATCAGCCCGAACATCACACATCACACATCCGACATCATCGGGGCAACGCTTTTGCGCCGCCAGAAAGTCACATCTCCTACGAGTGGTGGCAGTGGGCATAGTACTATATTTTTAGCACTTGACTGAGTACAAAAATACACGGGCGAGACGGTAGCAGACTGAGTCTGAAATTGGAATCTGAATCTGAATCGGAATCGGATTCGGAATGGGAATCAGAATGGGTATGGGTATGGGTATGGGAATAGCCATCGACAGGACAGACAGAGGGGCGTCGCACGATTTGAGTTTGGGCTCCCAAGATGCCTCACCGCTGCACAGTTCAATAGTCTAAAATTTCGCACAGCCAAATAAAAAGTAAACTAAACTCAAAGGGAAACGAAAAGAAAAGCAATTTTCAAATAACATCGGAGACTAAGTGCTCACTGTGCCCATTATGGGGTGTGAGTAATTGAGTGTGTGTGACTGTGCATTGTTTTGGGCGTGAATCACTCACAGAATTGAGTTTGCGGCGGCCTGATAGAGATATCAAATAATTGTTATGCTCTTGGCCAACAAAGCAGGATCAATAACAAGCGCCAAGGAGAAATATGAGCCGGGGGAACCTTTGTTCTGCCCCTACCGAAGGGTGAGCAATTTTCGGCCTGGAAAAGCATTAATGGAAACCATTAGCGCTGTTGATAAATTGTTTCAACAACTGCCGGGGGCATCCATAATTCTAGGCGAAATGTTCAATCTACAAGGCCCACTGATTTATTGCCTATATTTCGTGGATTTCGCAACAGCAATTAACATTTTTAAAGCAATTTTTCGCGGTCTATGACAGGAGAAATTTCTGGTACTTTCCGGTATTACTTCACTTGCATTAAAAATATTCCATAAAGCGTTAAATTATAGCATCTAAAGGCTTAAAACTTACGCTAATCATTAAAACTCACTGCCAAACTATATTCGTGAATTTCGCAACAGCAATTAAAATTTTGTAAGCCATTTTTCGAGGTCTATGACTGGAGAACTTCACTTGCATTGATATAATTCCATTAGGCGTTGAATTCTAGCATCTAGAGGCTAAAAACTTAGCCTCTAATCATCAAAACTGAATTGAAACTGCATTTGGGATTAAATGGGGCCATGAAATTTATATCCCTTCGAATTTATATCCTGTAACTAGCATAATCCTGCTAAAGTTTGTCCCAGCTCCATTTCCAATTCCATTTGCCATATTTTGGAATCGAAAAGTTGTGCCATCTGATATTGGTAACCAGTTACTTCCTGTGCGCGCAAACTGCAATCAGCGAATGCGCCACTTACAGGGATATCTGTATCTGCTTAACTCGTTCTTTATCTGTGTTTTCGCTATTCGGGGTGCCAGTGGAAGCTGCAAAGCTGGAGCTGATTGTCAATTTGCGGAGCTGGAGGGCTTCAAATTGTCCCGCCAGACTCCCTGCCGATGCTGATGTTGCTGCTGCTGCTGCTGCTGCTGCTGCTGCTGTGGCTTGTTGTTCCTCCCCGCCAGCGTGATAGTTGTAAAAATAGAATTTTGTCTCTGATTTTAAGTATTTCGCGTGAAAAGTAACAGAAGCGACCAGAAGCAGAGGACCAGACAACAGACACGAGACCCAGACGACAAACCGAGGGGGGCGGAGGCGATGTCAGTGTCTCTCAATTGCAAATTTATGTGAATTGAGTCAATTTTTATCGCAGCTAAAAGGAGCCGAGGGAGGAGCAGGAGCTGCAGCAGCAGCAGCAGCAGGAGCAGCAGCAGTAGCAGGAACTGCAGCAGAAGGAGCCGAGGAGCTAGTTTGGGTTAGTTTACTTTTGACTTGTTTGTCACTGGAAAACTTTGCGTCGTTTGACTGGCGTAAATCGTATGACTGGAGCCACTTGAACTTGCCTCCAACCCTCCAGTGCCCTCAAATCCTTTGCAGCTCCTTTGCGTCTCCGCGTCCTGCGCTTCCTGCGCTTTTTCTGCGGTTTGCTGACCAGCTGGCACTGCCAATTCCGGATCATTAGCTCGCCAAAGAATGTGAGTCCGGCACAAAAGACGCCCACAATCAGGATGAAAAACGGCCCCTTCAGATGCTCCGTGGTAAGCACGATGGCATTGTCGGCGAACGCAGGTCGCATCTTGGCTATCCTGTTCAGATAGGTGTTGTTATACCGAAAGTCCTGGTCGATTTTCTGGAATATTCCCACATCCCGCATGTTCCGGATGATTGTATTCATCTCGAAGATGAAGGGAAAGCCCGCCTTCATGATCATCTGCAGGGGACTGGTGAAGACATTCTGCGGAAAAGCGTAGATGTCATCGCCCAGGGCACTCTGCATTGTGTACATCCTGTTGCTGAGGATGCAGCGTTCCCCCAGCTTCACGGCCATCAGGTTCTTTGTTCGCGGGGTAAACTCCTCGGAGGTGTTGTAGCCATTGAATATCCACATGTCCTCATCGTTCTCGAACCAATCCCGGCTCTCCTCGTGCCCGCCAAAGGGTATGCCCGCCTCGATCACTTCGCTCAGCTCGTCCAGCTGATGCAGGTAGCCGGGATCCTGGAAGGTGGCTATCATTTTGGAGGTGTAAGTGGCCACCACATTCAGGCCATAGAGGGTGAGGGCCATGAAGAAGACCCTCGTGGCCTCGCAGATGGGACGCTCCTGCACGGCCACGCAAATGGTGACGGCCAAGGCATTGATGCCGGTCAGGCTCCATTGGTGGTAGTACTGGGGCTCTGGCAGGATCTTGACGAGGACGAACCAGGTGAGCCAACTGAGCAGCAACATCAGCATGAAACAGAGCCAGGTGTAGGGCTCAAAGATGCCCACCATGGCCAGCCAGGCGGGTCGGACTTCCGCCTCCTTGATGTACCAGGTGTGGGCATCCTGCAGGTACGTGTCCGTGCCCCAGAAGTAGTCGGCCACCTCGTTGTCCGGATAGAAGCCGCCGATGACGAAATCGCACTCGTTGTCGTTTAGCTTTCCCAGCAAGCCGTTCCATACCCCATTGCCATCTATATCGCCACGCGATTCTGTGCTGCAGGTTTGGTTCACCTGCAAATATTGTTGTGGCAACTTGAGATACCCATTTATGTTAAAGAGCGCTCTCCCGACTCACATGAAAATCCAATCGATTTTTCATGAACCCCAGAAGCCTCAACTCCAGCCCCACAATGCAATCCTCCTCGACAAAGGGCGCCGATATGGAGGCGCACACGTAGAAGGTGCAGTTCTTCGGACTGAATCCGGCCACGTAGTCCTGCATGGCCGCGTGCACGGCTGCCGGATTGGGATATAGCTCCCCGTTGTGACACTGCCCCACGCTCTGGACATTCAGAATCCGACAGTTAACA
Organism: Drosophila ironensis; assembly: GCA_021223825.1. NCBI lineage: Eukaryota > Metazoa > Arthropoda > Insecta > Diptera > Drosophilidae > Drosophila > Drosophila ironensis. The sequence continues at coordinate 340,991 of JAJJHQ010006980.1, forward strand.
TTGCTGTAGTAATCGTTCACCAGCAGGTTATAGTTCATGGAGGAGTTGGCGTACAGCAGGGCCACGCGATGCACGTAAAAGCTGTGCATCAGTTCGTTGAAAATCTGCGAGGCCACGGTCCAGGGGCGATTGCGCACCAGGGGATTGTGGAATAGGACCAGGACACGGGCACCCGGATTCCAGGAGCGTGTGCGACTCAAAAATCGACTCATCAGGCTGAGCAGTTTCTCCACCGAGTCCACCACAATCACATAGTTGTCCGTCAGCAGAAGCTCCCCGAAGTTCCTGCTCTTCACGTTCCCCCCGTGATCGGTGACCACGCGGAGTTGGAAGAGTTCCTGCCTGCGTGGTTCCGCGGGATCTGTCACAGCCTCGTTGATGCGCTCGCTGAAGCCCTGCTGGATCTCATCCGCAGGACTCGACAGATTGAAGGCGTGCGTCAGCAGCAGATTGTAGGCTCGTGTGTAGCGTTCCGCCGGTTTGCGGTAGAAAAATATCTGCGAAAAACTGTCCAGACAGTCTACACCCGCTCGCCACACCTCCGGTCCCAGATCCTTGGGGGGCAGCATGTAGATCACCATGTTGGCGGTGTCATTCGAGGGATTCACAATGCCCAGAACAGGCTTCAAAAGCAGGACTATGAAGATGAGGACTATTGGATTATTGCAGCACATTTTGTGTGTGGCACGATGGACAATGGCGAAATAACTGAGGCGGGTGCAAATTTTGATGGGCATGTGATGCGGTCTGTGCGCTGTAAAATGCAGGCTGGGCATAGGTGTTTTCAAAGCAATATATTTCTTGTTTTTCTAAAGTTGTTGCCACACAAACTAGCCAATGTTGAGTTTGTGAATTTACTCTAATTATAGAAGTGCCTATTTGTATTGAAATGGATGTATTTATGTGGATAAATACAGTGAAAAAGATTATTTTTGTAGGATCCCTCCTGGTTAAATTTTATTAAACCCTACTCGTGAAACCGTAATGCTTTTTTACCATTATTATTCACTTGTTGAAACTGTAATTGTTAAGTAATTCGATGCCCAGCAGTTGGCGCAATAAACACTTGAGAATTTTATGTGGGTCTGTTGGGAAATGCATTAAATCACTTCTGCTAGAGCGCATTCAACTTTCGTCTTTGGCCGATGTTTGCCTTGTATAATTGACTGCTGTCATCGTGCAGACAGCGACAACAATGGCAATAACAACAGCAGCAGCAACACCAACACCAACACCAACAGCAACAGCAACAGCAACAAACAATATCGCCATTGCAACATGCAAGGCTTAAATTAAAGCAAATATTTGCACAGTCGCCGCGGCGCCGCCACCAACAATGGTCGGTCTCGAATGCATTAAAACACTCCATCAATCCAATCCAATCCAATCCTATCCGGGAACCTTTTGGCATTGCAGCCAAAAATACGACTATATGGCGCACTTACTTCCCTCCTACCCGTCTTGTGCGGGCGATGGGCCACTGTCCGTGGTCCCTTGTCCCTTGTCCGTTGTCCGTTGTCCGCTGTCCGGATGGCGTTGGCCGGAAGTAGCCGGTCATAAAAATAAAACTTGAGATGGCCGGCCATAAGCCAAGTCAATGAGTCATTTACTGCAATGGCATCCTACTCCTCACCCTTGTCCTTCGCATTTGCAGTTGTGCATCCTTGTGCGGGCGGGAGTGGGTGTGTGTGTGTATCGGGGAGCTCATTTGTCTTACCATTTTGTCATTAGAAAAATTGCTCGTAAATTTCGCATTTAATTACAATACAAAACTCTGCAAGTCCAGAAAAGAGCCAGCAAAACGAAAAAAAAAGCCCTGCGGACTTGAACTCAATCTTTGGCTGCAACAAAGTTGCAAAGGGATCATCAGCGAGAAGATGGATAAATAAAGTTCGTTTTCCCGAAGTTTCCAGGTCGAATAGGGATGCTCTTTAGTTGACAGTAGGCAGTCAAATTTCTAAGGTTTTATGTTATGTCCCATGAGAGATATTTATAGACTATTCTAACCCCAATTTTTGTGCGAAATTTGCAAGACTCAGGGATCACACGTCCAAATCGTTGAACCTTTTGCCCCAACAAGAGTATGGCCCAAAGCCGCTGACTCATTTGGCTCAGAGACCGGACAGGCGGCAAAACAAATTGCGTGTGATAATTTAGTGTCATCATTTTTGACAAAGGGCGTTAACAGCTCACTTACTCCGCCCTGCCCGTTCTGAAAGCCGCCTTCATCTCGTTTTGCAGATTTGTGCTGAACCTGAACGACTCGACGCCGCTGACGATTCGCTTTTCGGCGCCCGTGGTCCGCAAGATGTACTACAATCAAACAGGTAACTGCCCAAGAGTGCCAGCCCCCGTCCGAGCCCCAGCCCGACACCTTCACCTTCCGCTCATCAACCTTTTGCAGGCAGCCTCCTGAGGCCGGCGGCTGTGGCACCTGGCCCAGGTGGGACCGGGGACGCCCTGGTGCTGCCCTGCGCCCTCCGCGGCCAGTACGACCTCTTCGTCCAGGCCCGCCAGAGCGGCGCCCTCAAGGTGGAGGCCCTGGCCCAGCATCCGCACCACGACTGGCCGCTGCTCAATGCCACGCACCGGATCGCCATTCGCACCCAGAACCGGGTGCGGAAGCGCGAGATGATCGTCAAGTGGGACAGAAGGTGAGTGGCATGCAACCCAGAAAGTATGCAGCAGAATAAGACAGAGCTGCCTCTGCAAGATATAATGCAAGTTTATAACACTAATCCCTCCAATTTGTAACCTATTTCTATAGCAAATTCGACTACCATGCCATGCACTACTGCCTGGTGATCCAGCGCATTGTTCCCGATGTCCCGCATCACTCCTTCACAAGCTTTTGCCAGGCGGTATCCGCCTTCGTGGACCAGCGACCTCTGAGTCCCACCTGCTCGGGAGTGAGTCCCCTCGACTTGGTTTGGGCCACACCACCGCCCCGGAACCGTCGCCTGAATCCGCGCCAGAATCTGCACGTGGTGTGCACGGGGAAGCGGCGCCAGCAGATGCTGCGCAGGTTGCTGCCACGAAGCAGCTACCAATTGGACCTCTTCGGGATCCACCAAAAACGCCAGAACCTGACTATGAAGTTGGCCAGCAGCCAGGTGAGGTTCAATCGCACCCAGCCGCTGGCCCTGCGCCAACAGGCACTGGCCCTGCTCAAGATCGGGGGCCAGCACGGAACGCAGATCTACAGCTTCAAGGTGCCGCATGCGGATCCGCGGGTGGAGCAGCCGTTCATGCGGCACCTGCTGATCCCCTGCTCCGGCAGCGAGATCCGAGTGAGGCTGCTGCGGCAGCGGATTGAGGTGGGCAAGTCGGATCCCATCTTCAGTCCCACGTACATCCGGCAGAACGGAGTGACCCCCGGCGAGCGCTACCAGATGCGGTTCGAGCCGAGCAATGAAGACGAGGCGCTCAGGGCTCAGACGGTCATGGTGAGTTTGCGTTTTCATTATAATCTATAAGATGTTCCAAAGAAAAGCTATCTACGAGTTTTCCCGTCAATTTCATTGGATAACTAAGAAAAGAAAGTCAACAAATGTTGATCATGAAGTTATAACATTATGATGTCACAGGATGACATAGAATATGGGCTTTACAATTTCAAAAACCCCATAAACTTCCAACCTTTAATTAAAGGAAACTCTTTAAAATTCCCAGCTTGATCTGTTTCAGTTTCAAGATAATTTAATGTCATGATAATTTAATTAAAAACCCCAACCTTTTCAGGTGGCTTTGAGCAGTGAATCCTTGTTCAGGGACCTGCCGGAGCTCCCGGAAAACATAACCGTTTTCAATGTGCGCACAAGATGCAATCGGGCCACAATAGCCTGGAATGGCTCTCCGGACAAGCGTGAGCTGAGGTGAGTGAGGGCAGCGTGTGACGCGAGGAGCTTCAGTGAAAACCGAACTAAGCCACGACCTTTTTCAATAGCTACTGCATCATTGTGTTCAATCTGCCTCAACGCAATCGGAGCGTTGTGGACACCACCAATTACTGCATGGACTTTACGCCCAAGCGGGTGGAGCTGTACGGGAACTTTGAGTGGATGACCTGCCGGGAGAAGCAGCAGAGGTGGGTCCTTGCGGGTTAGGGATATCAAACGGGATTTGTGGAGATTTATCGGGCATCCTTGATTTTCGTTTTTCCAGCACCGACAACATCGAAACGGAGACCATATTAAATCTAATGCCTGGCTCCAGTTACCTGGTCTATGTCACCGCCAACTTGAGCATGGGAAAGCCGCTGCCCTACCAGGCCCTGACGGTTCACATGGCCAGCCAGTGTCTGGACGAGTCGCACGAGTCCTTCTACTAATCTGGCTAATACCCGGCTCCCTCAGAAAATAACAACAAAATAACAAAAGCTTAGCTGCATTTTCGCAACCAAACTATCCGTCGTTGTAAAGCTACCTTACTACTCTACACTAACCTACAAGTACTACATATATGCTGGTTAAAAGACTATAAACCTATCTCCATATATATACCCGTGTGTATATTATATACCGATATATATAGTATATATATATATAACAATATTCAAATGTTCGTGGCAAATGTTGTGTGAGCGAGTGTGTGACAGTGCGTGTGTGATTTGTTGTGCTTGTGCTAATGTTTGCGTTTGCCGCACAGATTCCAAGTATTTTCGAGGGCTTAGTTTTCGTAATTTTTAGGTAGCGATTAAAGTTTGTATAAAATATTTCATTGGTTTTCGACCCCCCGCTCCCCCCCACACTCTGTTTATTTTTTAGATTTCTAGAGCTTAGCTTTAGCACACAGCGACTAGTTTAAATAGTTAGTTTTCGTAGGCTTTTGCTGTTAAGTTTTACCATTTAAAACCCAGAGTTTTGTGTAGTTTTTTTTATTATACATTAAGCTTACACGGGTTAGCTCTATAATAGATATTACGAATATGGCAAGGGCGTTGTATTTTTTGAAGCTAAACTTATGCAACCGAACGGAGGACAATAAACCACAAAAAAAAAAACACAAAAAACAAGGGAGAATCGAATAAACAGCTAAACTAAATGGTATGAATTTTGTGAATTCGCCTGTGTTTTACTTTGGCCCGAAACCCACCCACACAGGAGGAAAAAGCTTGGATTTCAAAGGGGATTACAGCTGCATAATAACGAGCATTATTATAATGACAATGACACCCTGCGAGCGAGCGGTTAACGTCGAACGGTTACCGGTGAACGACGATAAGCGCCATCGATAATGAAACATTAAAGCCAACAAAAATGAGGTAAGGCAGGCGGTAGCAGTGGCCATAAATCTCCCGCCGCCAGTCGATTGGCAAAAGCTTTGCGGAGCGGACACGTCTGCGGCATACTTTTGGGCCTTTAGCAGGAAATGGCCCTACTTCACTATACCTGGGAGCAGTTGCAGTTGTACCTCAAATGGGCCCTGGGCAAGCACGGCGAGTTCACCCCCAGCCCAGCCATTCAACCCTATCCGGGAATCTTTGTCGGCGATCTGAGCCAATTGAATGCCTTCAAGAAGAACGCCTTCTCGGCCGTGGTGGGCATTCTGTTTGTGCTGGCCTTCTCGGGCAATCTCTGCACTTTGTATGTGAACACGCGCCGCAAGCTGCGGCCCTTCTTCCGGGCCTGTCTGATCTCGCTGGCCTGCAGTGATCTCAGCTCAACTGTCTTTTGCACCATCTCCTACATGGCCCAGTTCCAGGCGGAGTACCTGCAGCTTTGGGTGAGTTCCTGGAGCCAAATCGAAGCCTCTTGTGCAACGAAAATAATGTAACGCAATTGCAGACCATCGGCAGCTTCATGTGCAAATTTGTGCCGTTTGTGACCACCACCTCGGTGCTGTCCGGCAGCCTGACCCTCGTGGCCATTGCCCTGGATCGCTATCTGGCCATCATGCGGCCCGTGCTGGGATTCTGGAACCCCGATTACCGATTCAGCGTGGTGTGCATGCTGCTGATTTGGGCCTGTTCGATTGGAGCCTCAGGCCCGTTGCTGGGCATCTACGACTTCCAGCACATCTATCTGCTGGATGCCGAGGATGCCAGCGAGTATCGAGACGACCCCTCGACTGTGATGCCCGAGGAGCTGGTGGTCACCGAGCTGGAGCTGGTGCACATGTGCCTGGCCGGGGACGTAAGTGAAACAACAAGTGGATTATCGGCTCGTGGGAACACTGGGATTAAGGGGGAGGCGGTGGTTGTTGTCAAATCAATGTTATTCGCCTATCTTATCAGCCATGGGAACAACAATTTATGCACTTCTATAAATATTTGTGTTTCAGCACGCCGTTGGACTCTACTACGTAGTACTATTCACCCTGATCTTCGTGCCCTGCATCGTGTCGTTCCTGTGGCTGAATGCCATAATCGCCCGGCAGTTGTGGCTGCGGAGGCACTTCCATCAGGAGCAGCAGAACCAGGGCCCGCCCGAGGGCCAGTTCAAGGCGTGGCAGGGCAATGTGGAACTGCTGATGCCCACCACCTTGGTGAGTGCGATTGGAGTGGCGATGCCTTTTGCGGTGGACAAAGTTGCCCTGCCCCCGAGTCCGGCAACGAGCAGTCCAACGCCGACGACGGCAAAGAAGACCACAACGGCTTCGTTGGCCAGGGAGGCCAGGCACCGCAAGATGGTGGTGGTGGTGCTCCTGATGATGGCCGTTTTCATTTGCCTGCGACTGCCCGCCTGGGTTTTTCTGATAATGCGCTTGTACGGCACCTACTCGGAGCCCATTGACTGGCTGCTCTACTTCAGCTTCGGCATCCTCAACCTGTTCAGCTGCGCCCTCAATCCCTTGTTCTACACATTCCTCACCCAGACCATACGCACGGCATCGCTGGTTAAGCAGAAGCTGCGGGACTTCTTTGGCTGTAGTCCCGGGAATGTTCCCGACGCAGCCATGCCAGCGGAGGAGGCAAACAAAAGCCGCTGCTCCCAGTTCTGTTGTGGCTTGCGCGCGTCCACCTTCACCTGGCGCTGCTACCCTGCCCAGGAGGTGGCAGCCACCACCGAGGTGCGGGAGGTGGAGGAGAAGCCGCCGGGGAGCGGGCAGCAGGACTCGCAGGTCAGCCGACAGCGTATCCTGAGCATCAAACGCGAAGTATTCACCGTTTACAGGAAGCAGTGCGATGAGTTGTCGGCGTCGTCGAGTGCGTCAATCGAATCCTCTGCCTGATAGGCTGCCGCTCCGGCTCCGGAGTGGCCATAAATCACCCGAGTGCATTTGTCGGAACGGTTAGCAGAACTTGATTGATGGATCGCCCACTCCCTCGCCCACCCCTTCGGATACATTGGCAAAAAGCGGTTTGTCACGGTCGGTGGGGGGTTATCACCTATCGATGTATCGGAATACACAACTGCTATACATATAAGCGCACATTATGTACCTCATTAAAAGTGTAAATAAGGCGAATAAAGAAAAAGTGTGTGATGAGGCAACTAGGTGTGAAATTTGTCCAATAAGGAACTCAGCGGGATTATAAATAGGTGATTATAACAAGATTATAGTGAGCCTAAGCAAACTAGAATTGGAGAGGCAAAGCTGTAGAGCAGTTCAAAAAGATCTTAGTCATTAGACAGCAAATAAATTTTAGGTTTGGGAGTTAAAAAAGCTCTATAAACCTTATAATTAAAATCTTTTTAGGTGGAACTAGTCTGACTAAGAAGTCAAATAATTCAGACTTCTCGACAATAAGATACCATGTACCCATTTTCATTATAAATTAGTTTTTCCGTTTAAATATTTAAATATTTAAGCAGAAATTATATGACGTCATCCGACATTGTCACTGATAAGGGACGGTAATATTTCTGTTGGCCGTATCTTCATTGTTTATTCTTCGATCTTTGTAAAACTTGGCACATGGCTAGATATTACAATTTCTAGCTGTACGCAAAAAGATTAGTATCTCTAGCTACTAATACACCACAGCTTAAGGTACATGGTATAAAAATGCAAATAAATTCTCTGAATTTGCTGACTAAAATGAGATTGTTTTATAAACCTCAATCTATACTAGCTACTTCCGTTTTGGAACAATGGCCAACAATTTTTCGTGCGGTCCGATAGAACATCAACTAATTAAGAGGCAAAAGTTGCTCATGCAAGCATTTATTTGTTTATAACAAAATCTCTCTCTTTGACACTCTTTCTATCTGCATCTCTGGGATCTCTGGGAACTATAAATTTGTGTTCAGTTCCGCAGAGAGACACGATTCGTGTGCGAAGCTCGGCTCAAAAGCTGCTCTTTCAGTTGTCGGCGGCGACTCACGGCGAGCGGTTGGATTCTTTGCGAGGCGGATACGAAGACGCGCGAACGTTTTGTGGGAACGGCGGGTGAAATCTTCGAAAACAACAAATTGTACACAACTGAACACAACAATTGTGGTCTCGTCTCGAGTGCATGCCAAAAAGAAATAAGTTCGCGCGGGCCGAACAAATGAAACGCCAATAAATTTAGGCCAATCAGCGGCGGAGAGATGCGAATTATGGCATAAAATTGTCTATAAATATATGCGTCAGTGTAACCGTAAGAAAGAAAAAGTGGCAAGCGGTCAACAAAGCTAAAAAAGGGAAAGAAATAATAAAAAAGAATTCGGAAAGGAAAAGAAAACGAAGGCAAAGAACAAAGGCGGGTCAGTGCGGTTCGTTGTGGGTCAAGAACGAAAGTTCGGCTCGGTGGTTGTGAATATTTCGACGGCTTTTCATACGTTTTCGGACAGGTAGGTACATAACCACTTTTACACAACTCCGAGTGCGAGTGCGAGTGCTGGTGATCCGCAAAGTCGGCGGCGTTCAATGTTTTGGTTTTTGATTTAACTTGGCTCTTAACTTCGGTTTCTGGTAAACCTGTTGGCGCTTAGTTGGTGGCTTTTATTTGTCTTTTACTGTTACACATTTCGTCAGAAGCTGCTGCAGGAAAAACACGTTTGCGCATTTCACTCGCCGCCTCTGCAGGGGCAACTACTCGCACTAGACTCTACAATATTCCTCTTTTCCCAAGTCACGCATGCGCAGCTGCTTGGCGCGTCTTCTGTGAATCAGTGAATCGCTTGCAAAATCTTCGGTTGTAAACTGTCTGCACTTTGTTTCACTTAGACCTGCAGTTATAATAGTTGCACTGTGATAAAAATCAATTATCAAGCATGCGAATATTGCGTATACGCAGGGCGGTCAAATGGTAACCTCATATCGTTATCCTAAGGGTATAATAAATACTCCAGCCTTAAAAGATTTGTATATTCTAAAAAATACATATTACAGGTTGAGCTGAGTTTTTGTTGGCATTTTTGAGACCCAGAATCTCTATTTAATTTAGGTTTAACTCCAGAAACTCTATAAAGGTTGAGCCAGGTATTTTAGATAGTTTAAGAAACTATTTAATCAAGGGCTTCACCCAGAATATCTATTAAATTTAAGATTTAACCTAAGATATTAATAAAGGTTGAGCTCGGCACTTTAGTTAGCATTGAAGAACCTAGAACCTCTAACAAATTTTGTTCTGTGCATGCACTTGCCAGACCCGTTGGCGGATTACGCAGCCTTACGCTTTCGATATTTACACCCATCTTTGGCATTCGGCGAGTACGAAAATAATTTCCGTTTCTATTCGCGTGCAGTTTGCTGTTCGTGTCGGGCAGGCGATGAGTGGTGGTGGTCAAGCGGTCGAGTGGTTCAGTGGTTCGGTGGCTCGGCGGCTCGGCGGCTGGGGCTGCATGTTTAATTAGCCCCCGCTAACCAAATATATATAGGCCACTGTTTGGGCTCGACGAGGCTGTTCCATCCCGCACCGAAAACATACAAATGGCAAATGAAGGCGCACACGCACTCCGCTCCCTTAGGCTTGACCATGAATATTAAAATCGCAGGGAATTGGGCGTGGAAATGGGAACGAAGATCCTCCAGGTAAAGGGATCGTGAAGGCATTTGCTCGCATTGATTTGTCACACTTTTCCAATTATTACGTGACTTGAATTGCATACCAAAATGTGCTGGAAATTGGAGTATTTTTACGCTAATGTAGCAGCTTTCGTTTGTCAAATCGATTTGGGTGAACTGGGGGCCAATGAATCATTTAGAAACACAAATTTTCCACGGCCTAATGGGTTTTCGGAAAAACAAAAAGAAAGCCACAGAAACTCACTTTCGTTTTCATCTCGTTTCTCACCGACCATCTAATAATGTCTTATGGCATTTCTAGCCCTCCCTTTCCTAATTGTTATAAAACAAGAAATGTTCATTAAAACATTACATGCAGCGTGACCGAGCGACGACTGCACCGTTATACAATCGACACTAAAAAACCGAGAGACAAAGCCTCAAAAAAGACAACCAACCATAATAATCTGGAGCTCTGGGCGTGGGACCCACTCCATTTAGCACACATCTCGGCGGAGTGTTTTCATGTTCGAAAGAAAGGTAAAAATTATATTATCAAAAATAATTTCTAAAGAAAGTGAAAGTTTTCGGCCGCATACTGATGTATGCATGTTGGGTTTCCGTTGCGTGGAGTGCCCTTTTTTGTATCGTTTTTTTGGAAGGCATCGTGCCCTGAATCAAAAGCAGAAAAACATCCAAAGAATCGAGAAAGCTGAGAACCATCATGGATGCACATGTGGTGCGGTTGATTGTGCCAAAAATCCATTTTTCTGACCCAAAACTAGCACGTGCTGCAGCAATAACCGATAAACCGGTTTAACGAAAGCATCGGCCGGGGCTTTAGCTTTTTGATAGTTTTGTAATTTTTTTTTTTTGTTGATGGCTGTAACTTGACCTGCATTCAGCTGGAAATTAGTGTTGTCCCCGGGTAACCTTGTCCGCGAAACGAGTTTTTACCACCGTCAAAGGCTATTTGTTAATAATGCACTTTACTTCTTGAACCCGACGCCCTGTGGCGGCCGCCGGCACTTTCGATTTTCGCTCGAATCACAACGGCAAATAAAAAGTCTTTTACCGGAGACGAGCGAGAAAAATCGAGACGAAAACCGCGCGAGCGGGCGCCGGTGATTACAAGACGATTTCACCCGCAGAGGCCAATGTACCTTGGCGCGACACTTGTACCCCATACATATCGTATAATACGTGTATTTAGTAGGATGGGACATGCCAGGTCGATTTGCCAATTGGATGGCATTGGCCCATCCAAGCGGAGGAACTTGGATGCATAATGAGGGGCTCGCACACACAAAACACTCCCCATTCGCATCGCATCACAAACAAATCAATTCGTTTTAGTGGCTTTGTTTACTCGGACATACTCGCACATGATGGTTATGTTGTTTTTATTGGGCGTCATGTGATGGCAGGCAATTGACTGGGCAAAGCTGCCACTCGAGACGATCCGTGGCAGTGATTCAGGGTCAAAAGTGGCCAAGGAAGGCATACAAAGGGGTTCATTTTCTACATTTTGCATGGCTTGGCTACAATAGCAAACCATTTAAAGGTTTCAGAAGCTTGTTACCAGACTTCTGAGCTTAAAGATTGTGTGGTATTCCATTCTTCACATCTGGTTTATGGCTTAAAATTCTAATAATAAACAAGTAGGAACGCTTTAGGCGAGATTTCTCGACAACGAGATACCATGTACCATTTTCGCCAGGAACTGAATCTGGCAATGGCCGTATCAACATATTTTACAGTCCAATCTTTATAAAACTTGTCACATGGCTAGATATTTACATTTTTAACTATCAACAGAAACATATATATCTTTTTCTCTAACTATTTCGGAGATATAGACAAATATGTTGGAGAAAATCTAAAAAATCTAAACAAAAAGAATTCTGTCTCTAGCTCGTACCATTTTGGAGATATTATGTAGAAGAAAATACAGTTTCAGCCAAATAAAGAAGGCAGCGAGGAGCGTGGAAAAAATTTAATATAACCTCGATCTGAATATATATATAATGGACCGAAAGCAAAAATAATTACGTCTCTATCTTTTGCCATCTCAAAGAACGACGTCTTCCCACGTACTGACTGACAGACGGACGTGGCTAGAGCGACTCGGCTGTTGAACCTGATCAAAATGTACATATAAATGTCTTCTTTCACAAACCTAATATACCATTTGTACGTTAAGGTACGCGGCATAAATATTGCCAAAATAAAGCCGCGAAATGACTAAGAGCACTTGAAAATTGCTGTCCATAGTTCTCACTGTGATGTGTTACTTCCTCTATAAAACCCAATCTCATGACACATACAAATGAGAGAGCAAAGCAAATAACATTTCTAGTTTCATTAAATCACAACTGTGGGACAGATGCTGATAAGGCAGATTGATAAGGCATCTCAGTAAACAAACGGACGAGTTAATGCTGTGAGTTCCCAGTGTGTGTGCATTTTAAGCGGCGAACAAACAAACAACAATCGAAATGAAGACATCCCATGTACGATGTGAGTCACTCGTACAGCAAAGCTACAAATGTATCTGTCAATCCAAATAAAAGCGCTGCAACAATTCCATCTAATGCCGCATGCAACGCAACCGGGAGGTGACAGCTTCCCCATCGGCTTCGCCGACTTGCTGATGTTGCTCCCGTGCTGTTGATGTTGCTGATGCGTCGATGTTGCTGCTGCCATTGTGCTGCTGTGTTGTGGGTGTTCAAACATGCCTGCCATTTACAGCTAACGAGATTTTAAGTGCTGTCAAATGTTGATGAAAGCATACACACCCCCGAAACACACCCAGCCACCCGCTCGAAATCACACACGAATAGAAATTGAAATTTAGATTCTCTGCTGTCGAGGGACTGGCAATTGGAAAGGTCAAGTACGGCCTGGAAATTGCTGCAATCGGATTTGTGGCTAAGCAACATAATGCGACAAAAGCCAGGGGGCCAAATTGATGGCAAACAAATACCTGAAAGGGGGGATTCTGCCAAACTGAAGCAGCGCAAAAATGTCTCGGCCCGAAAGCTGGTTGCCAAAGTTAAGTTATGACAGCAGTTGCCTGATTTATGCTTCCTACCGAAAATTACATAAAATATCCATCATAAACGTAACTGCATATTGAAAGCCAAAAACACGTTGACAAGCCACTGACCGCGCACCACTCCCGCCCGGCTCGCAACGAAACTCGTTCCCCAAAATAATGACTCTTCAAACTGCCATCTCTCTGTGTTTTTTTCTTGATTATTTTCGGATAAACCCACCGATGTAGGTCAAGCCGCCTGAAGAGATCTGAACATCCGAGGAGCTGTGGAGCCGAGGCTGAAGCTGGAGCAATTATGACACAGCAGCGATGGCCGATTCCCAGGGGAAACTGCTGGCTCATTGCTCTCGTTTTGGCCCTAACCGTGGCAGATGGTAAGTACCCACGAGACATCTGTGAGATATCCAACGCACTCACGCCATTGCCACCCCAGTTGCAGGCCTGCCCTTCCTGTTCACGTGGCGCAGGCCCGAGATAAACTGGACCCAGCCGGAGACGGAGCACTGGGTGATTGAGGAGCAGCCGCGCAGCATTCAACCGCACCTGGAGCCGGTGTCGCACCCCAATCGCACCCACCGGGCCATCTCCGCGGACGCCTCGGATGCCGAGTTCCTGCAGCGCCTGGCCAATATCCGGCAGAATCAATCGGCCACCGGGCGGATGCTGTGGTACGATGTGGCCGCCAGCGACGGGCTGGTTTACCCGCCCCTGGTGGACAAGGCCCTGAAGTTGCTGAACCTCAAGCAGGTGGCCTTCGAGATCGAGAACAGCCTGATGTCAAAGGTCACGTGCACGGCCTGCCGCGCCGGTGCCGGGATGTTGCAGCAGCAGATCAAGGCGGGCAAGACCGAGGGCGATCTCATCCGCATGATAACCGATTACTGCACCAACCTGAACATCCAGAGTGCTCGGGTGTGCCAGGGAGTGGCCCAGCTCTTCGGCAGCGAACTGATCTACGTCCTCAAGCGGGTCAACCTCAGTCCCGACGAGCTCTGCAGCTTTGTGATCGGCGACGGTTGCGCCGATGTCTACAATCCGTATCACGAGTGGGAGGTGGTCTTTCCGCCCGTGCCAAAGCCTCCCCGACTGGCGGACCTGCCCATTCCCGTGGACGGGGCGCCCTTCTTCAAGGTGCTGCACATCTCGGACACCCACTACGATCCCCACTACGCCGAGGGGTCCAATGCCGACTGCAATGAGCCCCTCTGCTGTCGCCTGAGCAGCGGACGTCCGGCCACTCCGAATGCCGCTGCCGGAATGTGGGGCGATTACCGGAAGTGCGACACCCCGAAGCGCACGGTGGATCACATGCTCAACCACATCGCAGAGACGCACAAGGACATCGACTACATCCTGTGGACGGGCGACCTGCCGCCGCACGATGTCTGGAACCAGACGAAGGAGGAGAACCTGGCCATCATCAAGGAGACGGTGAAGCAAATGGCCGAAAAGTTCCCGGGCGTGCCCATTTTCCCCGCCCTTGGCAACCACGAGAGCGCCCCCGTCAACAGTTTCCCGCCGCCGTATGTGAATCAGGTGGACATATCCATCAGCTGGCTGTACGATGAGCTGGACGCCCAGTGGCGGAGGTGGCTGCCGCAGAGTGTCACGCCCACGGTGCGCCGGGGGGCCTTCTACTCGGTGCTGGTGCGTCCCGGGTTCCGCATTATTTCGATGAACATGAACTACTGCAACAACAAGAACTGGTGGCTCTTGCTGAACTCCACAGACCCGGCCACCGAGCTTCAATGGTAATGCAATACAAGCCATAAATAAAACCTTGTTGTAAACTTTGCGATTCTTTATCAGGTTTATTTACGAGCTGCAAAGCGCCGAGTTCTCCAACGAAAAGGTCCATGTCATAGGACACATTCCACCTGGGCACTCTGATTGTTTGAAGGTTTGGTCTCGGAATTTCTACAAGATCATTGCCAGGTACGAGAGCACCATCACGGCCCAGTTTTACGGTCACACGCACTACGATGAGTTCGAGATGTTCTACGATCCGCATGATCTAAGTGAGTTGAAGATTATCCCTGCCAAAAATAGTATTTCCCTAACAGAATTCGTGATCTTTCAGACCATCCCAACAGCATAGCCTACATAGGACCCTCGGTGTCGCCCTACTACGACCTGAATCCCGGCTACCGGATCTACTATGTGGACGGCGATCACGACTCCACCACTCGGCTGGTGATCGATCACGAGTCCTGGATAATGAACCTCAAGGAGGCCAATCTGTATGGCTACCCGATTTGGTACAAACTCTACACCGCCCGGGCGGCCTACAACATGAAGGCTCTGCGGCCCAGTGATTGGAACAACCTGCTCAACGAGCTCACCAACAATCAGGAGCTCTTCGAGCTGTACTACAAGTGGGTTTGAAAATAATTTCCATCTAAAAAGGTCTAACAATCTGTGGTTTTGTGAAGATACTACTGGAAGAACTCGCCGGCCCGGCCCACCTGCGATGCCGAGTGCAAGAAGCGCCTCATCTGCGATTGCCGAAGCGGACGCTCCCACGACCGGAAGCACTTCTGCGCCGAAGTGGAGTCGAAAATCGACGAGGAGTCCTCCAAGTCCTGGAAGTCGTGGTTCTATCGGGGACTGACCAACTCGTAAGCTCTCTTTTGCGTGTTTTACTGTCTTCCATTGGTGTCAGTTGCTTTAGTCTGAGTTCTTCATAGTGTAGTCTTAGTGCCTATGTTGCCATTTATGTGTATCATGCTTTAATTTTTATTTGCTGATAATAACACGACTCATTTTATTTTACCTGCACTGGTGTGGTTCATCTTCCGACTTAAATGCAAACTAATATTCACACACAGCGCTGAGGAGCCGGCCTTTGAGGAGGATAAGACCAATTTCGATGTGGTGATTGTTGATGCTGGTGGTTGATTTTATGCATAAAATAGAACTAAACAAGCGGTGGCCAGAGTTTTGTACAAGTTTCCATGACAATAAACGCTTAAGCCCTAATCCCCTTGATCTATATTGTTTTTTGTAAAATAAAAAAGCTACAGCCTGCTGTCCTCGATCACCTACCTGCCCAAATACCTGCTGGGATATCGCTGATTGCCGCCATCGAGGCTTCAAGTCAACCTTTCTGCAAAAGTCAATGCAATCGGCGCGAGATGAGACCCCGAGCCCCTAGCCGCATAAGTTTAATGTGATAATTAGTGCTTAAAACTTGTCTAAGTTCACGTCACAATGCCCCGCCACCCCGTCGACGAAAAAAAATGAGAAAAACTGAGTCAGTGAACAATAGTCATTTAATTGTAATAGCCCGAGCTGTTGTTGTTTTTTAGGGGCGTGGCACCGAGCGCCCATCCAGGCGAGTGGAAGTTGTTGATCAAACTACTTGGTAGACTCTTAATTGTAATGCAAATTTAGTTCTTAATCCTAATAAAGTGCAATAATGTAAGTAAGGAGAGGGTGTTTTTGTGGGCTTGAAGTGCGCGCCAAAAGTTCTTTTTCAAATTCAAATGCGGCAGTGCTGGAAAGCTTGGGGTTTGGTTACTTTCCAGCACTCATTTCAACAACATTTTATGTTAACCGCAAAGTTAACATTGCGGGATAACAGGAATTAGTGATGGCAAAAGTTCAAGCCGGTTTCCCGCCAAGGCAGGAAATTCAAATGGAAGCGGTTAAAGGACATGAAGCAGATTTATTGCTTTATTTTAAACATATTCGATATATATATATACAATATATTATATAAAATTTTAATTTTTTTCAACAATTTTTTTTTTACCAATTTATTTCATTTTTAAATGATCAAAATTTATTGTTTTACTCAATTGTAACATTTTTTTTATTGTAAATTGCACGTAAATCTAATTTATAAACATTTTATTTATTTAATAGTTGATGCTTGAAATCAAAATTGAATAAGCTTTTTAACATTCTATTTTATTTATGTTTTAAATAAACCTGTGATAAAAAGTTTTTTTGTTAACTCCCCACAAGAATTTCAAGATATGGATCTTTGAATTCGGATAAAAATTGGCCGAGATATGGCAAAAAGTTATTGAAAAAACTTTAAACGGCCAAAACTAGGTGAAGGAGTACTCCAATCGCAAAAAGGGCTTTAACTAGTGATCACCCCAAAATTATGGAAAAAAACGAAAATCAGTAATTTTTCTCAACTTTGCCATATCATAACTATTCCAAAAGAAATCGCAGAATCACGGGGAATACCTCGATGGGAAGCTGATTTGCCTACGAATTCGTGGAGATACAGCAATTTAGGATCGGAGATGTATCCGCTGAGTAATCTAGCCAAAGGGAAAAGGTTACATTTTCGTAACTTTTGCGCAACTTTGCCAGCTCATAACTAAAATATATGACAGCGAATTGAGAAAATAGTGATAGGGATAGATAATTGGACTCCCCACTAAGATTTTAACTTAAGGAGAGAAGAAAATGCGATAGTGTTGCTAACGTAATAAAAACAAACCCTAAGTCAAGTATGTTTGGTTAATATAAGAAGTTTGCAAATATTTGCTATACTATAATTGGAGTAAATTGGACTTTTATCCCCTGGTTCGTGGGGAAATTATCCACTAACCGCCAACAACTAATATGACTCCTCACCTGCCGGTCATGCACATCACCCGCTTGATTATTAGAGGAACCCCATCCCGGTCGAATCCCATCTGACCCCTCCCGGCCCATTCGCAACACCTTGACACTAGTCCTTTGGGCAAACACGGAGCGGGAATGAGCAGCCGGAAAAGGGGACTCCTGCGGAGTCCTGGTGGCCGTCGATGCGCCCGAGTGGCCGTTTTCGCCGAGTGAATGTGGGCCAGGGGATGGGGAATTGTGCCTTGAGTTGATTTCAGCTGTTGAGCGGGCGTGCGTGTTTTCCTTCATTGGTGATAAGACACGCGCGGTGGGTGTATGTGGGTAGTGGGTAGTGGGTAGCGGATGGCAGTCCTGCCAGTCATTATCCTTTTGTCACACAGACACACACCCGCACGTTTTGCCAAGCACACACACGCGCAGCCAGCATCGAGCTGGCAAAACAATTCCGTTTACATTTCCCACATCTCTCGCAATCGCACATACATAAATGGCGTGCGCCTTCCGCGTTTTTTTACACCCGATTTACATAGGAGACAAAGGGGATATTGGGCTTAAGCTGTTATACATTTGACAATTATATTCTTGATTTGCAAGCTACGATGTCGAAATAGTCCCGTCCGTTTGTCCGTACATCTGTCCACAGGACATTGAGCAACTAATTATGTATATTTTAGGCATATTATAAACCAGAATCATGTAAGTTTATGTAAGGTTATTAAGTATTAACCCTGGAAATCCTATTAGTAGGTTTGTTAACCATCCTAGACTTTATTAGCTGTTATATTCTTGACTTCGTTATTATTATATTCGTGATAAGCAAGAAATAAAGGCAAAATAGCCATGTCCGTTTGTCCGCTCATA